>CM033454.1:9787322-10182322 GCA_019425755.1 Amaranthus cruentus
GGACTCAAGTAAGGATGAATTGATAATTAAATTCATCTCTTACATCTCATTTTATTATTTTATCTTATTTTCCTTAATTCATTTTCATTTCTTTTAATTAAATTTTATCCAGCTTTCATTATTAAGCCTACTTCTAAGTCCAGAAGGAAAAGCCGAGTCGGTTTTCCTTGGTGTAGGTCAAATCGCCGAGTCGGCGATTCCTGCTGGAAATGACCGTTGGGCATTTCTTAATCTTTGAGAGTTAATGGCTTTGGGTTCCTACACTTATGGCTCTTGATTTCTGGAGTTATAAGGGGGTATTATAGTGAATAATACTTATGAATGTCATAGATTAATGGCATTGAATTAGATGATCATCAATTTGATCATTAAGAGTGATTATTGTACCATGACCCTTAGAGTATACTCTTGTAGTATAAATAGGGGTCTTTGGTAATGAGTTGGATATACCTTCTTTTCTGAATTCCTCTACTCTTATTCTCATTTGTTTGTGCTTTGTCAAGAGAGTAATTAACTCTTGCCTAAAGCTTCCAATTCTTATAATTCTCAAACACATTGTTATTAAGTGGTATACTCTAAGTACTAAGAGTATATTGTGTTGTTTGTATCTCGTTGTGAATTTCCGTTCATCAACCCAAGTACCTTTGTGAGGGAAATATCACAAAAGGAAAGTGATCACACGCCTACAACAAGTATCAAGCTTCCGGGTAACGGTTGTCGTTACAAACTTATCTTCAAATTCATTTTGTCATCAACAAAGGAATAATATAAATTCCCATTTGTAATTTATATTTGCATTATATATTCGTAATATATATGGCTTGCAAAGATCGTGCTCATGGCTTCTATGTTCAAGTTGAAGGATTCTTATTCAAAGGAAATAAACTTTGTATTCCTAAGAGTCCTATTCGTGAGTTACTTATCAAAGAAGCTCATGGAGGAGGTATGACTGGTCACATAGGGATTCAAAAGACTTGAGAGATACTTCAAGGTTATTTTCATTGGCCACGGATGTTAACTCATGGCTTTAAGGTTTTGAGGCGTTGTTCGATTTGTCAGCAAACAAAAATGTTGTTTCATAAAGCGTTTTACAAATAACTTGAAGTTCCTGAACGTGCATGGGAAGATTTGAGTATGGATTTCATTGGGGCACTTCCTAGAACACCCATAGGTAACGACTCAATTATGGTTGTTGATACATTCTCTAAAATGACACATTTTATTCCTTGCAAAAGATTGATAATGCTTTCAATATAACGTAACTTTTTTTTGATGAAACTATTCGAATTCATGGGTTGCCTAAATCCATAGTTTCAGATAGAGATTATAAATTCTTGAGTCATTTTTGGAAGAGTGTAGCATATGCTTGGGAGTAGGTTGATATTCTCTACTTCCCATCATCCTCAAACTGATCGTCAAACCGAAGTAGTAAATAGAATACTTGGTGCTTTGTTGAGGCCCTTAGTAAGCAAAGGGGAAAGAAATTGGAATATGAAACTTGCAGATGCTGAATTTTCCTATAATAGATTAAACACCCCTAAATTTTGTTAATTATAAAATATTTTTTATTAAAAGATATTGAGTAGCAGCGGAAAGTAAACACGAGGTGTTCTCCACACTCAGAGAGTGTAAGGCGTCAAAACTTTAACCTTGTTTTTGAAATCAAAACATTTAAACTAACTTAATTAAAATGTTTTATCTTAAAAAAATGTCTTATTACTTTATGCTTGATCTACATTGCCCACCCATCATGTATTAGACATATTAAATGGCTCGCCATTACCTATGGAAAACAAATACACTAAATAAGAGCTACAACTCAGTGAATGATTACTCTAATGTGTCATACAATTTATACTTTGAAATGTTGGACTTAGAATAGTAATATCTGGAAAATTTCAAAATCACAAAATACTTTCATTAGTATATAATTACTTCTTTATTGATTAATATATAAATATTTCTTTATTGAATAAACTATAAATATTTCTTTATTGATTAAATATATCACACGTATAAAAAAGGGAAATTCTCAATGGTACCATTAAGTTTTTGCACTTTATCAATTGTATCCCTAAGGTTTTTCGATTACCAATGGTACCTAGGTGTTATTGAGCATTTTACAGCCGTAATCTTTTCTAATTTTTTCTTCCAAAATTGTTAACTTTTTTCTTTTTGTTTTATTTTTTTAAAGTTCTAAGTTGAAACATAAAAGAAAAAGAAAAAAAGTTAATAATTTTGGACGACAAAAATTAGAAAAATTTATGGTTGTAAAACGCTCAATAGTACGAGGGTACCATTGATAATCGAAAAAATATATGGGTGCTATTGATAAAGTGCAAAAACTTAGGGGTATTATAGATAATTTCCCTAAAAAAACAACGAGGTCGTCACACTTTGTATATTAATTCACGATGTACATTTATTTAATGTTACAAAAATAACACACTCGCTTTTATAGGCTCCCCCTATAAGGTCGATCTATAAGTCGATCCACCAGGTACCTTAGGGAGACAATATATTTGCCTGTGGAAATATAAAGTTATAAACACATATCACGTTCAGGTACATCAAGGGATGACCTACCCTACACAGTCTAGGGCAAAAACATATTTAGACATCACAAAATTTTAAACCTAGTGAAATGTTGTTTTAATGACATTGTACAAAACATTTTATATATTTTAAATACAACATTTATATTAATGTAATATAATATCCATCATCACATGAACTAAGTACTTTTTTTTTGAATAACACATGAACTAAGTACTTGATGTCCCATTATCATCAATTTTCTTAAAACTAGTAATTAGAAACAAAAAAACCACACAAAAATAACTAAAAAAACTTATTGAATGAAATCACGTGGAAAAAGTTCCTAATCAATAATCGTAATTTGTAAATCACCATATAAAGACAAAAAAATAATATTAAAATAAACACAACCAAAAAAGATAAATTAAAATAACAAAACTCTCACCTTATCATATCCTACCACATAAGAGTGATTTATTAATCTCACAAACAACCGTTATTTACTAAGAGCTTTTCAATTACGTGGAATATGACAAGGTTTAATATGGCATCATCTTCATTACTATTTTACTAAAACTGGTGTTCGCCATTATCAAACAATAGCTTTGGGAAACAAATATCAAATTTCAGAATTAAGACATAAAAGTACATAACCACTCAAATTTCATAGCCATTGCAATCATGGGTGGATCTAGAAAAAAATTAAATGATGTCGATAACGATAATAATAAAAAAATTACATAATCAACATTTTAATTATGGCAATTGACCACGTCGAGTTTTCATATTGTGAAAACGATGCATAAGATCTTCACATCTTTTAACACCAATTAAACCAAGAACCCTAAATTGATTAACCCTAAATTGAATAATTGATTAACCCTAAAGTCAAATGAATCATGAATTATTCATGATTCATGAATGGTTATGGAAAGTCAAGATGAGGGAAATTGGGAAATGTTGGGGTCATGTGGGATTTGGGAAGGATGCAGTAATGAGTTATTAAAAAAATAAATTAAAATATGTTGTTAGGAGGGTGCTGTAAAATGCAAAACCTCCTACCAACTAAGATACATTCTTCATCAGTGAATAATGGGAAATGGGCATGTATATAAGTCAAATGCTGTCAATTGACAGCATTGACCACGCCTACATCCGCCCCTGATTGCAATTACAGTGTCGTTCTCTCGCAGCATTAATCTTTAATTAGCTTTCCAATCTAATTACTGACATCAAAATTCCATTCTTTATGTCTTCTTTTTTTTGTTTTATTAATATTTCTTTAAATCTTTGACACTTGGTTTATCTTTCCTTTTTTTAATTAATTAAATAAATATTTTTGAAAAATTATCAATGGTATCCATTTGTTATTAAACTTTATTTTTGGTACCTTTGTGTTTTTTTAATTCCAATGGTACCCCCAATTTATCTTGCTAATTACAAACGTGACTCTTATTAAGTTTTATCCGTTAAGTGGCCGTTAACTTTTAAATTTAATCAAACCATTGTTAGTTTCTTCTTCTTCCCTTGTCCCTCTTCCCTTCTTTCTCTCCTTTCATGGTTGCTTCTTCAAGTATTTTCATAGGATGACTCATCCTTCCTTACATCAAAGCCAGATTAATCATCCATGGGTTTCTTCAATTTAAGGTGTAAAAAATGACGGATTTGATTACATACTTGAATATCTAAGAGAAGAGAAACATGGGTTTCTTCAACTTTAGTAGCAAGAGAAAGACAAGTAATAGCAGTAAGCTGAAACATCTATTAGTCATCATTTCGAAATTGGAAGATTGAAAAGAATCTATCACAGCCCGTTTGGTAGTTGGTAATAAACGGTAGTAATGGGAATGAAAAATTAGTGTAATTTTGGTTGAAAAATCTCTTAGTTACCTTCATGCTCATACTTGTCCAACTTCAATCATCTCATTTTCTTCATAAATTCATTTCAATGCATTACCATTGGGGAAGGTGGTATTAGGTAGGGGTGTTCATAATAACCCGCTCCGAAAATTCCGATCCAGATTATCCGGTATCCGGTTTCTAAAATCGGGTAATTTACCCGGTTTTCCCAAACCGGATAATCTGGGTCGGGTACTCGGTTTTAAAACCGGATACCGGATCCGGATCCGGGTCACGACTTTTTGAAAATCGGGTATCCGATATTCGGTTTTATTTAATTATTATTTTTTTCTTTTTTTTGTAAATAAAAAGATCATGATATCTCTTAAGCTAACCTTAAATTGAATATATTTGGAGAGTTACTATTGAATTTTATAATTTTTCTTACTTAAACCTCTGAACAATAATATTATTCTTTCATTTTCTTAATCAATCTTTTATGACTAATTAAGTTAAAGATTTTTAGAGGGTTTGTATTTGAATTTTATATAAAAAAATATTTTAAGTAAAAATAGAGATAAACACACATATGGTTGAACCACAAAACGACAAAAAAATAAAAAATAAAAAAACATTTTAACAAAACCGGGTATCCGGTTTCCGACTCGGTTTAAACCGGGTATCCGGATTTCGGGTACCCGGTTTAAACTAGGTCGAAACCGGATCGCAAATTTTGGTACCCGAAAAAGGGGGTACCCGGATTTTCGGATCCGGGTCGACCCGGTACCCGATTTTGAACACCCCTAGTATTAGGTGGTAATGAAATTTTGTAAACAAAATAAACTTTTACCGCCATTTAGTACCACTAAATAAACAGGGCGTCAAAGTAATTAACAACAAGAATTAATGTTAAAGTAGAAAACCCATAAAAAGAATTAACTTTTAGAATCCATTCAATAGCTTCATTTCTTGAAAAAGAGAAACCATTTAAATCCATGGTGTTTCATCTCCCCTAAAGATTATATATTTTTTAAATTTGTTTTTGCTTAGATCTTGTGAAAGTGAAGAGATCTAACAAAATATATGTTTTAATCAAGTGGAAATCGTGGCAAGAAATTGATCTATATTCGGAATTATGTTCTGAAATTGACTTGATTTCTTGAATCTTGATAGTTTAAAGTAGAGATTTTAAATATAGGAGGAAAATTTATAAATACTTATGGTAGTTTTGAGTTTGTATAATTTCATGGAGTTTTCTCTATGAGTACTTTTTTTTAACCCATGGAGTAGGGAAAATTAATCAGTGATGTATCATGATTCATCATGTATGTAATCATTTTGATTTATGTCTTGAAAGATAGTATACATTTTTGATTTTGAGTGTCCATTATTTCAATTTTTAACTTTATGCTACTTGAAAAAGCAAACATGGAAGGAGAGAAGGAAGAGGAGAGAGAAAAGGAAAGAAGAAGAAACTAAACATGGTTAAATTAAATTCAAAAGTTAATAGGCACTTAACGGAAAAAACATCAAAAGGGTTACATTTATACTTAGCAAGATAAACTGGAGGTACCATTGGAATTTAAAAAACACAGGGGCACCAAAGGTAAAGTGCAATAACATAGGGGTACCATTGATAATTTCACAATATTTTTTGATATTATTATTCTATTGAAAGTGTTAATTGTATCCTAATAAAACTAATTATAATGAATAATTATCAATGTAATAAGTTTTAATTAAAATATGACTCTTCATATTAACACTAGTTCTATGTTAATAACTATGGCATGTAATTTTGGTATACAATGATTAAAGATCATTTGGTCATAGGGTATAAAATATTATCATGTAGCACACATCTATAGTAAAAGACTATAAAATAACGGGGTACTACAATAGACCACCTAGTCGAACTACTAAGTGTTGCCCATTTAAGTTAGTTTATGGTGTCAATCCGTACATGCCTATGGATATTATCACACTTCCTCTGGATAAATTTGTTCATGGTAATGCAAAGGAACATGTTGGATTTATGCGTAATATTCATAAGGAAGTAAGAAAGAAGATTGAGAAGGCAAATGAAGAGTACAGGAAGCAAGCAAATAAAAATATGCATGGTACTAGAAAATTTAAAGTTGGAGACTTGGTTTGGGTGCATATGAGCAAAGAAAGGTTTCTGGGCCAAAGAAAACACAAGCTTATGCCTAAATCTGAAGGTCCTTTTGAAGTTTTGGAGAAGATAAATGACAATGCATACAAAATTGGTCTTGGTGATAAGCGTGATGTAAAATCAGTACTTGGAAGATGAAATGTTGAGGATAATTCCTTTTGAAGAGGAGGAATATGATGTAAAATCAGTTCAAGAACATTCTAAAGATATAATCCTAGCTAAGTCCTTCGAAGAGTCATCATTTGGTTTTTACAGGTTACATGGTCCTTTCATTACGAGTCTTGCTTGACTTGTATCTCTAGGCCTTGGTTGGCAGTTCAAAATGCGGCAGAATTCGTCCTTAAGGGTGCAAGAGAGTTACAGTTTTCATTCAATAGAAATGGATCTTTATTTGAATTTCTTACCTAAAATAAGCCAGTCCAATAAGCCTTTAATGAGCTTTAAATAGGAATATTCATGAGGGTATTATTTCCTCATTTATTCGGTGGTTAAATATGTAAGTATTTTATTCTATTCTTTACATTTTGCTTAATTATTCCATCATTTTGGCCAAAATCTTTCGACTCTTCATTCCACTTCAATATGGTCAGTTTATGTTCATCTTTAATGGTAGACTTCAAGAAGATTATCAAAAGATTAGAAGATTTCCATGAAGAACCAAGAGTTCCGGGTCTCAAGCATCACAAAGGACAATTATTATCTTTCAATGGTTGGAATGTGAGGTTTCTAATTTATGTTTTTATTAGTATGGTTGTTTACTCATTTCAAAAAAAAGTATGGCTCTTTACTTTTCCTTGTAATTTCGGTAGTTGAATTTGAAAAGGGTTCCATAGATTTTTGAGTATTTTAATGTAATCACTTGATTGCTTGTAGTCAAGTCAAGGTTCTTACTCTAGAATTTTCTTATGTTTTTTTAAGCCTATATAAAGGCCTTATATTTGTGAATAAAATAATTAATCTGAATTCCGATCAAAAGTTTTGTCCTATGCATTTGTTCTTATACTTGCGTTAAGTATTTTGAATGGTTTCCCAATAGTGAGGTTTATCATTGAAGAAATTAGTTAGTTTGCATATTCTTGAATGTTAACAATCTTTTTCCATTCGACATTATATCCACTTAAGTCTCTAAAAATCATTTCATTTTCATACCTAGACCTTCTAAGCCCAGCACATTTCTTTTCTTAACCATGTTACATTTGGAAAGGCCGTTTTGTTAATCTAATCTCTTTAGATTATACATCATACACCCAATTGTCTTGCATCCCGGTGGGAGATCTACTAGATAACAAGTACGATTAGATTCAAGAAAATCTAACTTGTCATTGACTGCTTCCTGCCATAAATTAGCATTCCTAAAGATTTAAACGATCTTCCTTTATAGTGTAAACAACAAAATTCAGACCAAAGTCTTTGGTTACTTCATCCCTCTTGCTTCTCCTAGCTTATGCATAATTTACCAAGTCTTAAGAATATACTCTAACTTGAGAAATAACATAAGATGATGAACCCCTGATGTGCTCGATTTAGAGCACATTTATGTCCCTACTTTGGTGTCGAGTCTCGTTGTTTTACATGGGTTTTATGCGTTTTACACTCGGTTTTACCTTGTTCTTGTCTCCATGGTGTTTAGAGGTTATTTCAGGTGTTTTCGGGAGGTTTCAAGGTAAATCGGATCGAGTTCGAGGCTTAGACTTCAAAGTCGAAGAAGAGGCACGTATTTCGAGGCTCTCACAAGTGTTCTGGGTCATCTCCGAAGCCATCGTGGAAGCCGGAAGCCATTTGATGCTCGTTTGATAGTTCAAATAGGCAAAGAATGATAGATTCGGTCGAATCTATATCACATTTGGTCGAATTGGACCCCTGCACCCAAAGATCAAAGCCAACAAGTTTCAGTTTATGCCGAATTTAAAGCCCATTCGGGCGAATCAGACACATTCAAGCGAATCCATCATAGCTTCGGTCGAAACTTGCTAAGTCCAGCCCAAGTAAGGAATTCAACACACTGGAAATATCGAATGAATTCTCATTCGGGCGAATGGGTCAGATTCGACCGAATCTGACAGGGCTTCGGGCGAATGTACTGGGTTTTCAGCGCTGTGCTTTTCTTCGCTAGCTTAAAACACGTGTATCTTTAGGGCTTTTGTTCCCCATCTTTTGTAGCCTATATAAAGGCACTTTTATGAACATAAACCCTATGCCTATTTTGAGAGAAACCCTCTCAATTTAGAACATCAATTTATTGCTTTCCACTTTAATTGCATGCCCTAGTTTAGTTTTCTTTCTCTCCCATTTTCATTTAAGCTTTGTAACCTTACTTTATTTCCATTCAAGTCTCAAGTTTAAGTAAGTTTATCTTTACCTTATTGTTTCTTGCTTTCAATACGTTCATTTTCATGTTCTTTAATGCTTTCTTTACATTTTCTTTGATTGTTGCTTTATTTATTGTTCATTTGTTCTTCAATCTTGTTCTTGCTTTTCTTATTGCTTTTTAGAGTAGTTGGTAGTTATATTTATTATTTTATTCTTGTTTCTTGTTGGTTTTACTTCTTGCCCTAATGCTTTCATTCATGATTTCTCTCATGTTTTTAGTTGTAGGTAGTTTCAAAATGATAGAGTAGTTCTTTTAGGGGTTTTGGATTAGAGAAACCCTAGATTTGGTCTTATCTTCAATGTTTAGGATTAGGGTTGAGGTTGATGATGATTGTTGATGGATATTCAATTCGAATCTTGTCCTGCCACTCCTACAGAGACATAGGGCGATTATAGGTCGTTCGTTTGGCCTATAGGGTCATCAACTTCCTCTCGATGTCTAGAGTGTCTTGATTGATTGTCGTTCGATCTCATTTGACCTAGCCAATCTTTATTTCCAATAGACCATCTTAGGGTGGACCTAGTCTAGGCCCCACTTTCTTTCATTGCTTTATCCTCGTTCTTTGTATAGTTTACCCACCAACCTACGTACCATACATCTTTCCCACACCTAAATTTTAGTCTAGCATCCCTTGTCTTTGTGGTTCGACCCCCGACTTACCATTACAATCGTTGTAGTAGTGTTTAGGGTGATTATAAGTATTGTTTGCATAGCTTGGTTCTTAGTATTACGACGTGCTTAAAAACCCTCTATCAAAATGGCACCGTTGCCGGGGACAAGGCGTTATAGTTAGGTTTTGTGCTTGATGTAGTTCATTTTTGTTTAAATAACTTTTGCTTGTCAGTGCTTACGCTTGGTTTCTAGTGTTGTTTGCATGAGCTATAGCACTCGGAGATCACAGCTACAGCTTGTTCCATATAATCCTGAGATACAAAGGGTCACTAGACGATCTCCTCCTCCCACTCTACGTCAACCGTCTATACCCAACCCACCTCCACAAATGGCCGATAATCAACCACTCTTTGGGAAATTTGGGGCCCCAGGGTCTAGAGAATTTCAAGGGGGCGTGGTGCTACTGGATGCCCCACCAAACTTCCGCATTGACCCACAATACACTATGATGATTAAGGCAAACTCCTTTAGTGGTTTGAGAAACAAATGCCCTTTCCAATACTTGGAGGCATTCACAGAGACTTGCAGATTAATGCCCTAATGCCCAATAGCCCCGATTATGTCAAGATGTGCCTCTTCCCCATCGGTTTGGCGGGGGACGCCAAAGATTGGTACAAATACTTAGAGCCCAACTCCATTACCACATGGGCTCAACTTAGAACGGCGTTCCTCGTAAGGTTCTATCCCACGAATCGAACACAAGATTGGCGCAAAAAGATCACGTCTTTCACACAAGAAGAGGATGAGAACCTAAGTGTCGCCTGGACTAGATTAAATGGTATGCTCCGAGCTTGCCCCCATCATGAGTATGGGGAGAATCATGTTAATACTTTCTTCTACGATGGGATTGATGATTCGACAAAGGCACTACTAGATTCCGCATGTGGAGGGAAACTTTCCAAGGTCCCATGCAACCGAGTGAGGGAAACGATTGAAGAGGTAGCTAAAAATAGTGCTTGGGGTGGGACAAGGAGGAGCAAGCAAACAAAGGGAGTGAACGACGAGGCCAACCTTGATTCGATCGGTGCAAAAATTGAAGCGATCATGGACAAGAGGTTGTCCAAGCTTAAATTGGCCCAAGGAAGCTCTAGTGTCTCCGCCGCTAGTGAAGCCAAACCTTTTTCATGCCGTATTTGTGGGGGGCACTAATCATGATACATCATATTGTGGGGACCGAAATCCGGAACATGTGGCATCGGTAGATTATGGGGCAAGTGCTTATGAAGGGGCCCAAGCGACGAACTTTGATGAGTATGGGTATAATCCCGAACATGTGGCGGCAATGGCTTATGGGAACCAAGGACAAGGGTACACTCAATATAGCCTATTCAACAACCCGTCCTCCCGACCTCCCTTCAATCCTAACAATGGTCAAGGGAACTTCCACCAAGGTTACAACAATCAAGTTCCATACAACAATCAAGCCGGTGGTAACTTCCCTAGGCCCAATGGAAATAGGCCTTACCCACAAGTGCCACGCCCCAACCCCAACCTACCATATCCACCCACTCAACCACCTCCGAACCCCGCTCCAAACCAAGACTACATTACCACCCAAATGAGCACCTTAGCCCAACTCAATCAAACGTTGATCGCTCAAATGTCACAACTCCAACCCCAACAAAAGATGTTCCAGAGCCAACTTGCACTCCTAGCACATCCACCTCCACCAACACTATTCCCATCCAACCCTCAACCCAACCCATTGACCCAACCTTCATCACCTAACCCAGTACCCAATCCCAACCACCACACGTGCAAGGCGATCTTTCTTAGATCGGGGACATCTTATCCGGCTCCAGTTGAGACTACTAGTGATGATGTGGGTGAAGGTTCTTCTATGAGTAATGATCTTCAAGAGGATGTTGAGCATGAGCTTGGGGGAGGGGAAGAAGAAGAGATTGTTGAGGAAGTTTTTGAGGAAAAGAAAGAAGAAGAAGTTGAGAAAAGAGAGGAAGTTTGTGAAAAAGAGAAGAAGAAGTTGGAATAAGAAGAGAGATGGAAAGAAATCCAAGAGAGAAGGGCTTATGAGCGACCACATGCCCCACCGCTACCTTTCCCATATAGAGCGATGGAGAAACAATTGCAAGCCAAATTCATGAAATTTCTTGAGCATATGAAGCGATTGGAAATGAAAATCCCGTTCTTAGAGGCCATGGAGCAAATGCCTCAATATGCCAAGTATTTGAAGACTCTCTTGGGGAACAAAAAGAGGCTTGAAAGTGAGGTAGTCAATTTACCGGAGCAAGTTAGTGCCATCGTTCAAGGCACTTGGGCCAAAAAGGAAAAGGCTCGAGGACCCTTTGTGTTCCCCGTCACTCTTGGGAACCAAAAACCCAAGGGAGCACTTGCCGATTTAAGGGCCTCGATTAGCCTCATGCCGATGAGTATTTCTAGGCACCTTGCTTTTGAGCTCAAGCCATCAAAGAAATCTATCCAACTCGCCGATCGAAGCGTCAAAGTGCCATGTGGGGAGTTTGAGGATTTTCCTATTCAAGTGGGAAATGTTGTTGTCCCTTGCGATTTTGTTATGCTTGACATGGTGGAAGATTCCTACACTCCCCTCATACTTGGGATAGATGCATTGAAAAGTTTGGGTGCCCTCATCGATTGCGAATCCGAGACAATTACTATACGGGTAGCCCATGAGCAAGCGGTTTTTGGGTTTGCTAAGTCTTTAAAGGAGCCTATGGTCGAGCAACTTTTCCCTCTTGATGTTGTGGATGATTCACATGGCGATAAGATTGGGGGGCTTGATGTTCTTGAAGCCTATGTATTTGATGATGAGGTGATTTGTGGTGATGATGTGGTGAAATTTGTAGATGATGATGAGATGAAGAAGAATGATGATGATGTTGTGAAGGAGAAAGAGTCCGTTCTTGTGTATGAGAAAGATGAGGAAGAAGCCTTAAGTGTTAACAAGCAACCCCGCAAGAGGAAGCGGGTAAGAAAAAGAAAAAGAAAGCTCTACAAAAAGAAGAAGATGGCTCCACTTAAGCTTGGGGGAGCCCCATGTCTGAGTTTACCACCGGGTGACTCTGGTTCTATATTGCTTACCTCCGCCACTGCTGCGAGGTGGAGAGTTTTGGGTCACCATGTTCAAGGTGATGGCGATGCTAGGAGTGAGTCCGCTCCTAGCTCAGGTATGGTTGCTTTCCCTAGCTTTTCATTTGTTGTCTGAGCTGGTGGTTAGTTAGGTCGAACTTAACGACGTTAAAAAAAAGTACTTGTGGGAGATAACCCGGTTTTTGATGTTGTATATATGATGTTTGCTTTGTGTTCTCTTTAGTTCCAATAATGCCTATCTTTCGTTCTTTTGGTTTTTCTTTCGCCTTCCCCATCGCCGAGACGGCTCTTGAGCTAGCTTGAGGGAGGATGCGCTTATGCTTACAAAACCCCGAAAGATTTGCATTATTGTAACTATTGTTTAGTTTTTCTTTTAGTTTTTCGCATGTTTAGTTTGTTTAGTTTTTGTTTCATGTAGCTTGTATAGTTTCATGCTTAGGTTGTATAGTTAGTGTTTTTATCCTTACTTTCAATAAATGGTTAAGTTGTGAGCCTAACATGCAAGCTTCTGTTGTGCACATTTATGTCCCTATGTAAACTCGTATTTCCTTAGCCTTGTGCCTGTTTTGGGACCTAGAATCCGACTGTTTTCCACATAGCTTTGGGGAACTGGGTTTGCTTGGTTGGTGGCTTGGATGTCTACCTTTAGAGGCGCATTTCGAATAGCCTGTAAGGATTGAGCCTTCTTGGACTCCTTGCGAGTTCCATTCATGTTGAGTGCTAGTTAGGGGATCTAAGTATTGTGTCGGTTCTTCTCCAGTACAGTCGGCTTTTCTTGAGACCAAGGATGATAACACGTTCGCTAGACTATCGCTACATAGCCAAATAGCCTACCTTGTACGTATTTGACATTAGGATAAGCCAAGTTTTTGCCTTTTCCTTTTCTTTTGTAGCCACATTATTTAGCCTCCACATGAGCCAAATGTTCCCTCTTTTTACCTAGAGGATAGCTTAATGATGGTGGGGTTTGTTGTGTGCTACAGTGATTGTGGGCTTTTGGTTATGATATTATGGTTGTTGGTTTGTATGACTCTATTCATTTCATGTCCAGCTCTTATTGTTTCTCCCTTCATCCTCTAGTGCTTACATAGTGATTATTTATACACATTCTTTGGTTGAGGAGACCTTTCTCTTGTTCTTTATTGAGTTTTCATACACATATATCTATTTGAGCGAGAAGGTCTATATTTCATTTTGGGAGATGAGCTTGGAAACACATGTTATTATGAGATTTCACATTCCTGATAGTGTTCTGTGATAGAGATTATCATGCTTATATGAGATTATTGGGTTATTATGGTTGTTGGATATAGTAATTGTTGATTTTTCATGAGATGTTTTGTGGTAGTTTCGTTTAGGGTCACTTGCTATCCTCTACTTAGCTCCACATTCCCAAATGTATCACACCTTAACCCTAAGCCAACATTACAACCCTTCGCTAACCTGTTCGACTTGGTCTGATTAGCTTGTTCTGTGCTGGAGTTAGATATGATACAATCCCAATGATTTTCCCCTATTAGGTGTTTGATTCCCGACTCATCTTTAGTCGGAAGATTATGAGCGAAACACGAACCGTAATCAAACACATGAGCGTCAATGTATATTTCTCACATCTTTTGAGAAATTACCCGGGGAGCGTAGACTTGTGACCTCTCTAGGTAGTGGGTGGCATAGCCTGTGATGTAGCTTACCCTAGTGATCTCAAGCTTATGGAATTGGTCGTTCTCTTAGGTATTACGCTCTATTGAGACCATTGTACTTGCACACCTATGGCTAGGGAAGAGTCTTGCCCATGCACATGCTTGTATTGTTTTGCTTTCCTCTCTCCATGTCTGTTTGCTTGGATTTGTGGGTCTCCTTCTGAAAACCCTCACGAGACCTTGCTCGTCCTCTTTGGGAGACCTTGAGGTTTAAAGGGCTTGTCGCACATGCTAAGTGCGATCGTGATTCCTACGACAATGAGTTTTAGGTTTTATTGCTTTGGTAGTTTTGTTTTGTTTTGTTTTTGTAGTTAGTTGTTTTGGGGTACCCTGTGCTTTCATGTCATTCCTATCTAGTCTCTTTGCTAGGGACTAGCTAAGGTTTAGCTTGGGGGAGTTGATGTGCTCGATTTAGAGCACATTTATGTCCCTACTTTGGTGTCGAGTCTCGTTATTTTACATGGGTTTTATGTGTTTTATACTCGATTTTACCTTGTTCTTGGGATGTTTCAAGGTAAATCGGATCGAGTTCGAGGCTTAGACTTCAAAGTCGAAGAAGAGGCACATATTTCGAGGCTCTCACAAGTGTTCCGGGTCATCTTCGAAGCCATCGTGGAAGCTGGAAGCCATTTGATGCTCGTTTGATAGTGCAAATAGGCAAAGAATGATAGATTCGGTCGAATCTATATAACATTCGGTCGAATTGGACCCTTGCACCCAAAGATCAAAGCCAACAAGTTTCTGTTTATGCCGAATTTAAAGCCCATTCGGGCGAATCAGACACATTCGGGCGAATCCATCATAGCTTCGGTCGAAACTTGCTAAGTCCAGCCCAAGTAAGGAATTCAACACACTGGAAATACCGAATGAATTCTCATTCGGGCGAATGGGTCAGATTCGACCGAATCTGACAAGGCTTCGGGCGAATGTACTGGGTTTTCAGCGCTGCGCTTTTCTTTGCTAGCTTAAAACACGTGTATCTTTAGGGCTTTTGTTCTCCATCTTTTGTATCCTATATAAAGGCACTTTTATGAACATAAACCCTATGCCTTGATGGTTAGAAACGCTCTCTACCATTAAGAACATCATTTAATGCTTTCTTAACATTCCTTTGCCCTAGATTAGTGTTTAATGCTTTCATTTACATTTCAAGCCTTGTAATCTCATTTCCTTTCAAGTTTATGTACGTTTATCTTTCTTTGTTGCTTTCATTTACTTTGTAAATCTTTCATTTATGCTATTTAATGTTTTGCTCTTTCATGCTTTGATTCTTGCTTTGTTCCTTGTTCATTTGCTTTCAAATCTTGTTCTTGCTTTCCTTATTGCTTCCTAGTGTAGTTGATAGTTAAGTTTCTTGCTTTGCCTTTCATTATTGCTAGTTTCTTTCTTGCCCTAATGTTTACATACATGTTTTCTTTCTTGTTCTTAGTTGTAGTTAGTTCTAATATGTTAGAGTAGATTTCTTAGGGGTTTTGGTTTGGTGAAACCCTAGGTTTGGAGAATGTTGTTCATGTGCTAGATTAGGGTTGATGTTGTTGTGGTTTGTTTGATTGACATTCGATGCAAATCTTCAACTGCCACTCCCTAATGAGACATAGGGCGATTATGGGTCGTTCGCATGGCTATAGTTCATCAACTTCCCCTCGCTATCTAGAGTGTCTCGATTGAACCACGTTCAATCTCCCTTGACCTAGCTTTGTATGAGAACTTTGTATCAACCTAGGGTGGATCCTTACCATCCCCGTTTGTTTCTTATTGTTATCTTAGTCCTATTTATCGCTTTCGTAGTATAGTTCACACACCCTTCTTACACACATCATATTTCTCTACACCTATCACCTAATCTTCCTAGCCCTTGTCCTTGTGGTTCGACCCCTAACTTACCGCTACACTCGTTGTAATATTAGAAAGGGTGATTATAAATGTGTTTGCATAGCTTAGGTTCTTAGTATTACGACGTGCTTAAAAACCCGCTATCAACCCCCCTACTATTTCTAAATTTAAATGGAAACTTATCCTAATAAAATTCAGTATTATTAGACTCAAATATAACACGTGCATTCTGATCAAAGAACATGTATGTTTTGCTATTAACTGCATATCCCACAAATACACATTCATACGCTCTACTCTTAAGCTTGACCCATTTAGTATCAGGAATCCTTACATAGGCTAAACATCCCCTAGTTCGAAAGTAAGATATATTGGGTTGTCTCTAGCTCATACAATTTTGCATAAGGAGAATTTTTTCTCTTAGTTTAGGCACAAGATTCAAGACATAATAGAAAGTTAATAAAAATTCACCCCACCAATGAGAAGTTGCACTAGAGTTCAAAGTTACAGTTACAATCATTCAGTTACCGTCCAATTTTTCTTTCGGCTTTACCGTTCACTTCAAGAGAATAAGGTGTGGACCTTTTATGTATGATACTGTGAGATTCATAAAACTCAATGAAGGCCTTAGTATCATATGAAATTCTTCTATCACTTTGTCACCTCTTTATTTTTCTACTAAACTGATTTTCTAACGTGATTACGAATAACTTAAACATATCACATGGGATGTGGCCGTGTGGGTCCGCCTGATCGAGATTTACTTTAGCGTGAAGATTTGAAAATCACACGTCCCTTTCCCCTCCTTTCTCATATCCCCATTTCTTTCTCGTTCCATTAAATTATCTCATTTTGAAATAAATAATCGTGTCATTTACACAAACTCCCCAGTCCCCTCTACATTTAGATTAAATAAATTCATGGGATCCATTGAGGGGTATTGTTGGTTTTGATTTAATTTCTATAAAGAGAAAGCTTGGGAGGAGGAAATTTCATCATTTCTATTATTTACTTCATCCTTTTACATTCAAGATCAACCATTATCATACCTTATTATCCTATTCACGTATTTATCGTTATGTAACACCCCAAGATTTTATGACATCATTATTTATTATTTTAATATTACAGATTTTATAATTATGTTAAATTATTTTGAATCAGTTTTAATAGATTGCTTTCATATATGAATTTAAATGTTTTATATTAAATATAGATTTACTAATACTAAAATAAAAAGGTTTGAATTAAAATTTTAATTGTACTAAAATTTAGTGAGCAAACAAATGTGGGTTTTATTAGTTGGGCCTTGTTAGAAGATTCACCCTAATATAAGATGAGTTAGGGTTTTTAAGTTAAATCTCTCAATGCCTCACTTCACAAATAAATTACGGTTTCCCTCACTTTTCTTCCTCCCTTGCGGTTCAGCGCCTCCATGGACACCACAGCCGCATTTTTCTTCCTCCACCAACAGCGGTCGACCACTTCTTCTCCTCTATAAGTAGCAGCAGCCGACAATCCAGTCGTGCCTTCATCCCCCAGCAGCAGTGGCTGCACTCTTCTTCCTCCACTAGCAGGCGGGCTGCACTCGCGCCTCTAGCAGCCATCCAGCCACCTGCTGCACCTTTCCTCCACCAACACACGACCTTCGCGCTTCACCCACACCTCAATAAACACTTGCCTTTCACCCCCTATTTCTTATTTTACCTTTGTAAGTTAATTTTGCTTTCTTCCCATACAAATTATTGTGCCTAGTTATAAAGGTTTGTTGGATTCATGTTTGTCTTTGTTAATTTGTCTTATAATTATTGTATCTTGTTAAATTTGTTATGGGTAAGAGTTAAATTAATTGTGAATTGAACATGGATGAGTTAGGGTTTGTATAGGGGGGAGATGATGGTAGTTGTACTACTTTTGTGTTTTGAGGGTGTTTTATGAATTAAATAGATTTTTTTGTAAGCTTTGATTATGTGATTATATTGTGAATGGTGAAAATAGTAGCTATAAATGGTTGAGATTATTAGTCACTAAAAGTGGTTGTTAATTGTCTCGTGTATTATAAAGATGGTGGTGAATATCGTTTATACTATTGATTGTTATTGTGTGTTAAATGTGGTAGAACTGTAGCCAAAATTATAAGTTACTAGTATTAATGTTCATTGCACAAATCTGAGTAGTTTATGACATTACAAGATACGTGGTTTTATAACTTGAATCTCCTTGGTTTAAAGAAATGATTGTAGAGTACGCTTTGTTAGTTAGTGGATGTGGAAGCTTATTTAATTGATGGGTTAATGTCATAGCTTAGACTCAAGTATTGATTTAGTAAGATGAATTGGTTAACTGCGTGTTAGAAGAATTGAAAGTTACTCTGAATGGGTGACTGATAGTTGTTTTTAGCGTTTAATCGCTCTTAAATGGAGAGGAGTAAGCTTATTAGTTCTACTTCAAACGTGTATAGGTTCCCAATTCATAAGGAGAAGGTAGAACTTTATTTGGGTGATTATTGTGACTTCTAGTCGTGCAGTGACGCTTACAGGTACGTACATGCAGCAATCAACTCTTGCACGCATCTTGCATTGTATATTTACCGATATTGAATTGTTTTAAAATATATAATGTACACTATCTATGAATCGCCGTCGAATGAAATATCAAAGTTATTGATTATATGATTTTCAAGTTTACTAGTAGAGAACGAATCTAATATGCTAAATGTTTGGTAATGATTTAGTATGAGAACGATTCCCTTGTTATTGAGATTGATTATTATTTGTTTGAAAGGGAACGAGTCCCTTATTAATGATATTGTTTATTGTTAGTTGGGAATAGGGAATGGTTTCCTTATTGACGATATTGATTATTGCTAGTTGAATGGGAACGATTCCCTTACTGATGAGTTTGACATACGTTAGTTTGAATGGGAATGACTCCTTTGTTAATGAGATTGATTTTTGTTGGTTGAATAGGGAATGGTCCCCTTATTAATGTGGTTGAATTATGTTTTATGAATGGAAAGGAATCCCTTGGTGATGGAGTAAGAAAGTATTGAATAAAGTGAAATGGAATGGGAATAAATCCCTTAGTGATGGAGTAGGAAACTTGTTGATTGTAATGGGAAGGAGTCCCTTATTGATGAGATAGCAGATTTGTTCGATTATTGTGGCTCCCCTGGTTAGGGTACCCCCGTGGGTTAGTTCCCGGAGGCATGAATCATCAGTATATGGTCGCTGTACGGGGGTATGTTCATACTTTACCATTGGGCGCCGGTATGGCCCGTCATCGCCCTTGGTTGAGGTGTTGCCATGTTGGTCTTGCAAACCCTATGGTGGCCTCTAGTCACATACGTTTAGGTATGCTGGCTCCACTGGTTTGGTACCCAGGTATGATCATCTAATATGGGGGGGTATGTTCATACTTTACCATTGGGCGCCAGTATGGCCCGTCACCGCCCTTTGGTCGAGGTGTGGCCATGTGGGTCTTGCAAACCCCAATATAGTGGCCTCTAGTCACATATATAAATATTTGAAAGTGTTTAAGCTCTTGGTTCAAGTGATACCAAGCAGTTATGAAGTCGAAAATAAGCTATGAAGTCGAAAAGAAGTGAAGAAAATGGAATTGACAATGAGAAGTAGGAACTGATGTTCAGTGATTATGATTGGCACTTAGAGTGTTGTGAAATCACCCTCATATTATGACATACTTTATTGATGCTAATGATGCCTTATTATGATATGATGTTAAATGCTGACGTGTACTGTTTCTTTTCTTTGTTGATGGCTCGTCTTTGATGGTCCTGCTATGATGCGTTGGTCTATGATCTTACGTTGAGCAGCAAGGACATCATTGATAGACATTACAGGTGATGGAGCTTCTATGCATTGCATACGGGGGGATGAGTGAGAACGTTGAAGCGTGCGATGTTACATTTATTTTGACGCTAGATGTAGTTTCTTTGTATTTAAGTTTGTTTATGTTTTTGGTTTGAGGCACATGTCCTCCTTTTTTTGTATATGTTATCTCCGCTGCGTAGTTTATAAACTGTATGGTTTTAAAGAGTCTAGTTAGTTCAAAACGCAAGCGCTGACACCGAAACCACGATCCATACTTAGGATGTTGATTTCAGAAGCCGGCGATGAATCATTCCGCCCTGATGCATTTACTTTATTAGATTTTAAATAACTTTTGTTTTTCTATAAAAGACGCACAGTTTTAAGGTAGATGCCGCCGAAATTTCCACTCACATCTTTAAAGTTAATCTTTAATGTGTATAAAATTATTTTTCCTTTATCTTTTATGTAACATCCGAATTTCCTCCCGTCCTTTACGGTTTTGATTTCGTACAAGGGGTCGGAAATTCAGGGGTGTTACACGTTATCTTCTTCATTTATTACCCCCTTTGTCATCATTTTTTACCTTGGTGATTTTAGTCCAACTTATTCATTTTTTTAGTCTTACATATTGCATATCTCATCATTGTTGAATTTTTTAAGCATTGGGTTTCAAGGATTCTTTAGGAAAACATCAAGCCTCAAGAATTTAAAAATTGTGTTACAATCGAGTATCTAATCAAATATTCTAATTTCTTCATCTTGGTTTAATTTCTCATTTGTTTGGAATTTCTTCCCTATCTTAAAAAAGTAAAAAAGCGAGAAATCAAATATCGATTTTACAAATGTCTTAATCTGGATCCGAATACGATATGAAGTTTAAAAATTGAATATTTGATCCGAAATATCTAGTTTAAGCAGAATATTTCTAATAGATATTTTTACACCCCTAGCCATTGGATTCAAAGATTAGAGAAAGATTATATCATCCTTTGTAAAAGAGTAAGATGAATTCCTAAGGGATGCATAAGCAAGGATCAAAGCAATGAAAAAAGCGTGTGTGCCCAATGAGTTTAGGGAAAATCACATCCTAATGCTTTTGTTATGGACTAAATGTTCACAACAGAGCAATACTTGATTTTGGTCTTAGGTGACAACTTTGTAATGTCCCTAAAAACAAAAGAGGGCAAAAGCGCAATCTAAAGCTAAATGTGGATGATGCTCTTAATACCAAGTTTGCAAAGTTTAGGAGTTCCTTCTCGAGAGTGTGTCATTGTGGATGTAAAGATTATCTCACTTCATACCGCTGAGTTGGCAATTCAGAGTATTTGGACGCTATTGGGAAGTATAAGAGTAAAAATGTCGGGCACAATGCTTATGGATTTAAGGGAGGGTATCCAGTCTTAACCTAATTAGTAAAGCAATGAAAATCATTAACAAGAACTTCAACCACTATCTAAGTGGCATATGGTATCATCAACCACAAAACCACCATCTCAGCAACATATATCTCATCAACAATAGAATTAAGTTTCTATTGGCCCCCACAATAAATAAGAAACTATAGTACATTGATATCTTGTTGTGATTAAACTTTGATCAATCTTTAAATCTAAAGTCTAATCATGAAGAGACTAAATATTATAAAAAGTCGGCTAATCATGTTAAGATAAGTCAATTGCAATTCTTCAACTAATACCTTAATATACATCTACAACATGTAAAGACAACAAACTTTATCAACCATATTTAAAGCCTATCCTTTAATTAAAAACCCTAATACAAAGATTCACTTCCTCTATCCTTAGATTGAATACATAAAGAATGTATATAATTTTCCTAGCAAATCATTAGAAAACACAAAAATAGAATAGAACACAATACTTGATGAAGTATTTAAAAACATCATCGGTTTTGTGCCAAGTCAACCAAATCGAGTGTTCAGATACCTAACCCGGTTTGTAGTGTATGAAACAATTTGCCTTCTTCTGTCTTCTTCTAAGTGAGATAATACACATGGGCACTTGGCATTGGTTAATCTTCATAATCTTTGGTTTTAAGAGTTATAGGATACCTGTTTGGGTATTATTTATTGTAACATTCAACCACATTCAACTTGATCGGGTATTAGAGATACTTTTAGCAATTAAGTTACTTTTAATTTTCATTTAGTCACGACATAAGATTATTTGATTGGGTATTGATTATGGCACACTGACTAATGTGCCTTAAATCTACCTAAGTTTGGAGGAGATACTCAAAAAGGTATCGAGCATACTCGACTAAGTATTGAGCAAACCTGACCAAGTATTGATTTCTTTTCCTCGACCACTATGTCTCTTGTTCTATTTTCACTTTGGATTTTTTTTGAGCTTCTCCAATGGTCCCTATATTTTTTACATCCTTTTTAAAACATTTACCTACAAAACACTTCGAAAGACCAAACTCCTAAAACAAACGTAATATCCAATGCAAAACACATATAATGATCATTAAAGTGTTTCAAATAAGTTACTATATTTATAAATTAATAACAATATGCCATTATAATGTACAACATTTTCTAGAGCCATCATCTAGGATTTTACACATATATGACCATCACTTTTGAATGGGTGCTATATAATGTTAATCCCTTAATGATAATGCTCCATAACAATGCACTACAACTATATTAGCCCTTTTGATCACGCCTCTAAGTAGTTATTAGGCATTAAACACGTGATCTAATTATGTATCAAGAAGTCTAACGATTATCATTATTTACAATTTAAAAATCAATAAACCTTAATAACAAATGATGTAATACCAGTGGTTAGTCCTACAACTATACACAAATCAAAGATATTAATGTATAGGGACGATCGTGATAAACCTATAGAAATGTCATAGAACGTGAGAGTGTTTCTTGGTGATAAATCAAGACTCAACCATCGTTTTATAATGTATAGGGACGATCGTGATAAAGCAAGGAGACTGCCAAATGACATTCAAGATCATGTCAGACATTTTAGTGCAATTGATATGCATCTTACGTACCTTCATTATAACATTGATCAGACAGAAATATCCAAACTATTTGATATTAATGAATTCTCAGGCAAATACAATTCGATGATATAAAAGCATTAATGCACCTAATAAATGCAGTGCACGGGTGTTCGCTTAATAGTGCCAAAGGATCAGTAATGTATGGGGTCTAATCCATGTAATATATATA
This sequence comes from Amaranthus cruentus, assembly GCA_019425755.1. Classification (NCBI taxonomy): domain Eukaryota; kingdom Viridiplantae; phylum Streptophyta; class Magnoliopsida; order Caryophyllales; family Amaranthaceae; genus Amaranthus; species Amaranthus cruentus. Next base: position 9,810,565 of record CM033454.1, read on the forward strand.
GACTACATCTGTAGAGACTCAGTCTTGTTACACGGGCTGAGAAGGTCATTGACGTTGATGCCCCCACTGGTAAACATCCCCGTCCTACGCAACTCACTCATAGACTCTCAAAAAGGACTTAAAGAGTAAAGGCCTCTACCTCTTCTGCGAGATTCGTCGACAATAAACCTTCAATAGCCAAATCTTATTATCCTTCTACATCATGTAGCATAATTGTCATCCTTATGGCATGTGAAAGGTATTGGTATCCGATTATCACCTCTCAATGAATGTAGAAATAAGGGCACTATCAATGTGCTGGTGCATGATACATGTCAACACACGCCAAGGAGTACCTGTTAGCTCATTATATTTCTCATCAGACATATATCAAAGTGTGATGATGCTATCTACAGTCTTCTTCAAAGTACTTCATTCTAGAATTTGAGGTGTATGCTCAATCTAGTCATATATTAGCCTAGATACGTGTCCTTTATAGCTAGGTAGAAGACAAAAGGAATGTTTCGCGAGACTGAGGTGTAGTAATAACCCAATCCCAACTAGCTTTCTTCCTTTGATACCTAGCCTGAGGAACAAGATCTTTAATTGGGCTATTAGATGAGCTATCGATGCTGCTAGAATTACAAGCGCTAGTATGTGTACAAACAAACCTATCCCTTTGGCCCCCAGAGACAGTCTAGTTAATAGACTATTCTATCCAATTAGTGGAAGTTTGTCCCCGATAGTCACTATACCTATCTTCGTTATCAAGTCACCCTGAGAAACTGTCTCTAGTAAGGTCATCAATGTGAGCGCACACCTTAGTTAAGGTGTCAAACTTCTAGGCCTGACTTGCCTCGCCGCCAGCTCCTGCCTAACACAACGTGGAAGACCTCATAATGCACCTCTCACGAGCTTAAGACTATTCCCATACAATAAAACCTATTAAAACATTTACCTCTACCATAATTATCATTCATATTTCTACATAATTAAAAAAAATACATAATATAATATATTAAACAAATCAAAGCTTATAATTAAAATAATAAATGTTAATTAATTGGACAATATTGTGAAACTAAACAAGTAAGAAATGGCAATAATAAATAATAATTAAACAAGTAATTAATCCCCAAACAAAAAAGTTAAATAAAAAGAAAAACTAAATGAATGACTGTTGGATTTTTAGTTGACTTGTTTGATCAATTGAAAATTTTGGCTGTTTTTATTGGCAAAAGCTAGCTGAAAAACCAGCTGTTTATGGAGATATTTAATGAATTTAGTTTTTGACTATTAGCTGTTTATTAAAGAAAATTAATTCAACAAGCCAAAACCCAACAAAGGAAGCTAATTAAAAGTAGCTTTTTATTTTGGCGTAAAACCAACTTTTCAGCTGACATAAAAGCCAATTAATCAATAAGGCAAAAGACCAAAACCAAAAAAAACTATCTATAATCTATTTTATAACTATTATTAAAACAAAACACTGATGATGTCATCACTTTTAAAACTGCTTACGTGTCTCTTTCTCAATAAAAATTTTCCCTCTAAAACTCAATGATGATGTCATTGCATTTATTACTAACGTTCATAGATTTTGACTTTTTTATTTTCTAATTATGACTATAATATTATCAATATTTATTAATTTTTTGCTTTTTAGATCATATTATTTAATATATTAGAAAATCATATATTTTATTTTATTTTCTTTTAATTATTTATAAAATCTTTATAATATTATTCGTTAAATGAGTATAAAATATTTTAAGATAGTTAAAACATAAAACCATCAATTTTTAATTTTTTTGATTACAAAAAACATATTAAAACTTCAATAAAACTTTGCATCACACTAGCACTATAAAACACCTGGGCAACTATAAAACACCTGGGCAAAGACAAACAAACATTAAGAAAAAGCGGGATATAATAAAAATAGGCACCAAGTCGACGACATAATATTACTTATATAATTCTTTACCTCTATTGAAAGGCATAATCAATACAACCTCCCGTGTCAGTGAAGACTAAAGACTGAAGACTGAGCACTTCTATAGTTTTTTCCTTTTCTTTTCCTTATTTTTTTCACATCCGTCAGTTTCACCACAATATCAGTCACCGATTTTTCTTTATCACTCCTCAATCTCCTAGATCTCTTACCTCCTTATCCTTAAATTCGTGAAAGATTTTTGATCGAGTTTGTTACCCCTAAATTTTAGGGTTTTTATTTAATTCACTAATTTTTAGGATCTTAAATTAATTACTTACTTTTTTAGGCTTAGAGTTAATTTGTGGGAAAAAAGAATGGATTCAGAAGATGATATGCATGATGCGAACGATTTGGAATCAGAGGATTTTTACAGTGGTGATACTGCTATTGATTCTGATGATGCTGTTGATGGTGATTATGAATTTATCGATAATGATTCAGATGATGATTATGATGATTTTACTTCTCATCGTAATCAGGTTAGGTTCTCTGATTTTTTTTTTGATGCTGTTATGTGTTTTTTTCGGAATTTCCTTGGTTTTTGTTGCAAAATTTGAGTTTGTTTGTTTGATGAGTTTGAAAGTTGTTTTGAAAGATTTTAGTTTGTGAATGTGTTGCTTTAAGTTCTGTTAGGTTGTGTGTTCAACATTATACTATCCCAATGCAATTAAGTGGAGCACACAAACAAAAAAGTGTACATGATTTATAATCCAAAACCAAAGAACTATGAAACTTTGGCCCATCGAAATAAGGGACATTGCTGTGAATGGATTGGGATGTTCGGTGAAGAACAATAAACAAACTAATGTGTAACACCCACGGTCCTGAGGGTCCTTAAGATCTATCAAAGAAGAAAGAAGGAGGGCTTGGCGGTTTAATATGGGTTTATTAGGAATATTTGTAATTAGATTCTGTTTTGAGTTTATAGTGTTGTTTGCTTAGGTGTCTTTTTATTTTAATTGTTGGGCTTAGGTGGCATTAGTAAATAACTATATAAGGCCATCATGTATTAGACTTGAGATCATCTTTCAGTTGGAATAAGAAGTTAATAAGAAAGGAGTTTTCTCAACACTCGAAGTTGAGAGGGAGTTTGGACAACACTCGAAGCTGTCCCGCAATCACTATTTTTCATATTCTTGTTGTGTTTTCTTGTGTATTCTGTTTTGAAGAGGCGAGGGTTGTCTCAATAGGTATCAGAGCGGTTCTTTCCATATACAATGGGGTCTTCACATGAACAAGAACGTTGGGAAAAGAACGACTAAGAATTGAAGAGGCTTTCAACCGCCATTGAAGTAATACATCAAAAACAGGAAGAAATGAACAAGAAGAATAGCCAAAAGGATGATAAACTTGCAGCCATAATGGAGAGTCAAGCCAAACTTCTCTTGCTTTTTGAGTCGAAATCCGGGGAGAATCCAAGAAGGCAACCGGCTGTCCACATTTTGGACCAAGAAGAGACGAATCTTGAATGGGTTTGTCAAAAAGAAAGAATTGATAGGCGAGTACGAAGTGATGACAAGCCACAAACACATAATCCGGATCAAGAAGAAGATCCTGATGCGTTTTTTAAGGGTTTCGGGGCTGAAATTCACCCGTTAGTTATGCTTCAAAAGGCTGTCCAGAATGGTATTATTCAATCATTCAAAACGATCTCCACAAATGAAATTTATGAGAAGTTTGGAAGAGGAATTTGTGAGATTTGTGATGAACGTTTTTATTCAAAATAAGAATGTAGTCACAAAGGGTATTCACTTCTCATTTTACATCAAGATATGGAAGATGAATTAATGGCCTTTGTATTCCATAAAGGGAAAAAAGAAGAGGTCCAAGAAGAGAGAGTGAAGGTTGATGATATAGGAAGTAAGGTAAGTGAATCGGGTATAAGTGAGGCTCGAGGGTGGAAGCAACCATTGGGTTTCGAGTTACATTTTACCCACCTTGAGGACAAGGTGCTTGATTTGGCTGGAGTATTGTAACACCCACGGTCCTGAGGGTCCTTAAGATTTATCAAATAAGAAAGGAGGGGTTGGCGGTTTAATATGGGTTTATTAGGAATATTTGTAATTAGATTTTGGTTTGAGTTTATAATGTTGTTTGCTTAGGTGTCTTTTTATTTTAATTGTTGGGCTTAGGTGGCATTAGTAAATAACTATATAAGGCCATCATGTATTAGACTTGGGATCATCTTTTCATTTGGAATAAGAAGTTAATAAGAAAGGAGTTTTCTCAACACTCGAAGTTGAGAGGGAGTTTGGACAGCACTCGAAGCTGTCCCGCAATCACTATTTTTCATATTCTTGTTGTGTTTTCTTGTGTATTCTGTTTTGAAGAGGCAAGGGTTGTCTCATAATGCTCAAAGAACCAACAAAAACAGAGCACAACACCAAAGAGCAACAACAATAAGATTTATGAGGTATCTAAGGATACCTCCCCATCAAACAAAGATTACTTATATTAATATACTCAAAATTACATCAATGACAAGCCTCACAACCTTTGAGAACACTCTCTCAAAATAATGATTGAACCTTTAGTGTCAATCTCACACAAATATGCAAATACAAAGAGGAAGAACTCTAATAATTGAAACCCTAGTTGACTCTCTTGTATTTGCCTCTCTATCCAGCTAATGATGTTCTAAGACTCATATATGTAGACCCTAAGACATATTAGAAACCCTAAGACTACAAAACTTAAAGCCCAAAACTTTCTCCCACAAAACAGAAGCTTCGTAGGTTTTGCCCGTGTACACCGCTTGACCGAGCCAGCAAGCTTGACCAATCGAGCGGACCCTTAGCACCTTCTGAACTTCGTGTCACCTGCTGCCTTGGACAAGCACTAGCCTCCTTGGTCTTTGCCTCGTTCAAGGCACAACTTGAACCCCTCCTTTTGCACTCCCGTGCCTTCATCAAGGCACTTGAGTCATTCACTTTGATCACTTCGTCAAGTGATTGGAACTTCAAACCTCCATAACTCATGCCACTCACATCTTCACTCTCAAGTGTGCATGAGCTTTGAGGTGCTAAAACTCTTCATCAATAGCTTGAGATTTGGGATATGGCACACCAAGCATTTATGTGTATGCTAAAGTAATTAAGAAATGTTTTGAAACAACTAGAACAGAGTTAGGTAGGTGGTATTTATGGTGGTTTAAGTTTGAATTTTTTGGTGAATGGAATTGACGGAAATGATAAATAAATTTGATTTATGCCCATGGTTGAGAGTGTGAAATTAGCTGCTATGGTGTAGATTAGAATCATGTGATCGCTTATTGCGATTGATAAAGTCTGCGTTTCCTGATGGGTGGGAGTTTGGAATTATTTGGCAATGGGCTGTATCAATTAGTCAAACTCTTTATCTGATAGCTTCAATTTCCAATATTATGTAATTGATATGCAACTAAGTTTGTACTAAAGTATTTTCGTGTTCATTGATTGGTTGGTTGATGTGTCCATGCGCGTTTAAGTATATCCTTACGTGGCTAATGGTACATGGTTTAGTTTGTGTTATACTTTGGTGAGTTTGTTTTAACTGTTGGTTGGCAGTAGCTTCTTGGACATTGGATGTCCATATCAAGAAGGTTATTTGATGGATATATATGCCATTTCTTGTCATTTCATGAGTTTATGTTTGTGGTGTGTGCGTTGAGAGCTCAATTTGGGAAGAATGCACCATGCATGTCTTTTAAGTTGATTAACATATTGTTGGCTTGTCCTTCTTCATTGTTAGTAGGGTGTTTGGTAAAATAGCTTGTTGGAGAATTTTAGCTTATTTTGACATAAATGTATATTTGAATAGTCAAACCATTTAGTGCTAGTGTTTGGTGAATTAGATGTTTGAAACAGCTTGCTATGAATCAACTTTTTTCGAGTTTCCTTTACCAACAGTCTTATCAAACTAGTTTTGGTCAAATCAACCACTCTAATCAGTGTTAGTCAAACTAGCTTAGTGTAAAATGAAATTTTTTACTCTTCACCTACTTTCTTGTTGGATAAACACAATAAGTGCTGTTTTGGTCAACGATAGCAGATAGCTAAGCGTGATGCTAGTGATGGTCCAATTCAAGTGTATCTCATCCACATCCAGACCCTATGATGTCGATCCATTCCTTTCTTCCCCTATTTGAAGAGTAAAATGGGGTGTTGGACTAACATCACAGAATAATTTTGGGGGATGAGCTTTCCATATTTAAATTCTACCTATGTCTTGAATGTGTGAGTTGTGGTCTTGTACAATGACCCAGTGATGTGGGTAACACAACTGTGATGGTGGTGTTTTATGATAGGGCTCGCCATAGGAGTGTTCATTAATGCGGGTACCCAGTTAACGACACGTGTCCCGACCCAATTAATGCGGGGACTCGAAATTTGGGTACCCGGATAAATCGAGTTGGGACATCGGGGACCCGGTTTAATTTTTGAAATTTTGGGCATATTGTATTGGTTAATTAGGATATTATGTATTGGTATAGACTATAGATAGGCTACCCATATTCATGCATCTCCTAATTTGAAGAAGGTATATATATATAGGGGTAGGATCAAGTGAAAACACTTAAAGTGGTGAAAACTGAAAACCAAATAGAGGTATACATATTGTAGCAAAAGGGGTACATATTATGTTATAGGGTGTACATATTTTTTGTGAAGAAAAAAAGTTCATATCATTTACAAAAATTTAAAATTTTTATAGAAATTGACCCGCCATTTACGTTGTGGGTCGATGGGTTGGGTCAAGCGGGTCGGGTTTTTTTTCAACAGCTCCAGTTGGCCAAGTCGGTTGTGTAGCTGGATGGTGGTTGGTTTGATGACTTGGTGTTGGAGTGGTTGGGTGACAATTGCATTGTGGTGGGGATGAGCATTGAAGGAAAAGAATCTGTGGTAGTAACTTAGGTAGGATTCGTTATAATATGGGGTAAAAATCGGCCACTTCAAGGGTAGAGTTCAACAACGTATGTTGCTTTGAAGTTTCAGAACTCCTTTTTATCTATTTTTTTGCCTTAATGTGCTACATATGGAGTGTGGCATTGCTATATTTATGCTTATAATTTGAGTCTAAAAGACAAAAGTTTAGGTGTAAGTTTTCTCTTGGTGTAAATCATGGAACTTTAAAATTTAATTTATAAGTTGTAATATTTATTAAAGGGACACTAATTCCTCTTGATTATTTATGAGACTTTTGTTTCATAGATTTCTTGCCTTTTTTCATATATATGTGGATTGGGGCAGTGGTTTACTTAGTTATTAGGGTGAGCATTGTCATGGAATTCAGTGACGAATTCTAGGGTTGAGCTCATTTATTTGTCGTCACCATTGTTGATGTAACATATCCCGTATTTTGGGATTAAGCTTTGGCATGAAATTGTTGACCATGTTGACAAGATACGAGACGAGATAGATTGAGTCTAAATTGAATGCCCAAATTTTCATATTGTTCTTTGAATTCAAAATAAAAATCTGTCCTATTACATTAGTCCTTTTCTCTTTTTATTACTTCAAGTCTTCTTCTCTTTGCCCATATTAGAAGTTCAAATCGTACTCACAATTCCAATTTTCTCCTCTTTAGGCTCTTTTTTAGCTTACCTTTTGCGTCCATCCTATAACAATCATGTTAAATTAACTGTATTTTGAGAATATAGTCGGATAGATTGACTATTTTTAACTTGTACTTGCTGACTTGAAAGGTATGTTATTCTTTGATCTTTTATGGTTTGAAGATTTGGTGTATTTCGTTTATTATCTGTTTAGTCCAAAAACCTTCCACCATTTTTGTCATTTTCTAATCATATACCATTTTATGTAGCAAAACTATACCGTATTGAGTGAAGATGATATTCGTCTATGGCAAGAGGATGATATTATGAAGATATCAACCGTGCTTTCAATTTCAAAGGTTGAAGCTAGTATTCTTTTACGCCACTATAATTGGTAAGTGTTTATATGGTTCTCAATAGCTGTACTAGTTCATTATTTAAAGTTAGCTTATCTAGAAAAGAGAATCTATATGTCCTTTCAACTACAATTTATGGTTCGAATGAACCTTTTAGTGATGCGTAGTTTGTTGTCTAGTCTAATTTTACTTGCACGACTTCACAGGAATGTTGGTAAAATACATGATGAATGGTTTGCTGATGAAGAGAAGGTCCGTAAGACGGTCGGTTTGTTGCAAAGACCTGTTTTTGATTTCTCAAACGCACAAGAAGTATGTAACATTTACAAAATGTTTTTGTAATTTTTATGTTTGTAAATAGTATTTCCTCTTGTCTTTATAAGTTGCTGCACCTCTTGTTTCAACGCTATCCAATGCACTATTTCGAACCTTTTATCTTTAGTTATGCATTATTAAAATTTATAATAAATTGATATTGTGAAAGGATGCATTGAGACGATCATAGAGGATCCCACTAACTATTTTTTAATACATGTAGAACAAGATGCAAAACAATATTGTTTGATGAATATTGGCTTAGCCACTTATGAACTATTTAAATTGGGATAATTGGATGTGCTTTGGCCTTTTGGTTTCACTGGTCAACACGCATGTCGGCTAAATTTATAAGTCTTTTAAAAAGTTTCTCATAACTATGTGCCTGATGAAACAGATCACTTGTGGAATTTGTTTTGAGAGCTTTCCAAGCGCTATGATAAGTGCAGCTGCGTGTGGTCACCCATTTTGTAACACATGTTGGGCAGGTTTGTTCTATAGCTTGTCATGTATTCTTGTTTAGTTGAAACAATGTTTTGATTGTTGCTCATCAGATTTTCAAGTTCCTGCAAAACGGAACAATCTAACACTAAGAAAAATAGATAGTGGTGAAGGAAAAATACAACTAATTTCTTACGTATATTAAATTAGTTTTCCATATTGATTGAAATACGAAACATAGGTATTTGGTAAATTTTTTCGTTGATCATTAGAATTTGTATTCGTGGCACATGCATTTTTGATTCTGCTTTGTTCTTTATGGAATATTTTTCCTATAGTTCACTAACTTATGGACCTTCATGTATCGAAAGAATTGAATTGCATTGATTTCATTTGAAAGAGTAGTTATGTATATCTTGACTTTGCTTCTTGACTTTGTTGATACATTGAGATGATATATCTCTAAAAGAGGCATCTTAACATTGTTAAAAAGCCATGTGAATTTTAAATGTGGCTTGAGAATATATTTTGATATTTTCCGACATAGCAGCTTGTAGTTCCCATTGTCCATGAAGGATTAAAACTCTATTCCTCTTAAGTTAGTCAAACAATCAATTTTTCTATTGCCTAAAATTTCAAATTTACTCCACCCTAGCTATGTGAAGACCATATGTGAATCCCCTAACTCTCTTTTGCACTCGGTGTTTTGTTTTGAATTTTGATGTAATGTAAGTTCCTCCTCTAATTTTTTCTTTTATATATTTTTTGTTCTGGCTTTTGCACTATTCGTTAAACTTACCTAATCTCATCTACTACAACATTACACTTCTTCATTGCAACGAAAGTGGCTCGTACTTATCGGATCTATTTAGCCTTGAAGGTTTTTTCCATATGCTTTTTGATGTATAGTTGATGCACACTGCACAAATGATTTAATGCACCATTTTACTTCTATCCATTATAATTCAAAACCATTGAATGATGACTCTTTGGCTTCATTGGAAATGACATGCTTATTTACACTAATGGGTACCTAAGCTTATGTGAACTTTTTTAGTGGATGGAGTATGATGTATGAGTTGAAATTCCAAAAGGACCATTTTCCTGATTTCAACCCATGCCCATTCTTGAGCTTTTAAGACCAGCGAGATATTAGATTTTGTATGTTTGGCCCCTTGTAGTATACATGTTTTTTTTTGGATGTAGCTAATAGCTATGCCCTTGAAAGAAAACTGTATGGTGTATGAAATTTTCCTCTTTAAAGATGTATTGTCTTATGCCATAGTTCAATATTTGAATCCATGTTTGTATTATTCATCACTTATGTACATCACAACAACAATTTTAGAGCTTTAATCCCAAAAGATTGGTGTTTAACTTTGTCTACATCTGTATATTATTTTCTACTTTTGCAAAGATCCATTTGGGGGCCAATTCACTAAAAGTAAGAACGCTTAGCTCATTGACCTACCGGAACCGCAACAATTAAAAAACTTCAAGAACCACTGAGGAATTTAGGGTTTGGAGAAGAGTTTTATGATTTTATGGCGGCGAATTAATGCTAAAATACGTGCAATTTGATGTGACGGGAAGTCACTGTTATTTCTTTGCTTTTTAGTTTGGATAGGATATGTCTGCAAACCAGTTATGGAATATCAATGATTGTTTTGGAAGGTAAATTGTGAAAATAATAGCTACGGTATACCTGTAGCTAAAACTTTTCCCTTTTCATTATTTCATCCCTTCTGCCTCTGGGTTTGCTTTTTAAAACCATAGCTATTAGATGGCTTGTTTCACACTTTCATCCTCATCCATGACCTGGTGTAAAATAAGAAAACTATTGTGTTCTTACGATTTATTTTTGGAAAAATTACCTAGAATAATTCAACCTTTACATGATTTTCCTACAATAATCCCACCTATTGATTAACCATGGATAATCGCAACTTTATGGGTATTTTCGTACAGTAAACTCAAGTAACCGGATGACCCTCTAGAGTAAGTAATTTACCAAAAAAGTAAATTGAAAATTTATGTAAAATTAGATTTAAATTTGAAAATTTACATAAATATTCTGAATAATTAAAAAAATCAGAATCTGTTTTTTAACATTTCTTAAATATTTTTTTCGACATTTTATTTTAAATTCTCTCTTTTTTTTTAAAAAAATATTGCTATAACAAGTCCTCTAGTTACCGGATTCATTTTAGGCAAATAAACCCTAAAGTTAGGACTATTTAGGGTTAATTAATAGGTGAAATTATTGTTGAAAAGTCATGAAAAGGTTAGATATTTCAGATTCTAAGTAATTTTTCCTTTATTTTTCTGTTTTTGGTTTCTTCATTTGTTGCATATCTGATTTTTTCTGCATCAAACCATCATTTGCCATGCTCTTACTTCCGGTTATTGTTTTAGAATAGTTAATTTTCATGTGCTTCATTTGCTCCCTTCTTGTTTTTGGGTTAGGTTACATGGGTACCTCCATTAATGATGGACCTGGATGCCTGATGTTGCGATGCCCTGATCCGTCATGTGCTGTTGCTGTGGGTCAGGATATGATCAATTTGCTTGCTTCTGCTGATGACAAGGAAAAATATGCGCGCTACTTTCTTCGTTCTTACGTTGAAGACAATAGGAAGGTACTGTTGGATACATTGTGGTCTTTACTGGCTTGTGAAGTTTTGTTGGATGCTAATTTGTATGTGCAGTCTTATTTTGTTCAAAATTTTATGCCAAGTTATTCTGCTGTATTCTTATGTGATGAGATACCTGCATTAATGTAATTTTTCCATAAGATTACATTGCAAAAATGATGAGCTGTTCATTACAAAAACGATGAGATACCTGCAGTAATGTAATTTTGCCTTAAGATTACATTGCTATATTTCTTTTTTTGTTCATTACAAAAATGATCAGCTGTTCTGTTTCTAGAATGATGTACTTCCTATATAATCTAAAAGAGAGGGGGGGTGGGGGGTGGGGGAATTATATTTGACCCTATGCTTGTAGTATCATGAGCGTCTTGTATTTGGAGTTACTAGACCACTCGAAGAGCTCGAGGGAGTACACTTTTCTTTTACCTAATACATGTATTCCGCCTTCTCTTATTCTTTCTGTCTATCTCTCTTTTCTATTTCTGATATTTCTTTCTGCCATTCTTGTTTCAAGTATTATTGCAGAGTTTGCATTGTGTGTGTGGGGCTTAGACCCTATGCTTGTAGTTAGAGATGTCAATGGGTCGGACTCGGCTCGGATTATACATACTCCGACTTTGCTCCGGATAATAGTCGGACTTTAGTTTTCAGTCCACCTCTACTCGGAGTCGGATTACGCATACTCCAAGTTTGCCCCGACTCGGACTCTCGGATCTCCAACGGAGTCGGATGCAGAGTCGGATTATTATCAAACAGTATCGTTGTAATATTGTACAAATGATTTTAAAACATACAAAATTAACAAAATATATTTTTCATATACAATGTAACAAAGAAATATGTACTTTAATTTGAATTCAATTTTAACAACAGAAATAATCCTACTACTAAAATTTATCAAAATTTTCTCGTATTTTGATGTGGCGTATTCTATTTCTCTTGATTTCATTTGTCTTATCTTGATTCATTAATCTAAATGAAAATACTAAGTACTTTTTCAAAATCGAAAATTACAATTAGTATAAGAGAGAGCTTGAATTAGTCGCATCTAGAGTTTTAAAGGAAACAAAATATTAGTGTAAAAGTCAAATTCAAAGTCGGATGCCATTCAGGGTCGGAGTCTCGGATTTTTAATAAGGTCCAACTCCGGTCCGTCTCTAACTCGAACTTGGATCGTAAAGTCGGAGTCGGAGTCGGATGACTTTTTACTCGGACTCGAAACGGATTATTTTCCTCGGATCGAGTCGGACTAGGGTCGGATTCGGACTGAATTGCCATCCCTACTTGTAGTATCATCAGAGTGTTTGTATATTTGGAGTTACTGAGCCACTCGAAGAGCTCGGGGGAGTACACTTTTCTTTTACCTAATACAAGTATTCTGCTACGCCCTTCACTAAGCCCAAGCCCAATTTAATTACTTATCAAAGGAGGGGAAGGAAGGTTGGCTCTACTGCTGAGGTGTCCAAGGAAAGGAATATTTCTGTTATGGAATTAGTAGTTTGTAACTAATTATGAAAGAGGGAGAGGGGGATGAATTAGTTATAATATGTATGAGGTGGCATTAGCCTTTACTTACTATAAATAATGTAATGCTCAATGGGTGTAATTATGCTTAATCAAATACAAAGCAGTGGCTTAGAGGAGTTGGGCTGAATACTCGAAATTCAGTATTTAATTTTCCTTCTCGCATTTTTGTTGCTCACTGCTACTGCATTCATACCAAACCTGGTATCAGAGCAGTCATGGTGAATAACACCCAGAGAATCGAGAGATTGGAAGGAGAGATTAGGGCCATACCTCGTTTGCTCAGTGCCGAGATGGACCGAGTCCGTTCCGAGCTCAATATGACCACACAAAACTTTAATTCCCAAATACAAACCGTTAACCTAAACCATGAAACCTTGGCAACTGAAATGTCAACCCTGAGCAAGTCCATTCGAATTCTGAGCGAAAAGCTCGGTACCACCGAGACCATTAACCCTCTCATCCAAAACTCACAAAACCCACACACCCCACAGACACCTGACCCACAACCCATCTCGACTGTAATTCCAGTATTGGAAGAAGAACCCGAAAACCCACCCGTTATCACTGAAGGAGAATCGAATAATTGGATCGGAAGGAAACTCGAGTTACCCGTATTTTGTGGAGAAGACCCGGATGGCTGGGTCATACAAGCTGAACGGTATTTCTCATTTTACAATTTAACTGAGAAGAAAAAGCTCGAATCCGCCATTGTTAGCCTCGGTGGAGCCGCCTTACAGTGGTTTCATTGGGAGCACCACCGACGAGCAATCAGACGTTGGGAGGAGTTGAAAGGCATGGTGTTGAGGAGGTTTCGGTCAGATACCGAAGGTAGCTTGCACGAACAGTGGATGCGAGTTGAACAACGGAGCACGGTGGCTGAGTATAATCTTGAATTTGTGGAGAAGGCCAACCCATTAGGTGAGATCCCTGAAAATTACTTAATGGGGGGTTTATTTTAAAGGCTTGGAGGAGAGAGTGAGAAAGGAACTTAGACTATTTAAACCGGTCAATGTTGACCATGCTATGTCCTTGGCAGAACAAATTGAGGCAAAAAATTATGACCCACTAATTGTCCAAAATACCCACAAAACTATTAACCCCTACTCAAGACAAGTGTCCCACAACCGGCCCCACACCCAACAAATGTCCCCATATATTAAAAACCCAACCCATAACCCACAATCCACCAAAAACACTTACCCACTAACTTACAAAAATCCTTCACCACAAAAGAACCAGTATACTCCAATGGCACCCAACCTTTACCCAAATCGATTAAAACTCACCCATAGAGAAATGATGGAAAAGAGAGCTAAAGGGCTCTGTTTCACTTGTGATGAGAAGTGGTCTCAAAACCACAATTGCAGGAATAGGAGGGAGTTGAATGTGGTTTTGGGAACCGGCGAGGTAGAAGGCGACGAAGAGGAAACCGAAGAGGTACTGGAGGATGACGACCCAGTGACTATGGCAGAGATGTCATTGAGTTCGGTGGTCGGTCTTTCTCACCCTAAGACCATGAGGATGAAGGGAAACATAAATGGGCACGAGGTCATCGTGATGATTGACTCCGGGGCTACAAATAATTTTATATCCACGGCGACTATGGACCGATTACAGCTTAAGCCAACCATGGAAGATAAGTACGGGGTCACCTTGGGGGATGGGAAGAAGATTATTGGGAAAGGGAAATGTGGTGGGGTAGTAATGGAAGTACAGGGATTAGAAATTCGGGAGGATTATTTGATTCTGGGGCTGGGCAATTCTGATTTGATATTGGGAATGGAGTGGCTAGAAAAACTCGGTACGGTAGTGACAAATTGGAGGAAACAGGAGATGCGATTCTGCTGGGACGGTGCTGAATATGTTTTATTGGGAGATCCTTCACTAGAACGGTCCTTAAGGTCACTTAAGGCGCTGCGAAGGACTTGGAATTTTGGGGACCAAGGATTACTTGTTGAAATTAATCAAGTGGAAAAGTCAGGAGATATGGTGATGGAAATACCAGTAGCTTTTCGTAAGGTCATTGAAGCCTACGATGAAATATTTAGTGAGCCTAAAGGCCTCCCACCACACCGTGAGAAGAACCACACCATCAACCTTAAGGAGGGGGCGAATCCAGTGAGTGTTCGGCCATACCGATACCCACAAATTCAGAAGGATGAGATAGAGAAGATGGTGCGCGATATGCTGGACGCTCACATTATTCGACCTTCAACGAGTCCGTTCTCAAGCCCGGTCCTCCTCGTCAAAAAAAAGGATGGGTCGTGGCGATTTTGCATCGATTATCGGGCTTTGAACAAAGTCACAATCCCGGATAAATTTCCGATTCCAATGATCGATGAACTTCTAGATGAACTACATGGGGCACGGGTGTTCACTAAATTGGATTTGAAATCAAGATATTTTCAAATTCGAATGGAGGAACGTGACATAGCCAAAACTGCATTCCGAACACATGAAGGCCACTACGAGTTCATGGTTATGCCATTCGGCCTCACCAATGCACCGGCAACGTTCCAATCGTTGATGAACCAGGTTTTTCGCCCTTACTTACGCCGTTTTGTTTTGGTGTTTTTTGACGATATACTTGTGTACAGTCATAATGAGGTGGATCACAGTAAGCACTTGGACATTGTCTTGGGCCTTCTCAAACAACATCAACTTTTTGTTAACAAGAGGAAGTGCGAAATTAGGGTATCCACGGTTGCTTACCTTGGACAAGTTATTTCCGGCGAGGGGGTGTCAATGGATAAGGAGAAAGTTGCTGCTGTGTTATCTTGGTCAGTACCAAAAAGTTTGAAAGAGCTTCGAGCCTTCTTGGGGCTCACAGGTTACTATCGGAAGTTCGTGAAGGGGTATGCTTCCTTGGCTAAACCTCTTACGGACCAGCTTAGAAAAGACGCTTGGGGATGGAATGACGAGGCCACGACAGCCTTTAAAAGGCTTAAACGGGCGATGACGGAGGCTCCTGTCCTATCATTACCCGACTTTTCAAAACTCTTCATTATTGAAACTGATGCATCTCAAGCTGGAGTAGGGGCTGTCTTAACCCAAGAATCTCACCCAATTGCTTATTTTAGCAAAACTCTCGGAAGTCGCGCAAGTTTGAAGCCCATTTACGAGAAGGAATTAATGGCGATCGTTTTCGCCATACTAAAATGGAGGCACTATTTGTTAGGGCGGAAGTTCATTGTGAAAACTGATCAAAGTAGCTTGAAGTTTCTTCTTGGACAAAGAGAAATTGGGGTGGAGTATCAAAAATGGCTTATGAAGATAATGGGGTTCGATTTTGAGATTCATTACAATCCAGGAATCTCAAACAAGGCGGCTGATGCACTTTCTCGACGATCAGGCGAAGAAATTATCCTCTCATCCTTATATTCCACACATAGCATTGATTGGGCATCACTTGACAAGGCAGTAATGGAGGATGAAATTTTGGGACCCATCAAAAGGCGCTTGGAAGCTGGGGAAGAGGTACTCACAGGCTTTACCATCGAGCATTCTCAATTAAGGTACAAAGGGAGGTATGTTCTGCCAAAAACTTCGCCTTTTATCCTTACCTTGCTGCATGAGTACCATGATTCGCCATTAGGAGGCCATATGGGGGAGTTCAAAACTTACTCTCGCATTGCGGCGGAGTGGTTTTGGGAAGGTATGTGGAAACAGATAGTGGAGTATGTGAAAAGGTGCGGGGTGTGTCAAACACAAAAGGCATCAACATTGAGCCCAGCTGGTCTTTTGCAGCCCATACCCGTACCAAATATGGTTGGGGAACATGTGACGATGGACTTCGTGGAGGGACTTCCTAAATCACAAGGGAAGGACACCGTTCCTGTGGTAGTGGACCGGCTCACAAAATACGCCCATTTCATTAGCCTTAAACACCCTTTCACCGCCCCGATAGTTGCTGCTGCTTTTATCAAGGAGATAGTGCGCCTTCACGGTTTCCCAGCATCAATTATTTCGGATCGTGACAGAATTTTTATGAGTCTATTTTGGAGGGAGGTGTTTAAATTGCAAGGCACCTGGCTCAAAAGGAGTACGGCGTATCATCCACAGTCCGATGGTCAATCCGAGGTCGTTAACAAGACCCTTGAAACTTATTTGAGATGTTTTATTCATGGCAAGCCTAAGCAATGGATGACTTGGTTGCATTGGGCCGAATACAGCTATAACACAGCCACGCACTCCGCCACCAAAATATCTCCATTTCAAGCTCTATATGGCCGTCTACCACCACATATCACTCGCCTACACTCCGGTTCCACAGCTGTAGGAAGTTTGGAGGAGATGCTCAAGGAGCGAGACGCCATGTTGGATGAGCTCAAGTTTCAACTTCTTCGAGCACAGCAGATTATGAAGTCACAAGCTGATAAGAGGAGACGTGATGTGTCATATTCTGTGGAAGACATGGTTTTCGTGAAGCTGCAGCCATATAGGCAGAAGACACTGGTTACTCGTCACAATGAAAAGCTGGCACCTCGTTTCTATGGGCCGTATCAAGTGCTTCGCAAAATTGGGTCTCTAGCCTATGAATTGCAATTACCCACCCACAGCCGCATTCACCCTGTTTTCCACGTCTCTCAATTAAAGCATGCAAGTGGCAGCCACCCACCCTTGGAGATACCACAGCAATTGTCAGAGGAGCTAGAAATGCAAGGCCAACCTCACAAACTGCTCAATTGGCGGTACAACCAAGCTGGTCAACTGGAAGTCTTGGTTCAATGGGAATCACTACCATCTTCTGACTCTACATGGGAAGAAGCAGCACTCATGAACACCTTGTACCCAACTTTCCACCTTGAGGACAAGGTGTTGCTTCTGACGGGGGGTATTGCTACGCCCTTCACTAAGCCCAAGCCCAATTTAATTACTTATCAAAGGAGGGGAAGGAAGGTTGGCTCTACTGCTGAGGTGTCCAAGGAAAGGAATATTTCTGTTATGGAATTAGTAGTTTGTAACTAATTATGAAAGAGGGAGAGGGGGATGAATTAGTTATAATATGTATGAGGTGGCATTAGCCTTTACTTACTATAAATAATGTAATGCTCAATGGGTGTAATTATGCTTAATCAAATACAAAGCAGTGGCTTAGAGGAGTTGGGCTGAATACTCGAAATTCAGTATTTAATTTTCCTTCTCGCATTTTTGTTGCTCACTGCTACTGCATTCATACCATATTCCGCCTTCTCTAAATATCCTTCTGTTATTCTTTCTGTCTATCTCTCTTTTCTAAATCTGATATTTCTTTCTGCCATTCTTGTTTTAAGTATTATTGCTGAGTTTGCATTGTAGTAGCATTCTGACACGATCATATTTATTTGGCAAAATTACCGTGAATAATACAACCTTTTGTTAATTTCTCTACAATAATACCAACTATTGATTAACCATGAGTTTGCATTGCAGTAGCATTTTGACACGATCATATTTATTTGGAAAAATTACCATGAACAATACAACTTTTTGTTAATTTCTCTACAATAATACCAACTATTGATTAGCCATGATAATACCAACTTAAAAGGGTGTTTTCCTAGAAAATTCCTAATATGTTAAAAATCAAACTATAGATGATTATAAAACAAAAAAAATCGGTAAATTAGTTAATAAACTAAAGTTGGGGTATTATTCTAGGAAAATATCCCCTAAGATGGTATTATTCATGGTTAATCAATAGTTGGTATTATTGTAGGGAAAATTAACAAAAGATTGTATTATTCACGGTAATTTTTCTTATTTATTTTGATTTTATTTAATTGAATACATAGTTGAAAGATTCATACAAATTAAAATCAGTATATTCGACTCTCAGTGTGTGAAACCTTGTTTGAGATTTGCAATTTATTTCATAGCTTTTGTGGACTTTTTCTCTTTGCTTTTCTTTATTGAATTAGCGCAATTGTGATACTCCCCAGCCCTGCATTTCATGGTTAACTCACAACATATGTCCTTGTTGATGCCATACCTTTCGTATGTCCTGGTATGTATTTATAATTGCTCTGCTAAATATTCTTTTCTTGCATAGTTTAATCATAATATTGGTAAACAGGCTAAATGGTGTCCTGCCCCTGGTTGCGATTATGCAGTTGATTTTGTGGCTGGTAGTGGAAGCTATGATGTAACCTGCCGCTGCTCACATGGGTTTTGTTGGAATGTAAGCTATCTGTTTGGTTTGATATTGTTATGTGGATAAGCAGTCTTTCAGAATGATTGCTTTATTATGAGTTTTTCTTTCATTTATGTCTCTGAACAGTTACACAGTTGCAGTGCTACTGCTTCAACTGATTATATATCTGACACTGCTCCATAAAAAAGCTTAGTGGGTCATAATTCTGAAAGTCTCACCCATAACCTTAAAATTACTGTACCTAGGGAAATTGAGTAAGTGGGTTAAACCAAACTGTATCCTTGACTTGACTTTTTTGATCCATTTCTCAATTTTGTCAAAATTTTCGTTTCCAAATCTATTTTTTGGTCGGGATCCCATATTGAAGCCTTTAAAAGCCGTATATCGTTCCACTTCTATAAGAAACAAAGTTTTATGAAAACAAAAAAATTAATTTAGTCTTTTTTTAATACTTACATTGATGAGAAAATCTTATAAAACTCATGACGTGTTGGATTGCCCAAACACGGTTTAAATCGAAAACAACCCTAACTCAAAACAAGGAATTTGAAAATGGCTCAAATCCCATCCTGAAGGCCGTTTGCCCCACTGTTTTGACACCATATTGACAGGTCTACTGCTCCAACTGATCATTATATGGATGAAACTGGTTTAGGATTTAGGAATAGTGGTATTTAATTATTTAGTGTCTTCCATCATCTACTTTTCTGAGTATCTACTTCTGACACTGCTACTGATTATTTATATATTAACATTTTGAGAAAGGATTTCAATAGTCTTGAATGTTGGGTCCTTTTTTCTTCCTGTTTTGTAGTGCACTGAAGAAGCTCACCGACCTGTTGATTGTGGCACCGTGAGCAAGTGGATTATGAAAAATAGCGCAGAGTCTGAAAACATGAATTGGTTAGTTTTTCTTATATTTAGGTAGTCTTTAATGAGGCATACAGACTGTAATGTACGGTCTGATTGTCATTCATGGTTTCATCGCCCAAGTTATGACATAAAGGCAATTTTGCTTAGTACCTGATTAAGTAATGTTGAATCCCATATTCTGTGTTCCTGAATCCAGTACAATTATTTGCTTAAGAAGAAATGTTGAGGCGTTACTTTATTTTGTGTGAAAGACTGATTACATATGTATATGTGTCTGAATTGGTTGAATATGAAATTATGGATATAAGGATTACTGGATACCAATAAAATGTTCACTGTGATGGTTTTGATTTTTTCAATCTTTGTTTGCAAAACCTTCTGTTCTGCAATTTTGTATCCATGAATGATTAATTTGTTATCCGAAATGAATGATTGCCTTAACTAAGAACAGTGTACCATATTTGGTTCTACACCCCACAAACCTTGATTCTGTTATACCCTTTCCGATTGCAGTTTTCTATTGCTTAATTCGTGGCGATTGATTGATGTTATCTAGAACACAATACGGTTTGGGACGTGGGATGGGAATGGGATTGAGAATGTGGAACGCGGAATGCTGCTTGAGGTGACTTTGGAACGTTGGGTACGATTAACATATAAGATTTTAAATTATTTTATTATATTTTATTGTAAAAAGATTTTAAAGTAAATATTAGCATAATAAGATAAGTTATATTATATTATTTCAAGTTAACCATATAGATTAAATAAAAATAGTTAGTAACTTGAAATTTTTAAAAGATAAAGTTATGTTTCAAATCTAATAATATCTTAACATACATTAATTATAAGAATTAAAAAGAAAGAAAAAGACAATTTTTATTTTTGACTTCTCTTCTTTTCTCTTTATTTTCTCTAGCCATCTTGTCTTCTTAACTAATTTAACAATGGAGATTGAAATTTATGGGTCCCTCAGTTTGACGATTTGGTACGCGTCCCAAGGCGATCCGATGTCATTTCGCGTTCTGGTTGGATGTCTGGTTGGCATTGAGAGGGTCGTTATTTCTCCCGGAATCAGACCAAACGTTAATATTTTATAAACTTGCTACCCTTTCACTAAATGAATAGCAAAATGGCATGTACGAGTCATATTCGCAGGTACGGACGAATAATTTGCAAACACTCTTGGTTCTAGAAATGTTTTGATTTTTGTTTTGATAAGAAAGTTTACAAGATCAACTACAACTAAGTTACTAAAGATGCAAATGTAATAAATGAAGGAACTAGAGTTTGGGAATTCATTCGTTGACATGCTAGGGGGCTTTTTGAACGAATTTAACATCAATTTTGGCCATGAGTAAATTTAAGGAAAAATTGTTCTAAATAATCCCACTTTTCATCCATTCATTGTGAATAATCCCATCTTTTCATTATTCACATATAATCCCACCTTTACCCTGCATTTGCTCTCAATAAACCCTACTACTTGTTGACCTTCTACAGCAAGTCACTTTAATTAAAAAAGAATAAATTAAAATTGTTCTCTTCTCACCCTCCTCCCACGCCTTCCACCACCACAGCCATCTCTCCAGCAGGTCACTCGGACACTCGCCACCACCTTTGACCACTTGCCATCATCCCAATCGCGCCACCATCGGTAACAACCTTATCCACCCCTAGAATACACCCAAATGCCCATACCAACACCATAATCGAGTCAATTCGCCACCTAAGCTTTCACTTTCTCCCTCGATTCACTCACCAAACCACCACCGGTTTTCCCAGACCATCACCATAAAAAACCACCAACACAAATCCGCAAACCTGACACCAGTGTCTTCAAGCCCCTGATTGAAATGGACCTCCATTTGAAAATTGAACTTTTAAGTACTTGAAGAGTGGAATTTCGATTGTGTAACATCTCGATATCACGTTAGGATTGAATTCCGATGAAGCTTTTTGCCTTTTTTGTATTTTTATAGTGTAATACAGCCATTAATGAGGAGGTTGATATTATGGTGATGATGGTAGGGTCACCGGTGGAGTAAAGGTGGATAGGCAACTGTTCCAAGGGGTGGGAGGAGGGTGAATTGGGTTTTAATTTTTTTTGATAATTTTTTTTTTCTTTTTTTTTTCTTTTATATGAGTGACTTGTTGTAGAAGGTTACCCAGTAACTGGGGTACACTAGGAACAAACATACCCCAAAGGTGGGATTATTTGTGGATAATCAATAGATAGGATTACTTGTGGTGAATGAGCAAAAGATGGGATTATTTAGGACAATTTTTCCTAAATTTAATCTATTTCAACACCATAACACTCAGGTATAGGCATCATCTAGTTAACAATTTTAGGACATTTAGCTTTCGCTAGCGATAGTTGTGGGGCGATAGATAGTTTTAAAAAGCGCTTGCAAGGGTGAAGCAAAACCCGTGAAGTGCGAGCTACTTTGGGACACTTTTCATGCTTTTTGTATGTTCTTTATGTATTCACTTTTTAAATATATTTTTGACTAGAAGTTAAAGAGAAAGAGACCAAAAAAGTGAATGGGAAAGAAAGAAACAAAAAAGAGATGGGGCATAGAAAGAAACCAAGAAAGTGAAAGAAAGAAAAGTTCCGTGACAATATATTTCTTTTTCAAGTAGTATACATTTTTTTTGAATTATTTTGCTATATTAGGGTTTACCATGATGATAATGAATGTTTTTGACCTTTCATGCATAGAGAAAAATGCGGTAACAATTGCAATCGCGGTCGCGAAATGGTGATGTGATTACAGGAGTAATGTAGTTATCGTGACGCGGTCGAAATCATATGATATACCTTGATATGACCTAAAACAAGATTTTTACACCTTTACAACGCGAAAAATATCAGTTTGTATCTTTGATAAACTTTACAATGCGGTTGATGCGATGCTATGCGATCTTATTTTTACACTATGCTTTTATGTTAGTATAATATAATATAATACATATAATAAAAGTGTCTTGTTATTTTAATTATTAACTATCTAATACGTTTCAAAATTATTTTAAAGCTTTTAGTGATAAAAGTGCGACTCGCCTACTAAAGATTCGTTGCCTTTTGCTTCATGCCTAGGATCTAAATACCTTTTGCGCCTCGATGCGCTCTTGTCTTTTTAAATTAAGGAGTCATACAAAATACCTTATGAGGTATAGAGATGCCTGGGGTTCAATTGGAGTAATTAGGCTAATGACTAATTCAACGAGATATGGAGGAACACAAGATATGTAATGAATATAGGAATATTTTAGTGCCTATCTACAAGAACAAAGTAGATGTCCAAGATTCACACAACTAGTAAGGAAACATGCTCGCGAGCCATATTATGAAGCAGTGCGAATGATTCGTTCACTTTTCTAGTAAATCTCTATTCAATTATCGGTCAAAACGCACGATTAAGCGATAAGATAATTGATTAAAAAGTGATGGGTTTCCTTGAAAGAGAGAAGAAAGATTAAATGAGTTACCTAGAAAAAATATATTGCAAGAAGATGAATGAGAGAAATAGTGACAACCCTTGATTTCATCGCTCCATAATGGGAATTGGTGCTTTCAAAAGATAAGAAAGATGAAGAAAATGAGTACTTGAAAAAAATGAAATTTGAATAAACCTTTAACTCCACCTAGAAGTAAGCTAGGTTTTACAATAATGTTTTTTTCTTTTATTAATACTAATGTGAGTTTTATAATGAAACAAAAGCTAAAAGTTTTTCCCACTCCCATGTGTTTATTTTTATTCCTTTTCTTTTCTTTGATGTTCCCACATGGAATATTTTATAACGAGAGAAAAATTTGTATATGGTTTTTCATGATCTACAAGTTAAATTATTTCTAAGTATTGTTTGACTTGTCTCGACGTATAGAATTTTACTACATACTTTATATTATTTTTTATGAAATGCATCTATACAAATTGAACCTCGAACATATGCTTTGAAAGTTGTGCATTGCACATTGAAACAACAAAGTGGAGATAGCCTTTAATGTTGGAACCCATAATGAATACATGGCCTTATATTATCACTGCTAATTTGGTAGGCTTACATTATTAGAACACTAGTTTGAATGCCCATCATTACCTACGCTTTTATTACAACAACGACAACAACAATGCTAGAGCCTTAATCCCAAAAGTCAGGGGTCCATTTTCAGTGGTTGTCCACATGAATTATTCTTCTCCATTCATTTCGATTTTCAGCCATCTCCATTTGTAAGTGTATACCTTTTATTTCCTTTTCCACTCCTGTCCTCCAAGTCATATTCGATCTTTCTCGTACTATTTTGAGGTCCAACTTTCTATTTTCCTTATCGGTGCACATGACCAAATCATCTTAAATAATTCTCTTCCATCTTCCCCGCAATTGTTTAGACATATAAAGAAGGGTATTCTATAACATAAGTATAGTGCAAGATATATCTGGAGAAGTGAAGACAAATGTTAAAACATGTGGAGGCAACAAATAACTTTTTAGTCACAATTGGCCTTCAACAAGGATTGGCCTTAGGTCCTTTTCTTTTTTCAGAAAAACTTGCTTTGGTGCATGTTGTTCTCTCACATTACATTGTTTTAGTAGATGATCGGAGAAGTAAACACTAAATTTGAATGATGGAGACAAAAGACAAGAGTTCGAGGTAAAAAAATTTAAATTAAGTTAGGCCCACAATCGATACAGAATAGTTGAGTTCAGTGGTTGGCTTAGAAGCCAACCATTATAAAATTGACCATGATATTAATTGTTAGTTGTCCTCTTCGTCACTTATAGAAAGTGGCAATTGGTTTAGGTTACACGACGCCGACATAGTCACAAAATTTGGATCGGATTCGGCATTTTGCACTCGATCACAACAGAAGGGGAAAACCCTAGATTTTCAAATTGAAGGGAAAAGTTATCATATTGCTAATGAAAAGTTGGTCCTTTTCTAATGAATGAGAGGAAAGTTGAAAGTCGTACTTAACTGTTGCTTTATCTTTCTGTTTTTTTTTTCTGCACGCCATACTACTTAGGGTTTTTTCACTCTCTCCGGTTACAATTTTTGTTTTTTTATCAAGTGGTCTTGTGGTTTGCGGACAAACTTCATGTTTTCCCTCTTTACTTATCACGCAAATATTTTTTCTTTTTTATAACCTTTTTTTTCAATGTGTTGTATTGTTTGTGCAACAAATGGGTCTTAGAGCCACGAAAAGTATTCAATGCTAGAAGCATATTTGATCCATAAAAGTGCATGGATCTTCAATAGGAGCAAATATTTGTTATACTAAAAGGAGGTTGAATCCGTATTAATTAATATAAGATATTTTACAAAAAATATAGTAAGATAATTGCAAATAATGTTTTATATGTATCAAACTCCGACTCCGACATGTGTTTTCAGGTGATATAGGTTATGAGTGTTGTTTGGTTTGTGTAGCCTACTGCCACATCTTTTGATGTAAAATGGATTTATTCATCGCTGATGTATGTTTCTTCTATTGGAGTTGCTCCTTTTTGACTTAAAATATCACTAGAGATTTTTTTATAATTTTTTTTTAGTCATTGTTCATTTGATGCCACTTTTCTGATAGGATATTAGCAAACTCCAAGCCATGCCCAAAGTGCAAGCGGCCAATTGAAAAGAACCAAGGTTGCATGCATATCACATGTACACCTCCGTGTAAATTTGAGTTTTGTTGGTAAGTTTATTCATCAATATATCTTTGCCTTGTCAATTTTAGTATTCATCTATGCTATTTATTCTCTCCGCACTGCAGCAACTTGTTTCGTTTTTTTTTGTTCCCATTGATGTATAAGTGGTGAATCCATTTCACATTTTCCCAGGGAAAATGGAGTCATGGACACCCAGTACGAATTGGACGAGTGCATGTGATATAACATGGTTTTCTCTACCTTGCAGGCTTTGTCTTGGTGCTTGGTCTGAGCATGGTGAGAGGACTGGGGGTTTCTATGCTTGCAATCGCTATGAAACTGCCAAGCAAGAGGGAGTGGTATAATAATATGATTTTTCATATTCTTTTGTTGAGCATGCTTTGTTAAGTATACTCATGTGGCATGCCCTTTACATTATTGTTTGTTCTGTCACAGTATGATGAATCTGAAAAACGTAGAGAGATGGCCAAGAATTCATTAGAGAGATATACTCATTATTATGAGCGTTGGGCAAGCAACCAAACAGTATGTATCAGATCATTACATTTTTCTTATTTTTTTTTTCTTTGTGATTAGTTTTCCCCACATGCGTGGCTTGTGATTGGCTGACTGCTGAATGATTTTAAAAGTAAGATTGAGGAATCATGTATCAGACAAATCTTTGCTTTCTGGTTTATTCAGCACTGAACAGCTATTACAGCCATATTGTATTTCCTAATGATTCATTCCAATTACAAAAACAAATTGTTATCAAATCCATGTACCAAATGTGACTGGACCTTGACCATCCCAATCATGGCTATTGATTAGCTTATCGAATAGAAAACCTTGTGACAGTATTTGTTTTATACAGACTCTTCCTTTTCAATACACAAACTCTACAGGTTTTTGTTGTGGGTGATTCTTATTCATCTATTTTTCTGGTTTTTATTATGACTTCTCCTTGACACGGGAATATAGGGCACCATCTGACGACAGTGTCCTGTAAAATAGTTTTGAATTCGATACAAACCTCTAGAAGGTTAAAAAAGGTTAAGGAAGAATTTTTGAGTTGCTCTCAAGAGTCTCAATGACATTTGTGAGGAATTTAATCTTTGTATAGATTTGATTTCAATCTCTTGTGAACATTTTTTAAATTTGTAAGATTATTTTAGTCTTCCATTGCTTGCGGGTTTTACTTAAAATCAGCACTTTGAAATGTTTTCCCATCTTAAACTATTTTTCTCATGCTTGATCAGCTTCATGATTATAGTGCTTTAGTTCTATTTACTTTTAGTTAGCCTAACAACTTAATGGTATGTAGATTTATAATCTCAATCATCATCAATTGTTATGTACTTAAGTTTAATTTGAATACGGTGGTTGTTAAGGGTATTTTGGTTGGTCTTTGTCTCCTAGCTGTCTAAAATTGTTGCTAGCCACTAAATTCTTTGATTTTTCTTTTGCAGTCTAGACAGAAAGCACTTCAAGATCTTGAGCAAATGCAAAATGTGCATGTAAGTCTTCTTGCTTATTATTGTTTGTGCTATTTTAGTGTTGGACATGGATTACAAATCATAGGTTATGTGATGCACGTCTTTGACATTGATATGTTGTGTGAGAGCTTGTGCTATTTTTTTTTTTGAAAAAGTGAGATATGTTGGAAATGATTGGTCCGTACAATAATGTTGAGATCTCAGTCACACGGACACATCTCTGCTTGTGGGTCTATGATCCTCTGTTTTCTATATGTACTTCCAATTTACATTTTGATTGTTGATGAAAATATCTTGTGAATATTGCTGGATGCCTTATTTTTCCATGAAATATGCGGGTAAAAAAGTGTCAAACCCTAAAGTTCTGGATGGTTTTGAATAACTTGTGATTTGTGGGGAAAGAGCCATGATTTACTAATGAGTTTTGGTAGTTTGCCATTTCTTGATTAAGTTGTCATAAATCAAGAGTGCATTAATTCAGGCCAGAGTGCCAGTTATACTTGCTCTTTTATTACTTTTCGCTCCTTTCTTAATCAATCAAATCATTATTATCCGAGTCAATCGTGGCCTACGTCTTTGTCATTAGTAACAAGGGTTAGGTTGCGTACGTCCTACTCCCCCAATCCTGGAGGAAGCCACTTGATGACATTTGGGGGAAATGGAATGTTGATGTAAATACTTTGTCAGTTCCGCCTTAGGAAAAAATTTGAATTTTAAAGTTTATCGGGAAGGCATCTTACTTGTCATGAATGTCTACTGGATGATTTACTTTCATATTTTTTAAAAATTATTACGGTGTATTTTGCTTTTCTTTCTTGTCTTTAAAAAGGTTTCCTAGGTGGTCTACACCAAATGACCATAAGTATTAATGAGTTTATGATTCCACAGCTGGAGAAGCTGAGTGACATACAGTGTCAACCAGAGTCACAACTTAAGTTTATCCTTGAAGCATGGACTCAGGTGGACCATCAACCTATAGTTACTTCATTTTAAGAAAATTTGAGCCTTTCTTATTTGTTTAGTACTTCTGCAGATTGTTGAATGTAGACGTGTCCTGAAGTGGACTTACGCTTATGGATATTATTTACCTGAGCATGAACATGCTAAGAGACAATTTTTCGAGTATTTGCAGGGTAATGCCATGTGCTGAGTACATTATTGATAAAACATTTTATCGTTGCTGACTCCTTTTCTTTCTGCAGGAGAAGCAGAGTCTGGTTTGGAGCGTCTTCATCAATGTGCAGAGAAAGATCTTCAAGTGTACCTTAATGCCGATGGTCCATCAAAAGAATTCAACGAGTTCCGTACAAAGCTTGCTGGTCTTACAAGGTACTGTAATCACTAAAGTTGAATTTGAGACTGATTTGTACATGCATTGTATTCGTTTCATTTGTTCATTCACTTTCTGATGATATTATCTCACTGATTTGAGTAAGTTTAGGGTTATGTCCGTGCTTTGCAGTCTATATTTAACAATAAAATTATTTAATTGTGTTATTTTTCTTTGAGTTTTTACTGGGTGTTATTTAATCTGCAAATATACCCATGGCAATTTGTCTGATGCATTTGTGTTTATATCTCTATATCTTCACGAGTCCCTGATGATTGTACATCAAACTGTTGACAGTGTAACAAGAAATTATTTTGAGAACCTTGTGCGTGCCCTAGAAAATGGTTTATCAGATGTGGATGGACATGGTGCTTGCAGCCGAACTGCAAGCTCGAAAAGCCTTGGTGGAAGCAGGAGTAGAGTTGGAAGGGGCAGGGGCACATCATCAAAATCTGGTGGTTCCAGTAGGAATATAGATGATTCAAGCCACTGGGCATGTGAACATTGTACGTTTGCCAATGTTAAGTCTGCTACCATTTGTCAGATGTGTCATAATAGAAGGTAAACCGTTCCCTATACTGGTGCGACTCGCATGGAGTAAAATTGATGAACTCTAGTTCAATAGGTAAGGTGTCAGATGTCAATAATTAATGATCTCTTTGTGGCGTATTCGTTCCCAGCGTTCCATGTGTATGTGGTGGTAGCTCGAGTTAAATACAAACACAAGGGTGAAGAAACGGTTAGGGGACGTAGCTGCCATGTTTGTATGTTTCAGTTATATTTTAAGGTGTATATAGTTCCGTCTGCTTTTGGAACCTAAGTCCTAACCAGCTAATAGAAACACTGTACTATTTTAGCTGTTAATCTGTACAATGGTCTGAACCTTTCAGCCTGGTTGCAATAGTGATTGCAGTTTACAATAGCGAAATAACCCGACCCTTTTAGCCAGGTTGTAATAGGTTATCTTCACGTGAGACTTGATCGATTTTCGTCTTGAACAATGGGTTAAATGCCAAGATACAAATTCCCTCTCATCTCGTCTTTCCCTATTGTTTTCATGTTGCTTCCTAATATTAAATGGCAGCGGGTTCATTTTAATATTTTTGACAATTTTCAAGATTTTATTTTTAAAAACCTAATATGGCCATTTGGTTGAGTATTGTTCAAATTTTGTGTATTTTTTAAAATGAAATAGAACAATTGACAATTTTAAAAGGTTCCATTCTCACTGTTATTGAAAGGAAATGTTTGTTTTTCACAAATTTTATGTTTTATACGCAACAGTCAACTATAATTTTCCACAGTAAACAAAGAGTCAAAATATTCAAATCACAAAATAAATTCAATTTCTCATGTAGCAAAATAGATATATACATATATACATGATAGTATACAAGATACTAAAGTTTTTGTTTGAATATGCAAAAAAAATACAAAAATGGAGGAGAGGGAAAACTTGAATTGAATAAAATGAATCGGAGAGAAAGTTGATTGAATAGTCAAAGTGAATTAAAGGAACTTAAATGTCATAACTAAGTTGATAAATAATTTAAAAATATAATAATCGAAACTTGGTGGATGGTTATCGTATTTGCACTTTTTGATTTGTAGTCGCTAAAATTTATAAATATTTTGAATTTTATTGCTATAATTTTAAAGTAATTTAAGTTTCAAGATTGTTTTTAATAAATATATTTTTAAATAACTACCAAATTTTAGTACTTCAAATTAATAATGGAAAAGGCATAACTAATAGGTTACGTGACATCCATATGTGATATGCCTAGTTAAAGAAAGAGTTAACTCCAACAAAAAAAATCTGTATATTTTTTTTTGTAAATAAAGAAATTTATATTAAATGGTAACCTTTCACACAAAAAAAATCTTTTAAAGTAGTTTTTGAAAAGAAAAATATTACAAAGTTTCTCACAAACCGCCTTATATAAAAAATTAGTTCCATGATTTCCTATTATTGTTCCCATAATTTTTCCAAAAATCAATTCCAACTATATTTATAGAGCATTCCATTTGTTTCTTGTGTTTGTCTACATTATTTTTTGTAGATTTTAATAGGAAGTTTAAGCCTTAATATATTTTAAAAAAAAACTATCATAAAAAATTTAAAAATTGTATTAAGATAACTTTGCATTAAGTATATAACAAAAGCAATATGAATAATTTATCCCTTATTTAAATGTATCTCTCCTAAGTGAAAATTTTTGAAATAGACAAACAAAAAAACGGAGAGAGCATCAAATAAATACTATTACATCAAATTAACACAGCAATAAGTTACAAGTTACTAGTACAATGTCGAATCTCCTTTTAAGGAAATTCAATGACATTTTCTTATAATCACTATCAAGGCCCCTTGCGATTTCATCGGTTTTTATAGCGGCATTTGAACCAACTTTCCGATGAATAATTCAAGTCAGAATACTTCTTCAATGAACAATCGTATACGATCAAAGCGCCTCTAGGCCAGTACCCACGATTTGCATCACAAGACGCTGTGTTGTGTCAGACAATGTTTAAAACTTCCTGTCAACCATTTTTTTCGGAAATGTGATCAAAAAGGTGATTTCGGTGTGGCAACCTTATACTGCTAACAACTGCATGTTTTACAGGCAGCAAAAGCGAGTAAAAGAGGAATCGAGAAAGTGTAAAGCGGGCAATGTAACAGCGGATTCATCTCATAGGCTTTCACCAGCACTCGGCAATTCTGCACACAAATCGCAGAAACATGTTTTAGAAAAACGAAAAGAAATCAGATAATACATTCAAACCGAGATTAAACTGTCTAAAAGGATTTGATGATAGGTTACCTTAAAATGCTTGTATAAGATCAGTAGACAAAATGCCAAAAGAAGTTTTCTGATCCATCGAGTACCTATAAGAAACTTCGAAGATTTATGAATTTGACGGTTATTCTGTCTAGATATCGGAGTCTCCTTATGAAGATCATCCTCCTTTTTCCTTGAAAGTGCTAAAAAGTGTATTCGATACTTCTCGCTTTCTGCAGCGAATCCAATAGACACCAAAAGAGAAGGGAAAACGACGAAAACCAGATGAGGAACAACAATTACCATTATGTCAGGAAATCCAAGGAATTCCAATTTCCTGCCTGTCTCAGGTTGTTTCACTACCCATCCCCGGTATGTTATATACCCCATTTCACCACCAGAAGTAAATATTTGACCGGAAAACCAAGGGAATAGAACAAGGTATAGCAAGTAACCTAGAAAACCAAACCACACTGAACGCAGCTTGTAAAATTCCGTCAAGACCCATTCAAAACCACTTATAAAACTTCTATCGGTACAGAAATTCTGCAATGTGAAGTGTTTCTTGGAAAATATTCGTAGAGCGAGAGGTAAAAGAAGAATAAACAGAAAGGACCCAAGAATAAAACAGAGTATTGGGAAATACAAAGCAGCCCATTGGCAACCCATGACTATAAACTCTTTCCATGTCCAAGACGGAGAGCTAGAAAGACCATTTATTGAAAATGGTCTTAACTCGGCTAAGTTTGATCTGCCTTCCCTGTCGATTGCTTCTATCTGCAGCCAGTATCTATCTGGAGATGGGTCCACAAATGCTTTGAAATTCCAAGGTGTAGCATACAAAGCTCCTCTTGAGGAGTCATCCTTGATCATTGTCATGGGTTGCTCCAAAACCAGAACAAGTTTTCCGAGGTGAGAGTCATACGCTCTAGCCACGACTGAGATGATTGGGGTTGACGAGAAGACCAAGGCTCTTATCGTCATATAGTGGGAGGGGTCCATTGATTGATGCTTATATTCATTGAGTTCAGATGAAGTTAAAATAAAGCGCGAGTCAAGTGGAAAAGTGGGTAAGATGATAGTTTTCTTAGCATCCGACTTCAAGTTTATGTCGACAAAAGAAGCATGACCTCTATCGATAGCCAAAATGCGCATAAATCTATTCTTCCTCCAGTCACCCATCTCCCACTCCCAGAATTCCTGAATTTGGGATGACCCATTTGAAACGTTCTCAGAGAATTGTTGCATATTTAGCTGCATGAATTCGTTGCCTGATCGGTGGTGCCGTTTCAAGTTCTTCCCAAACCTTGAGTGGAGATGTCCACATAGGTAAGCATAAACCGAATGCTTGAGAAAAACATCTTTTAGGGTCCTTCCAGTTTCGGAAGCCGCTGAGAACGAAAGAGGAAAATGCCCAAATGAGATCTTCGTCACTTTGTTCTTTGGCTCAGCATCCCATTTTGATAGTTCAGATTCCAAATCAGCTAATAGTTGATCAGTTGGATGCCCAAACAGATTGGTTGGACCTCTAAGGCCAACAGCCATGGTGGTATCGATCCCCACAAATAGATGCCTTCTAATTCCAGTCTGCATGATACGACACACAATTAATTGTATAAAGCAACTACAAGCAAGCGACAACAACATTGCAATACCCCAATGCCACTAAGTGGAAACTACATCAAGCAAGATTGTCATAACTAAATCCATGTGAAGTAGTATTGTTGGCACTTTGTCATCAACTTCAATGAGCCGTAAGATACTGATATTTCTGGCAGTTACGGTCATTAAGCCATTCATCTATAACTAAGGGTCTGTTCTCTTCAACTTATTTTTTAAACTAAATACTTATTCTTATGGAAATCAGACAATACCAGAGCAAATCAACCATCTTATTTTCATCTAAACTAAATACTTATTCTTATGGAAATCAGACAATACCAGAGCAAATCAACCATCTTATTTTCATCTACACCTGTAGAGGACGAAACATGATATTTCTTGAAAGTGATAGCAAGAAATTACCTGAAGTGTGACACTGTTTACATGGCCATTTCTTCCTGCAAGGGCATTTAGACTGTAGTTGGAAAAGAAATCAAAGGTGCCACCAACGGATGGCACACCAAAATTATCGTGATTGCCTCTAAGATCATAGAAAATGCTCTTGTCCAGCCCACTCTTCTTGACTACATCTTCCATCACATCCCGATATTCCTCCCACTCTTGCTCATTTTGTTTCATTGTTAAGAGATCTTTGCTCTTCCCATCTAGTTACCATTGAAACAAAAACAATCAGAAAGGATACGGGTACCCGATAAGTATTCTTGCTAACCAAAGAAATGATAGTCAAAGATAATACACTAAGTATAAGAACACAGGGACAAAAAAAAGTAATAATCACCAATATGTAATTGTCCCTTCCTCGTTCCACATCCAGGTCAAGACCAACTAGCTTATACCCATTTAGCCAGTTCCCCTCTCCAATTGCCAAATGAAACGTAATTCATCGATAGCGCAAAAATATGGTTTCGGTCACAGTCCCGATGATGGATTTCAGAGTTGTATCGGCTTATATATTGATGGGGGAAGCTTAAAAAACCTTTACAATACAGTCGTGATACGAAAATGCTGAAACTATTTTGCACTATACACAGCTGAGTCTACAACCACAAGCTAATCTATCTTACTATAATAACATGACTAGTGAATTATATGTATATTTAACAATATGAAGTCTAAACACGCAATTCTTCACATGCTTTCGGAAACTATTTGAGAACTTCTAGTTACCATGAATCATTCAATAATCATGATCCAAACACTAACACTATGTTTGTATACATAGAAATGGAGGGATTTGGAACGAAGGAGAATATCTAAATATCTTATTTGGATAACAAAAAGGGACGGAAGGAATTTGGAAGGATGGAAAATGGAAAATAAAGGCAAGTTTCATTAAGAAAACAATATCTCCAAAGGTGGAAAGAATTTGAAAGAGAACACTCATTTTCCTTCCTTTTTCCTTCCCTTCCCTTCGAAACAAACAAGATGCACTTTCCGTCCTTACCCTCCCCTTTCTTTACCTTTCTTCCCTTCCTCTTCCCTTCCTTTCTTTACTCTCTTAATTTGCTATTCAAACATAGTGTAAAGGCACGATATTTGACGTTCTAAAGATTTGTTTGGTACACATTGCACTAAACATCTATGTGCATTATTATTGCATACACATTGCACTGCCATAAAAATAATAAGAAAAAATTCTTATAATAGTATATGTGGTGATTTGTTCGGTGCTTGTGAGCGACGACATTTGAGGTTCTAAGGATCTCCAACTGCACCAGTTCAAACCATTTTTATGGTGGAATGTACACATGAAAGGTATGATAATTTATATTATCTTCTTATGAAAACGTATCTTAAAATTTAACCTATCACATTTATATTCTTAGATCTTATAGACCCAGGATTCCTCTTTTGAGTCACTCACATACACACTATAATGAAATTTCTGCCAAACCAAACCACTAAAATACTTAATCTTCTAGAATGAATCAAACATCCACCTCCTATTTTCCGAAACTAAACCGCAACCGACCTGTAAAATCACCTAATTTCATCCAAAAAACAAAACAAACAAACAGTATTTAAATTTCTGGAATAAAGTGAACACTGAACACCCACCTCCCAAAAACCAACATTTCCATTAATCAAACCAAACCCGCCTCTAAGATCACCTAAATTCACAAAAAAGAGTAAATAAAATGATCAAATAATGAAATTGTATATAAGAAATCGAAAAGAGAAACCTGTAAGATCACCAGTAATGAGAACGAGGGAAGGGTTAATGATGGAAAGATAAGGACCTACAAAAGTCTTGAAATCAAGTGCTCTATCGGGATGATGAACACTGAAGTGAAGATCAGAGAGTTGAACCACCCAAACTACTGAATCAGGGCCGCCTTTGACTTCTATAACTCGGCTTAAGGTCCGGTCGGGTTGCCCAGAAATAAGTACCGCCATTAAAATGAATATGAGGAATTTCAGGGTGATTGCTGCCATTTTTGTTCCTCTATGAGCTAAGGATGCGAACTTCATGCCTGTCTTCTAAGCAAGCCTATTTGGTTGTCTTCCTCGTGTTCGTTGAGACTAACCCTGAATTTGGAAATTCGGAAATACAGAAAATCTAGAACTGTTTTTTTTTATTTAAGCTTTTTTTATAAAATATTTGGCATACCAAGAGCTTACCCAAACTATTTGTAAAATTAAGTTTCTACGCAAAGCGGGCTGGGAGATGGGTTTTGGGCGTCTAATTGCCTGTTGTTCGTAACAGCGACCTAATGACAAAATGCTATTAATTGATCGGCCGCTGTTACTAACAAGCTTATATATTTTTTTTTGTGTTTTTCAGGTAGGCCGCTATTACTAACAGCGACCTATTTGAAGCCAAATATAAATCCAGTAGCTTCTTTTTCGTGTCATTTGCTATTTCTCACAAACCCTAATTCCTCCTATTTCTCTCATTCTATCTATCTTTCTTCAATTTCTTCCACATTTCTAGAGTAATTGTTATCATTCTTCTTTATTTTACACTTCATTGTTGAATTTGATTATTAAAGGTGAGTTTTTTTGGGTCATTTAACTAATATCCATTGATTGTATAAAGATTGAATTTCTTGTAATGTTGGTGATTTTGTTTCTTATGCAGGAGTTTATTTTGCTTCTACACATTATCTAATTGAGGTAACTTTATAAACTTTTGATAACGATGGATTGTCCTTTGGTGTGTAGATGGAATGGTGTTATTATTGAAAATTATAATTTGGTGTTATATCAAGGTGGAAGTTTAAGACCAATTGTTGCAAAAATTGATATGTCTCTTTGTGAGTTTATTGAGTTGTTGTATAAAGTGTGTGGCTTTGATAAACAAATGGTAGAATTAAGATTGAAAATGAAATACCCTACTAGCCAAACGACCTTTACTGTGGTGCCACTTGATGTTGAGTACTCAATGAATGCGTTGTGGGCTCTTGTGAGGAATTTGGGGTGTACTAGTACGGAAATATATATTGAACAAGTACTCAATGAAAATGTCCCTTCTTCAGCTCCACTCATGCAATCATTCACTGGAATGATGGAGCATTTATCTCAATTTGATCGTCCTCCTTCCCAAATGTTTACTCCTTTGTCTCTTGACCGCACTGATAATGTGAGAACCGAATCAAGTTCTAGCCCACAGTTTAATAACTCTATAAAACAATACATTTCCACTGAAGAAGAAGCATATCTTGATAGTGAGATAGTAAGTAATGATGAAGGGGTTGAATGTGATGAGGGAGATGATGAAGATGATGGTTTGAGCGATGAGGGAGATGATGAAGATGATGGTTTGACTGATGAGGGAGAAGGGCATGAACGTGAACAACATCTTCAGCTCAACAACGTAGTTGACAATGTACAACCTACACAAACCACTTCATCTTCTATTAGTTTTTATGACCAATTAGAAGAGCATGTTGAAACTGGTGATTGGACTATGGGCGCTGAAAACTCATCTATTAGGGAGGGAGATGAATTTGCCAAGCGTATGGAGTTTTCGAGTAAGAAAAACTTGATTGAAGCTGTGAAGGGTTATTGCATTAAGGTGAATCAATCATATACTTGTCGAACATCTAACAAAACTGTGCTTGATTTAGTTTGTCTTAATTCTTGTGGTTGGAAACTTCTTGCTCGTCAAAAGAATATTGTTGTATCTTTGTGGACCATAGTGACTTATAAAGGTCCTCACACATCCACTTGTGTTAGTGAAAACCATAGCTTGGGTGCACGCCATTTGAATTCTTTCATCACAGGGCATTTCATAAAAGAGTGTGTTCGGGTGGATCCAACTCTTAAATTTTGTGTGATCACGCATAAACACAACTTACCATCACAAGATTAGTTACTTCAAGACATGGAAAGGTAAGCAAGTTGCAATCGCAGAGATTTATGGTAGTTGGGAAGAGTCATATGAGCGTCTCTCACGTTACATGCAAGCTTTGAGAGATGCACACCCAGGAATGGCTGTGGAATGGGTATACAAATCAGAAAGTCGTACTGTGAATGTTTTCAAAAGGTTATTTTGGGCATTCAAGCTGCATTGATGGATTTGCGCATTGCCTTCCTGTACTTGTCATTGATGGGACTCATGTTGCTTCCAGATGCATACCATCGCTTTAGCATTCATCATGTTGCTTCCAATTTGAATACTCATGTAAAGAATGTTGAGGTGAAGAAACAATTTATTACTACTGCTTAAAAAACCAAAAAGCTAGCAAAGGTTTAAGGTGCATTCGTCATATGAGTGAAGCAGCTTTTGAATACATTAATGACATGGAAATAGAGAAATGGTCATTAGCATTTGACAGGGGTCACTGATATGGCTATGCTACCACCAACATGGCGGAGGTTTTCAATGGCGTCATGAAAGGCGCTAGATTCTTACCTGTTGCAACTATTGTTGAGCTAACTTTTTATCGGGTGAACAAGTGGTTTGTAAAAAAAAGGGAAATAGCTAGAGAACGACTTGCTTCTAATCATCTTACACTCCCTATGTTGAGAGAAAAATAGAGGCAAACAGGCGCAAGGTAAGATATCACGGCGTAGAGCCTTTTGACATTACCAATGGCAAATATGAAGTCACAACCGGAAAAGGTGAACGAATAGAACGCAAAGGTGGGAAGCACTACTAGCTATAAGAGGACCTATGAGCCCCAATTTGAACCTGTGCTTGACTCTTCTCAATGGCGGGAATACAATGGCCCTCGTCTGATTGCTGATGCTAGTAGAGTACGATCAAAGGGACGTCCAAGGTCAAAGAGGTTGCGTAACGAGATGGATGATTGTACTGATAGAGGACTGAGATGTAGCTTATGCAACGGAACAGGCCATAACAGGCGTAGTTGTGCGCAACGACAACGTGGTTAATTTGTGTATTTTTTATTTGAACAATTTCTATGCCGTATGTATTTTGACAACGTGTTACTCATTTTAATTAAGTATTTTGATGTTTAATTACATATGCATTTAATTATCTTGATGTTTAATTATATATTATTGCAATTACTTTTGTGCAATTACTTTGGGGGAGCTTTTAGTAAGCCAAATAGTTTTTAAAAAAAGCTTTAAAGAAAAGTTCGAAAATCTAATTAGGAAATAATTCCGGAAAAAAACTGTGAAATCGAATTGGAATTGGTGGATTATAATTCGAAAATTTAATATTTAATGATCATCATACATATACTAATTCACAAATATTTGTGCCAAGTTTCACTACACAAATGTATTTTAAAAACACTTTGCTGAGTGTCACTCTAATAGAGTTGGATAATTGTTATGGAATTCATCTCTTCATCTTCCCTAATGCAATCTAAATTGTCAATGAAGAGTTTTATTTAAGGTGGTTTTAATTGTAATAAAATACTTGATATTCACATAGATTGTACAAATTCATAGTCATACTAATATTAATTGATCGGGACTTTACGTCCTTCAAATGTAATACCGCAAGTGCACGGCGTAGCTTAGTACGATGGCAAGTACGGGTCGAATCCACAGGGAGTGGGGGTTAAGTCAATAGCTTCTCAATCAATTAGTGAGCTCAAAAACATATAAAATGGTGTTGGAGGTGGAATTGAATTAAGCAAGTAATTAAAAGAACGGAATGAAATGCGTAGCATAAAAGCAATTAAAAACACAATGAATTAAAGCAAAGATAAGATGATCAATTAATTAAAGAGGCATAGGCTAGGCTTTCTCACCAAGGTAATCCTTACTATCTTCAACCTATGGTCATGGTTATGGGTCGATATGAGGAAGAACGTATCTTGAATACTAATGTTCTCTCTCGAGCAACAATAGCTTCCTAAAACATACTCAACTACCTATTCTCATGGAGCTAAGCATAGATTAAGACATGGAGCACACATTCATTGTTTCCAATCAAAGCATCTACCTATTCTCATGGAGATGATTCAACTTTTAAACATAGATTATCGTTAAAAATCGACTCTCGCGCTCAATTCAACGACACTAAACAAGATAGCAAAACCTATGTTAAACCATAAACAACACAACCATTTCCAAAGGTGTAGATAGCATTTCAAACTACAAACATGGTGATCATGCCTAGCCTAAACCAACACAACCTACTCACTCATACTCATATTGAAGTTATAGATTACAAATAAGCTAAGAAACATGGATGAATGAATTGAACTAGGGTATCTTAACAATATGAATCAACTAATGGAAGAACAATCAAGCATAAACATATGAAAGCAAAAGCAAACAATGACTAATCAACATGAATTGAATTCAATAAAGATAGAATTTACTCAAGATGAATGGATGATTCAAGTAGTTCCTTCCAAAAGCTCCAATACAAATACACCAATGGTAAAATGAAATCCAAATTGCAAAGTGTTTACAATAAAAATTGAAACTAAGATTGAAATAAAATTGCCAGTGTTTGAATTGAAAGTGGAATTACACTAACTCTCTATTGAAATAAAGCTAAGCAAATGAGGAATGCATAAAATTACTCTAAGTGGAGATGAATTTCTGAGATAAGCTAAGTTGAGATGAAGGCTAAGATGCTGAGATCCTTCTTCCTCTTCTCTATTTATAGGCTTCAAAGCATGTGGGGGTGGTGGTTTCATGATTGCTCCACCACCCCTAAGGTGTAGGAGGGAGGTGCCACCCCTAAAGATAGGGTAGGGTGGCAAGGGAGGCTTGGCAGCAGAGATAAGAAGCAAATGAATTTAATTGGACCCAAATGCTTTTTAAAAGAATCGCGAAAAGCTGCTGCCGCCCATTTCGCTCGACCCGAACAAGTCCGCTCGACATGGTCGAGCGAGCATCAGGTACACAGGTCAAAATCTTCAAAAACAGAACAGTCACCAAAAAATAGCTCCGCTCGACATGCCCGCTAGACCGAGCGAGCTCGCTCGACCCATCAAAAATGCTTCTGTCGACATTCTAAAGCTACTGGAAGTGAATAGTACTTTCGCTCGACCCGAGCCAAAATCGCTCGACCGGTCGAGCGACCTTCAGAATGGTCCTGCTCAGCTTCTATCTCTAATGCAAGTCTTTTTGATGCTCGAGCAAGCTTGGCTCGACCCAGTTTTTGCCAAGTGGGCTTAGAATGGTCTACTTTAGCTCTTTTTGGCCTTGTTTTCCTTGACTTGGGTCATCAAAGCTTTGATTACCTTAGCTTTCGAAGTTAAGTGAGTATTGTATGCGCCAAATGTACTTGGTTTGTGATCGGTTTTGACGAATATTACCTGAAATGCACAAAAACACCAAAATACCCAACCAAGCGTAAAATCCCAAATAAAGCAAGCATAGTTATGCAAAATTCCAATTTAATAAAGCTAAATAATAGGGATAAAATATGAATAAAATGCAGCTAACAAACTCACCCAAGCCAAGACCTTGCTTGTCCTCAAGCAAGTGTATATTCAAGATTAAGACGACCAAGAACAACAAAAATGCACAAAATGGATCTAGGCAACCTTTAAACATGAGAGCACAAGCCAAGAATATCAAAAGGTGTATGACAGGTTAGCAAACTATGATTATTAATTCTAGAAGCGTGAAGTACGCACCTGATTCTACAAATTATCCTCAAAACAGGTCATCAAGCGAGGATCTTACCAAAGTGAGTCTAGGACTCCCCAACCGATCACAATGGGTATAAGTGGACCTCACTTTTGGGTATGTTGATTCTAAATAGAGATGTGTCAAAGTTTGCACCTGATTTCGGGGTCTCAAAGGCTAAGACTTCACTAGAAGTAGGTGGATCAACCGTAAAGAGGTGAATTGATAAAGGTTAGAGTATGATGAAACGTAGAAAGGGTAAGGATGGGTAAGGTTACGAAAGGAGGTAGCATAACTAGTTAGTTAACCCGAACAAACCAAAATGACCCATGGTTTCACACAACTTGGCATTTATTAACTACTAATATTTTTTTATACAAGTTTTTGATTTCTTTTTCTTTTTTTTTTTTCATTTTTTTTTTCATGTATATATGGAAAACAAACACTACACTACCAAAAGCGGGTAGTGAACCAAAGCGCTCTAAGAGCCATATAATACCAACTAAATATATACAGCCATATCTAAAATTATAATATCACCATGATATATATATAAGTGGTGACCTCATGAAGAAAAATCAAAAATAAGCTAAAACTTATGCCAAGTGTGATGAACCAACAACCAACATTCCAAAAACCAAATAGTATGCTAAAGAGTTAGGTGAAGGTGGAAAGAAGGTGAAAGTGAAGGTGTATAAAAGGGAATGGAAAGCTCAATAAGATTGAAAGAAAAGGGTATAAGTATTAAGAAAAAAGGGTAAGAAAGAAAGAAAGAAGATAAGCCATCCAAACTAGCAACTAGATCCATGCAATGCCCAAGTCCCTCAAGTCATGCCTAGTGCGCTACAATCCACAATCTCATTAATCAACATTAATGTACGGAGAGGCTCAATAATTACTCATTTTAAAACGAATAAGATATGAAAGAAAATGGGTATAATGTAAGTCAAAAATATGTCCACAAATACCCAAAGAGTGCCACAAACCAAATCCTGCTTGACTATTGTTTTGAATATTCAAAGGTTCACTGGTTTGTAAGTCAAAAATTTAGAAAAAATAATCTAAGTTTGCTACAATACCATACACAAATCAGATTTATGGCCCTAAATGGTATAAAGACAACTATCCAAAGATCCAGATTATGCATAGGTTGGTATACAAGACAACTATCCAAAGATCCAGATTATCAGTGTTGAAACCACTACTAGCATGCATATGTACAAGAGGAATAAGAGAAAAGCATATCATTACCTTTACACAAAACACTCGGACCTCCCCAGGACGGCGAGTGTCCTCAATGCGACCAATGGCTTGAAGAAAGTGAGAGAAAAATTGCAAAATCTAGTGTAAAATGTAAAATAAACTATCTTACTATGTTCCGCTTAAATGATCAAAGGTTACTCAATTTGATCAAGCACGCCCGAAATTGGCGGACTTTTTTTTTTTTGGTTATCTTCGTGTTTCTCCTCAGCACGCCCAAGTATGTGTTTCTTGACCTCTGCAACAATAGTTTCTGTTGTTTTCTTTCTAATGCGCACATTTCAAAACCATTTCAAAATCAACTCACCTTGATTTCTACATCCAAAAGCTTAGCATAAGCATGCTACTCAACAATACAAACTAAAACTTGAAACATTAATTAAAAAGTAAAAACTCAAACCGAAGCTGGGTTGCCTCCCAACTAGCGCTTCTTTTAGGTCATTAGCTAGACCTTTTTCAGTAAATAGCTTGACAGACTTCGAAGGAGTTTGTCAAACTCACTCCCTACACAAGAAAGATTTAAGTAATAACAAATAGAGAGAAACAAAGATAAACATCTCAATGAAATAGAATATATATAGAAAAATGGCTTATCATTACATGATGAAAAGCCAAAGAAAAACTGGACAAAGGGAGTGAAGGGAAAATCAGTTGGAATAGGTTGACATAGATCAATGGAGGCAAAGCTATATCCAACTAAGGGCAAAGCTTTATGACCATTAAAAGGAGCATGAAACGGACTAAACTGAGGTATTATAGGGTGATCACAATGCTTGATGTTTAGAGTCTCACTAGAAAGAGTGTTGTATGTATGCACATATAACTCCTTATTAATAGGCACATTAATTGTGTGATCACAATGCTCATTCACAAACAAGTTATGTTTACATGGCATAAAAATAAGAGACTTATTAATATAAGGCAAGCAAGGTGATTCAATAATAAACTCACAATGAGAGGGCATAGAGCTACAAAGCTCATCATTTATGCCATCAAATGATGTTTCCAAAAGAGCCTTATCTATGGAGGAGCAAGATTGATTAAGGGCTTGCCTTAACTGCATACAAAATTCCTTAAAATCTTCATTTTCATAAATTAAATCATCATCATCAAACTCCTCGAAGGGTGGATAGGGACAAGGGTATGAAAAAGGTAAAGCGGAGGACCCGTTAAAGTAACTAGGATCCGCATATTCTACACTAAACTCACTAACCAGGTCATAACTCCCATCCAAACTTCCATATGAATTTTTCCCATTATAGTCATCCTTCAGTGCTAAACATGAGGGATTGGCCTCCAAATGGTCAAGAAAGGTTGTATGATTCATATCAAGAGAAGGGAGCTTATGAGCCATTTCTTGTTCATAGGTTTCCTTAGCTAACCATTCAAAAAATTCCCAAGCTCTTTCTATTGGTTGGTCCAGGAACTCAAAGTTACACATGATCTCGACTTGATCCCTAGTCTCATCGTTTAAACCATCATACATCATTTTGCATACATTCCATATTTCAAGGTCATGGTCATGTGGGAGGGAATCACCAAGCCTCCAATAATACCTCCAAAAAGTTTCATGCTTAAATTGGCGACACAACAAGCTAGCCATAAGAGTCATACAAAGAACCAACTAATTAAGGAAAACCATCAATATAACACCGTCACTCCCCGGCAACGGCGCCAAAAACTTGATCGGGACTTTACGTCCTTCAAATGTAATACCGCAAGTGCACGGCGTAGCTTAGTACGATGGCAAGTACGGGTCGAATCCACAGGGAGTGGGGGTTAAGTCAATAGCTTCTCAATCAATTAGTGAGCTCAAAAACATATAAAATGGTGTTGGAGGTGGAATTGAATTAAGCAAGTAATTAAAAGAACGAAATGAAATGCGTAGCATAAAAGCAATTAAAAACACAATGAATTAAAGCAAAGATAAGATGATCAATTAATTAAAGAGGCATAGGCTAGGCTTTCTCACCAAGGTAATCCTTACTATCTTCAACCTATGGTCATGGTTATGGGTCGATATGAGGAAGAACGTATCTTGAATACTAATGTTCTCTCTCGAGCAACGATAGCTTCCTAAAACATACTCAACTACCTATTCTCATGGAGATGATTCAACTTTTAAACATAGATTATCGCAATTCAACGACACTAAACAAGATAGCAAAACCTATGTTAAACCATAAACAACACAACCATTTCCAAAGGTGTAGATAGCATTTCAAACTACAAACATGGTGATCATGCCTAGCCTAAACCAACACAACCTACTCACTCATACTCATATTGAAGTTATAGATTACAAATAAGCTAAGAAACATGGATGAATGAATTCAAGTAGTTCCTTCCAAAAGCTCCAATACAAATACACCAATGGTAAAATGAAATCCAAATTGCAAAGTGTGTTACAATAAAAATTGAAACTAAGATTGAAATAAAATTGCAAGTGTTTGAATTGAAAGTGGAATTAATAACTCTCTATTGAAATAAACAAACAAATGAGGAATGCATAAAATTACTCTAAGTGGAGGAGGTGCCACCCCTAAAGATAG
Source organism: Amaranthus cruentus (assembly GCA_019425755.1). Taxonomy (NCBI): domain Eukaryota; kingdom Viridiplantae; phylum Streptophyta; class Magnoliopsida; order Caryophyllales; family Amaranthaceae; genus Amaranthus; species Amaranthus cruentus. The sequence goes on from CM033454.1 coordinate 9,855,081, forward strand.
GGTAGGGTGGCAAGGAGGCTTGCGCAGAGATAAGAAGCAAATGAATTTAATTGGACCCAAATGCTTTTAAAAGAATGCTGAAAAGTGCTGCTAGCCATTTCGCTCGACCCGAACAAGTCCGCTCGACATGGTCGAGCGAGCATCAGGTACACAGGTCAAAATCTTCAAAAACAGAACAGTCACCAAAAAATAGCTCCGCTCGACATGCCCGCTAGACCGAGCGAGCTCGCTCGACCCATCAAAAATGCTTCTGTCGACATTCTAAAGCTACTGGAAGTGAATAGTACTTTCGCTCGACCCGAGCCAAAATCGCTCGACCGAGCCATATTGCTCGACCTGGTCGAGCGGCCTTCAAGATGGCTTTAATCAGCTTCTGATCTCAAGTGTGGTTTCAAGGATGCTCGAGCCACCTTGGCTCGACCCAGATTTGGTCGAGTGGGCTTAGAATGGTCTACTTTAGCTCCTTTTGGCCTTCTTTCCTTGACTTGGGTCATCAAGGCTTTGATTACTTTAGCTTTCGAAGTTAAGTGAGTATTGTATGCGCCAAATGTACTTGGTTTGTGATCAGTTTTGACGAATATTACCTGAAATGCGCAAAAACACCAAAATACCCAACCAAGCGTAAAATCCTAAATAAAGCCAGCATAGTTATGCAACATTCCAATATAATAAAGCTAAATAATGAGGATAAAATATGAATAAAATGCAGCTAACATTAATAATGTTGTTTTTAGCTTTATAAGAGTACTAGATATTGCCCGTGCGATGCACGGTTTCATTAAATTTTGCGACATAAATTACCTTAATTTATATAAAGTATTACAACTATTCATAAAACAATTTAAAATCAAATTTAACACAAAAATATGTAAAAATATTTTATAAAATTTTAAACAAAAAAATATATTTAAGTAACCAACTTTATAAAAAACAAAATATCGTAAAAAAAAGTTTTAACCATCTCAAAATATCCAACACACTAAATAATACACATTTGATAAATAATATAAAAAAAAGTTTTATAAATAATTGGAATCAGACATATACTAATTCACAAACATTTGTGCCAAGTGTCACTATCACTAGTGGAAAAAACCTTAAGGGCTGCGCTTTTTTAGCCATTATGGGCTGCGTATTCTGACCCCAGCCATTATTGTAGCAGCCCTTAATATTAGATAAGGGCTGCGGTCAAAATACGCAGCCCAAAAAAGACTAAAGGGCTGCGGACAGGTCAAAAAACCGCAGCCCTTACCCCATTTTCAAAATTTTTTTTTTTTTGTTAAATTTCGTTTTTTTATTAAGAACAATAAATCTAAAAATTAAGAACATCAAACAAAGCAACGAAATCAAAATCAATGAACAACAAACGAAAATACTCAACATCAAAAACTAGATCTATGAACAACAAACGAAATCAAACGTTTTTTTATTAATATTTTCGTATACAACCCAGAAAAACGATTTTTATACATTAATAGATCTAATACATATAGATCTAATACATATAGATCTAGATTAAATAAAAAGAAACAAAAAGTTGAAGAATAAAAAAGTTGAATCTCTCATCGAATTTGGGCGTGAATTGGTCGTTCCCAATTGATGATTTTCCCCCAAATGACGACATTTTCCTGCGATTGAACAAAAACCCACAATCAAAAACCCATTAAAAATGAAATTAAAAGCAAAATTACCTGAAATTGAGAGGGAAAAGAGAGAAGATTAGGGATTTTAGTTGTTGGATTCGATTTGAACAAGACCGTCGTTCTCCCTCTACTTCTAAAATCAAAAATTATTTGCAGAAACCCATTAAAACTTCGAAGAATGAAGCTGTATCATTTGATTAAAAATGAAATTAAATCCAAAAACTTCGCCATTATCGTCATTAAAACTTCGAAGAATCGATTTGAACCCATTAAAAATCAAAAACCCATTAAAACTTCGATTAAAACTTCGTGATTATCGTCACTCGCCATTTTCTGATTTAAGGAGAGAAGGGAGATGAAGGATGAAGCTGTATCATTTGAAGAGATGAAGGAGAGAAGGGTTCTTGAGTAGTTTCTGATTTAAGAGATGAAGGATGAAGCTAAGAGTGAGGTGCCTCATTTGAGAAGGGAAGTGTAACACCCCCAAAGTAGGTCAAGTTTTTGAAAACCGTTTTAAGTAAATCTTGAGTCAAAACCTACGCATGAGAGTGTTACCGCCACATCTATTTCTAAGAAAATAAATGTAAGGCTTAACGATTAGGAAAATAACTTAAATAAACTTGAATCCGAAAGACGTCTTACAATGTAGAAAAGACTTAAACGCAAAACTATGTCCATATAGAACTTTAAACTACTAAAGATAAAATAAACTGACGCATGACTCTAATCAAAGCTATAACTCTAGGTGATTCTCACTCCACAATTCCCACGTGATCAACAACCTGCAAAATAAGAATGCAAGGGGAAACAAGGGAAAGCTCCCAAAAATCAGAAAAACTGAGTAATTCCAACTCCATCCCGTAAAACAATTTTAGTTGAAATAATTTAAGAAAACAAACTATAATTGAGTTGAAAATAGTTGTAGAAATTAAAGTAATATAAAGTTGAGTTCAAGATCGATTTTATGAATATAAATCTAATACCACATAAGCCAATTAATTAAGTTGACATTTAATGATGACAACACATATATCCAATTTTTAATTTGAGGGAACGAGAACACCAGTAGGCCGAGGCTTTACCCCTATACCTACTTCATCAAGAGGTCGTCACCCCAAAATAATTCATCAAGGCCAGTAGAGTAGTCTCAGGTAACCCTAGTGTATACACCCCTTCTACTTGGATCACAACAAATAGAAGGAAGACCAAAAATCGTATCGAGCATCAAAAATAATAATAATAATAACCTGTCGGCAGCTATACTAACCAGACAGGGCAACCTGTTCATCACTCTCATACTTGGATCACAACAAATATAAGAGCTTCATTCCCATCGTTACACTTTACGTGATTTAATATATTTAATAATTAGTCGCGAGCACATAAAACATTACATTATACATTTTATGTAAACTGATCATAAATTTTCCCAATAAATATATATTTCAGAAATATCCAACTGAAATCTTATCCAACAAATCACCATTTTAGTATCAATTGGTGACAACAACAATTAGAATCATAAATATTTCTCTTTCGACTCAAATCGTCTTTTAAAACCATTATTAAAATAATAGTATAACTTCCATGAAATAATAAGGTAAATATTTTTCTTTCAAATTCAAACCAGTATCAAAAAGTGTTATTAAAATAATAATACAAGTTTTATCAAAAATAATAATCTAGAATTTAGTTTAACTCAAATAATATTCAATATAAATTGAAAATAAAATATATAAAACATAATGTCATATAAAATAATATCATACAAAATCATGTAACACATTTGCACAAGTTAATATCACATAGCACATAATACTAACAGGATAATCCTAAATAGATGGACATCGAAAATTACCTTATTATGCGATCCTAGATAAACGTCGCTCCTAGTTATCCGACTCACGTATCCATGCCGTCTACGCATAAAATAAGAGGTCTCGAATTAACACCCGGATCAACCCGAACGAAATAAATAAATTAAAAGACTTTCAATTAAAATATAATTTATTTTAAAAGACAAATTTTAGAATGATAGTTTAGACTTTTAAAGATTAAAGATGGAAGAATAGCTTTTTGGAAACATGACAAGTTTTAAATAATAAAACTAAAAGATTAAGTAAAATAATAAAAAGGAGTAAAAGACAAAATGTCACGAAATGGGTATAAAACACAAACCCATGAAAAACAGAAAAAGAGTTTTGAATAATGATAGATTAAAAGATAAATAAAAAGAAAAAGGAAAATAATTAAAAAGGATTAAAAAAAAAATAAAAAAAAAAAGAGAAAAGGGAAAATAAAGAATAAAGAGGTAAAAATGTCATCACTTAGAATGGGTATCAAAACCCCAATTTCCACAAAAAAGAGAAGAAGAAAAGAAGAAGAGAGAGAGAGAGAAAGAGAGAAGGTGGTCGTGGTCAGCCGGCACGGGACGTGCCATCCACTGCTGATGTCCCGTGGCCCTCTCTAGCGGAAAGCGTATAAACCATTTTTTTTTTGTATTTTTCTTAGATTTTCCAGATTAGAAATTGGAATAAAACACTTTAAAATAAGTGGGATTCATACCTTTAATCTCAATTTCTGTCTTCTTTTTAATTGAAATTCTTTCTCTTTGAACAAAGGAGAATGGGGAGTAATTTATGGAAGAAGAGCTTTGAGGGATGGTAAAAATATCTGGTAAAGTTTTAATTTATAGCCTAAAGTAAGATAGTTATTTGTGGGTAGTTTAAGGAGTAGTGGATGATAATGGGAGGGTGTTGAGATGGAGGGTGAGCGGTAACCGTGAATGGAAATAACCGTGAAATGTTTGAAAACCATTTTTCAGTTTTTTTTTTTCATATATATATTTTAAATTTGTTTATTTTAAAACTTCTAAAAATTTTCTGAATAAAATACGTGGGATTACATACACTCCCCCTTAAAACAAAAGTTCGTCCTCGAACTTAAAGTTAAACTCAGAATATAAACTTGGACGGTAAGATAGACTCGCATCACCCCCCTATTTTAAAAGTTTGTCCTCAAACTCGACGCTTACGACGAAAAGCTTCGGTCCGCTTTCTCATGTCAACTTCGGTTTCCCATGTTGCTTCTTCGGTTTGTTGGTTCATCCATAATATCTTAACCAACTTAATTTCTTTGTTCCGGGTACATTTTGTTTTGGTATCAAGGATTTTTACTGGTTTTTCTTCAAAGGTAAGGGTTTCATCAAGTTCAATGGTTTCAGGTTGTATGATATGGGAAGGGTCATGGACATATTTTCGGAGTTGGGATACATGGAAGACATTGTGGACTTTGGCTAGGTTCATAGGTAAGGCTAATCTATAGGCTACTTCCCCAATTCGTTCCAAGACATCATAAGGACCTATAAAACGTGGACTCAATTTACCCTTCCTACCAAATCTCATGACACCCTTGGTTGGTGACACTTTGAGCAAAACTTTTTCACCTACTTCAAACTCTAACGCTCTCCTCCTCTTGTCTGCATACGACTTTTGACGATCTTGGCGCTCTCTATGCTTCCTGAATCATCTCCACCTTCCTTGTAGTCTCCTCAATCATTTCTGGTCCTAACCCTAACGACTTATTAACATCATTCCAACATATAGGACTCCTACACTTCCTTCCATACAGAGCTTCATAAGGTGCCATTCCTATGCTAGAATGAAAACTGTTATTGTAAGAAAACTCTACATATCTCAGATCATCTTCCCAAGATCCTCCAAAATCCATAACACACGCTCTTAACAAATCCTCAAGAGTCTGAATCGTCTCTCGTCGCCTCATCATTCTGGGATGAAACGCAGTACTGAACTTTAATATCGTGCCAACTGCTTCTTGTAACATCTTCCAAAATTTGGATAGAAATCTCGAGTCTCTATCCGATACGATGTCCTTAGGCACACCATGCAATCTCACTACTTCTTGAAAATATGCATCTGCCATCTGTGATTGACCAAGTGTTCTTCATTGCTATGAACCTTGCTTTTTTTGTTAATCGATCCACTATCACCCATATGGCATTCTTCCCTGTTTTCGACCTTGGCAATCCTACTACAAAGTCCATCGAAATCGACTCCCATTTCCATCCAGGTACTTCTAATGGTTGTAACTTTCCCCCGGGCTTCATATGTTGAATTTTCACTTTCTGACACGTTAGGCACTTCGCCACATAGTCCGCAACTTCACGCTTCATGTTTGGCCACCAAAAGTTCTTCTTAAGATCCTTATACATCTTATCACCACCAGGATGTACTGAATACGGGGAATTATGGGCTTCCGTCATAATCTTAGTCTTAAGGTCCTCATCATGCGGTATGCACCATCTTCCTTTATACTTCATTACACCATTTTCATCACTCTCAAACTCAGGTGCCTGGCCATCCTCCTTTAGCTTCTTCAACTTAAGATCATCAATGTATTCATTGTATGACTCGACTTCCTACTCAGAGCATCAGCTACCTTATTTGCCCTTCCTTCACAATAATTCAAATTCAGATCATAATCCTTGATGAGCTCCAACCATCGTCTTTGTCTATTATTCAAATCCCTTTGCGTGTACAAAAACCTCAAACTCTTATGATCAGTATAAATCTTGCACTTTACTCCAAACAAATCTAAGTGTGTGGGTAATTCTCTCATGCGGCTTAAGTTGTCGTGAAGCATATGCTACCACTTTTCCATCTTGCATCAGCACACAACCTAGTCCATTCTTAGATGCATCCGTATAAACTTCATATTCTCCACTTTCATTCGGTAAAGTCAGCACAGGAGCGGAAGTAAGCCTTGTTTTTAACTCTTGAAATGCCGTTTCACACTTCAGCCCCATTGGAACTTAGTGGTCTTCTTCATTAAGTTAGTCATAGTGAGCGATTCTAGAGAAATTCTTCACAAATCTCCTATAGTATCCGCTTAAACCCAAGAAACTTCTACTGCACATTAGTTGGTGTAGGCCAATTCATCATCTGCTTCAACCTTTGAGGGATCTACTGCTACTCCATCCTTTGTGATTACATGCCCCAAAAATGCTACTTTTTCTAACCAGAATTCACACTTCGAAAACTTTGCATACAACTTATTTTCTCTTAAGGTCTCCAAAACTTTCCTCAAATGAGCCTCATGCTCCTTTCGATCACTAGAGTATACCAAAATATCATCGATGAAAACAACTACAAACTTATCCAAATAAGGTCCGGAAAGTCCTATTCATAAGATCCATAAAGAGCGAAGCATTATGAGTCCAAAAGGCATGCCGGGAACTCATAATGACCATACCTTGTTCGAAAAGCTGTTTTGGCTATATCCTCCTCTAAATTCTTAATTGATGATAACCGATCTCAAATCTATCTTTGAAAATACTCCAGCCCTCTAAGTTGATCGAACAAATCTTCAATCCTAGGAAGCTGGATATTTATTCTTTACGTCACCTTTCGTCAAATCCCTATAATCAATGCATAGTCTCATCGCTCCATCTTTCTTCCTCACAAACAATACTGGGCTCCCCAAGGTGATACACTCGGTCTTATATACCCTTTATCCAAGAAATCCTCAAGTTGTACCTTTAGCTCTTGCAACTCGGAGGTGCCATCCTATAAGGTGCCTTAGAGATGGGTCCCGCTCCCGGACTAAATCAATCTTGAAATCTAACTCTCTACAGCGCATTTGATTTCATCCGAAACACATCAACAAACTCCTCGACTACGGTATCTCTCCTAACTCGTCCTCCCTTCATACCTCGTGTCCTTTACATGGCACAAATATACAGGGTAGCCTTTCCTAAGATGTGTTTTTGAGATTTATGGTAGATATAAGCTTTATCTTTGGTTGTTGATAGTTTGTTTTTTGTTAGGTTAGTTTATTTCCCCTAGGGCCTCTAAAGGTGATTCTCTGTTTAGCACAATCGATCTTAGCCTGATACTTCCTTAACCAATCCATCCCCAGAACCAAATCGAAGTCCTTTAAATTAAACTCGATAAGGTTTACGGGTAGTTCGGTTTCAGAGATAACAATAGGCATATCTAGGTAAAGGTTCCTACTAAGAAAGGTTTCACCTGAGGGTGTGGTTACCTTAGCTTGACATGAGGAAGAAGGTTTAAAGGAATGTTTTTCGATGAAAGATTGAGATAAAAAGGAATGTGAAGCACCAGAATCAAAGAGTACAAAAGCGGTTTATAGTTTCAAGGAAAGTAAGAGTACAACCACTTCCGCCTGAGTATTGTTGGGTTGTTGTTGAAGTTCGTTCCTAGTTCCTCGCCATTGTTGTTATAGCCCTTATTGTGTCCATCCCTACGTTGATTTCCACCTTGCCTCTTGGGACAAAAGTTTGCCTTATGTCTAGCTTCGCCACAAGAATAACACTTAATTTGTTCACCCTGACACGTATAACCCGATGACTCTTCTCACATTTCTTACAAACCCAAGCTCTCTGGTTATCATTCCCTTGCTGGTTTCCATTCTGCCTAGGGTTTTGGTAGCTCCTATTGGAATGTCCTCCTCCGTGGTGATTGTTCCTACCATTCCCCCCATTGTTCCCAAAACGAGGTCTTTTATCATTATTTTGACTATCCGTATTACTTTGATCTTTCCTCTTGTTCCTTCCCAAAACATCTTCTTCTCTTTGTAAGATCCTCCATATTACAAGCCTTAGAATAAGCCTCTGCAAGGGTAGATGAGGTACTTCCTCCTAACCTAGTTTGTATTCTGAAAGCTAAACCATCCTCAAACTTTTGTGCCTTAGAAACTTCATCGGGGACCATGTTAGGGCAAAACCTAGCATACTCATTAAACTTCTGGGCATATTCCTTGACACTCATAAACTTTCCTTGGTTTAACCTATTGAATTCACTGCACTTTTGTCTCCTAATATGCTCAGGAAAGAAACGACCTCTAATAGCAACCTTAAAAGAATTCCAGTCAAAGTTTGGTTGGTCACTAATGGTTTGTCCCTCAGTTTCCCACCATGTGTCAGCATCCTCTCGTAGGTAAAATGTAGCTTGGTCAACCTTTTGGGTCTCGGGAGTCCCATTTGCAGTAAAGATTTTCTCCATGTCGCGTAGCCAGTTCTCTAGCAGCATGGGGTCCTCTTTCCCAGCAAAGATAGGGGGTTTGAAGGCAGCAATCTTCTTAGCCATGACCGCCTGGGGGTTGTCATGCCCATTGTTCCCATTGTTATTTTGGTTTTGTACTAACAGCCCTATGTTCTGTGACAATTGTTCAAGCATCCTCACTCGAGCTGCTAGTTGTTCGGGTGTTTCAGCCATGTTACTCGATCGTTGATGTCTACGTGATCGGGTGTAAACGTTCGCGTATCGCATAAGCTACCTATATAAGAAAGCTAAGGTTTTACTACTAACGTTTTAATGAGGTTCATACGAACTTATACTTAATATTCAAACTTGAAAGAAAATTCAAAGAAAACAAGTTGCATATGCAAACATAAACTCATGGGGATGTTCATAAATAAAATACTCAAAATAACAATCCAAACATAATAATTAAAACCAACATAGTTCAAAAACGAAATAAAAGACAACAACTAAGAAAAAGCTAACAAACTTCAACCTATCCTACTTTCTAGGAATGGGTAATCATTAAAATCACTTTTGGATAGGGTCTTCGTCGGAATTTTCTTCCGAATCCTCTTCTGGGTCCTCCTCTGGGTCTTCCTCATAGTCCCCTTTAGGTTCATAATTTTTTTCATCCTCAGATTGAATCAGAATGGGTATAGTGTAGGTTGTATCATCTCCCCCGTCACTATCGTCCTTGTAGACATAAGAATTCCTCGGGACATTATAGAGCCACTTAGACTTAGCATCTACCATTTTCTTTTCTAGGTACTCCAAGGTAAGGAACCACTCCCCGTCTTCATCTGTGTACCTCTCCCAGTTTGGTCTCCCCTTCTTAAGTATGTCATTATACTCTTTCTTAAGCTCGGCGTAAGGACCTACATCGCTTAAGGTCTTAATGAGGACATCTGCCTGCTTAGGCAGAGTGTTATAATCTGAGTTGCCGTAATACTTATTCCAGTGGCAATTCTCCATGCATATACGAAGGCGACGTACATAGGAGGGAATGGGTTCTCCAGCTCTTATGGAAAGTTGATATGGTGCATCATGGAAGTTCCTAACACTTTTCCTAGCGGTACGACGAAAACGAGGCATCTAAAAACAACAAAAGACAACAAAACCGAAAATACAATTAAGAGAAACACATACTACTACTAAGTACGTGAAAGTACTTCAAAACAATAAGCCCGTTTGTCCCCACTCTCATAATTTATTTTAATTCACTTAAATTATTCAAAACACTTATACATCTTACCATTTACCCTATTTAAATTTAAGCTTTTATAAACTTAAGATCCTAAACAACTCTAAACTTTGACTAAAACGAACCTAAGCTCTGATACCACTTTGTAACACCCCCAAAGTAGGTCAAGTTTTTGAAAACCGTTTTAAGTAAATCTTGAGTCAAAACCTACGCATGAGAGTGTTACCGCCACATCTATTTCTAAGAAAATAAATGTAAGGCTTAACGATTAGGAAAATAACTTAAATAAACTTGAATCCGAAAGACGTCTTACAATGTAGAAAAGACTTAACTAAAACTATGTCCATATAGAACTTTAAACTACTAAAGATAAAATAAAGCGCGCATTGACTCTAATCAAAGCTATAACTCTAGGTGATTCTCACTCCACAATTCCATGATCAACAACCGCAAAATAAGAATGCAAGGGAAACAAGGAAAGCTCCCAAAATCAGAAAAACTGAGTAATTCCAACTCCATCCCGTAAAACAATTTTAGTTGAAATAATTTAAGAAAACAAACTATAATTGAGTTGAAAATAGTTGTAGAAATTAAAGTAATATAAAGTTGAGTTCAAGATCGATTTTATGAATATAAATCTAATACCACATAAGCCAATTAATTAAGTTGACATTTAATCATCAAGAGGTCGTCACCCCAAAATAATTCATCAAGGCCAGTAGAGTAGTCTCAGGTAACCCTAGTGTATACACCCCTTCTACTTGGATCACAACAAATAGAAGGAAGACCAAAAATCGTATCGAGCATCAAAAATAATAATAATAATAACTCACATGCTGACTATACTAACCTGACGAGGCACCATTCATCACTCTCATACTTGGATCACAACAAATATAAGAGCTTCATTCCCATCGTTACACTTTACGTGATTTAATATATTTAATAATTAGTCGCGAGCACATAAAACATTACATTATACATTTTATGTAAACTGATCATAAATTTTCCCAATAAATATATATTTCAGAAATATCCAACTGAAATCTTATCCAACAAATCACCATTTTAGTATCAATTGGTGACAACAACAATTAGAATCATAAATATTTCTCTTTCGACTCAAATCGTCTTTTAAAACCATTATTAAAATAATAGTATAACTTCCATGAAATAATAAGGTAAATATTTTTCTTTCAAATTCAAACCGTATCAAAAAGTGTTATTAAAATAATAATACAAGTTTTATCAAAAATAATAATCGTAAATTTAGTTTAACCGAAATAATATTCAATATAAATTGAAAATAAAATATATAAAACATAATGTCATATAAAATAATATCATACAAAATCATGTAACACATTTGCACAAGTTAATATCACATAGCACATAATACTAACAGGATAATCCTAAATAGATGGACATCGAAAATTACCTTATTATGCGATCCTAGATAAACGTACGCTCCTAGTTATCCTGACTCACGTATCCGCCGTCTACACGATAAAATAAGAGGTCTCGAATTAACACCCGGATCAACCCGAACGAAATAAATAAATTAAAAGACTTTCAATTAAAATATAATTTATTTTAAAAGACAAATTTTAGAATGATAGTTTAGACTTTTAAAGATTAAAGATGGAAGAATAGCTTTTTGGAAACATGACAAGTTTTAAATAATAAAACTAAAAGATTAAGTAAAATAATAAAAAGGAGTAAAAGACAAAATGTCACGAAATGGGTATAAAACACAAACCCATGAAAAACAGAAAAAGAGTTTTGAATAATGATAGATTAAAAGATAAATAAAAAGAAAAAGGAAAATAATTAAAAAGGATTAAAAAAAAAAAAGAGAAAAGGAAAAATAAAGAATAAAGAGGTAAAAATGTCATCACTTAGAATGGGTATCAAAACCCCAATTTCACGAAAAAAAGTCATCACTTAGAATGGGTATCTGGACGTATAAACCATTTTTTTTTTTTGTATTTTTCTTAGATTTTCCAGATTAGAAATTGGAATAAAACACTTTAAAATAAGTGGGATTCATAAATTTATGGAAGAAGAGCTTTGAGGGATGGTAAAAATATCTGGTAAAGTTTTAATTTATAGCCTAAAGTAAGATAGTTATTTGTGGGTAGTTTAAGGAGTAGTGGATGATAATGGGAGGGAGTTGAGATGGAGGGTGAGAGGTAACCGTGAATGGAAATAACCGTGAAATGTTTGAAAACCATTTTTCAGTTTTTTTTTTTTTTTTTCATATATATATTTTAAATTTGTTTATTTTAAAACTTCTAAAAATTTTCTGAATAAAATACGTGGGATTACAGGAAGTGTTAGGGTTTCTGATTTAAGAGATGAGGCGCCTCATTTTGCTAATATAGCTAGGTTTTTTTTTTAATTAAAAACACGGGCCTTTTTTTTAAATTAATTTTTTTTTTAAAGGGTTTCTGATTTAAGAGATGAGGCGCCTCATTTTGCTAAAATATTGAAGACACTTTGGGGCTGCGGACAGGTCAAAAAACCGCAGCCCTTTACCTATTTTTTTTTGCTACAGTTTGGGGCTGCGGACAGTAGACAAAACCGCAGCCCTTGTTAATTTTTTTTTACCATATTTTTTTTACTCATATTGGCTGCGTGTGCCTAAAAACCGCAGCCAATAAGTAGCAGCCAATAGCTTTTTTTCCACTAGTGTACACAAATGTATTTTAAAAACACTTTGCTAAGTGTCACTCTAATTGGGTTGGATAATTGTTTTGGAATTCATCTCTTCATCTTCCCTAATGCAATCTAAATTGTCAATGAAGAGTTTTATTTAAAGTGGTTTTAATTGTAATAAAATACTTGATATTGACATAGATTCTACAAATTCATAGTCATACTAATATTAATAATGTTGTTTTTAGCTTTATAAGAGTACTAGATATTGCTCGTGTGATGCACGATTTTATAAAATTTTCCGACATAAATTACATTAATTTATATAAAGTATTACAACTATTTATAAAACAATTTAAAATCAAATTTAACACAAAAATATGTAAAATTATTTTTAAAATTTTAAACAAAAAACTATATTTAAGTAACCTACTTTATAAAAAACAAAATATCGTAAAAAAAAGTTTTAACCATCTCAAAATATCCAACACACTAAATAATACACATTTAATAAATAATATTAAAAAAATGATTTTATAAATAATTGGAAAAAAAGAAATAATGTGTATGATTTTCTAATACATTAAATGATGTGAGTTATAAAGTCAAAGATAAAAAAGTAATCATAAAACAATGACATCATCATTGAGTGTTAGAAGAAAATTTTTTATTAAGGTGGTGACACGTAAGCAATTTTAAATAATGATGATGTCAGCAGTGTTTTGCTTTAGTAATAGGTATAGATATAACTCATAAATTGATGTAAAGCTAATCAATGTTAAGAAATTTTTTTTAACCACTCAGTTCACATTCCCTATTGCAATATAATGTAATATAAATTGAGAGTTTACAAAAGAAGACTGAGAAAGTTAGAGTAGTATACATTGAAACTAACTCATGCAATCTAATTTTAACTTATAAATTCACAACAAAAGAGTCATCATATAAGGTATAATTGTAGATTCTTCAACTTCTACACTTTTAATGGTCATTAAAGACATATTTTCACTAATTTATGTATTCATTTCCAAGATATAATTCTAGCATCCAACTTAAGAGGTAATATTCAATCATACTACTATACAACTATATATCACTATGCATGATAACATCATTAGCACGTTAATTAAGTATTAAGTATTACTTCTATTATGTATTAGTATAAATTTGCTAATGTTTGATTAATAATTATCATGGATTATCATGCACTATCATGCAATGGTGAAAGATTCTATACGAAGACTTTGTTGAATTTTGTAAAAGGTTCGACCTATTAGTAACCAAAACAATTTATAAAAAACAAAAGTAAATTTACATCGTGCATTGCACGGGTATAATCCTAGTCTGAAATTAATTTGATTGAAATACCGAAAAAATTGTGTCAAACTAACTTAACTCTGAATTTGACTGTTTTGATCTATTTTCAATTTGGAAAATTTCATGTGGTAACCCCGAGGTTGGGTTTTCCACGTGGTAACCAAAACTTTTAAAAAATCCACACGGTAATCCTAAGGTTTACCAAATTGTTCCACCGTGACCTTTTTTGCACATAAAACGTTAGCAAATGTTAATTTTAAAGTTTTAAGGTTGTTGTATGCCTACATATGTGATTCACCATTTCAAATACCATCAGTCTCAACATTTTCCTCTAAAACATAAACCCTAACTATACCCATCTTTGGGTTTTGAGGGAAAAAATATGATTTGGATGAAAGATGGTTTATTTAAGGTTTATATTTTGGGGGAAAAAGTTGAAATTAATAACATTTCGAATGGTGAGTATATATAGGCATACAACAGCCTTAAAGCTTCGAAATTAACATTTGCTATCGTTTTATATGCAAAAAAGGTCACGATGGAACAATTTGGTAAACCTCAGAGTTACCGCGTTGATTTTTTAAAAGTTTTGGTTACCACATAGAAAACCCGAAACCTTAAGATTACTACGTGGAATTTCCCTTTCAATTTTATGTCGTCATTTACGGTTACATGTCATTATTTTTAATTCCATGTCAACCTTACCAGTCAAGGCCCACTATATTTCTAGACAATGTTTATAATTTAACTCAATATATTCTTTATTGTATCTTTAAAATAGGTATATTTGTCTTTTTTGTTAGAAAACATTTTAAAAAAATTAATAGTTATTATACATACAGTTTTTTGAAAAAAAATAATGATATATTTGACCTGTTAGATTGCAGCTGGCCCAAGAACGGCAAGACTCAATCCTAAACTACACTACAAAAAAACGCACAATCGGAGATTAGTCGGTCGGTGTTGAGTTGGTAGGTAAAAAAATCAGTTGGCGTTTTAGTTGGAATTCCGACTTAATCAGAGTTGATAGGAAGTTGGTTGAAAGTCCGACTATCACAATTGGTAAGAAATTATTCGGAAATTCTAACTAATTAGCTACTACATTTAAGTCACTATTTTCCGACCACCAATTTTAGCTGATTTCCCAAAAATTAGCCATTTCAATTATAATTTAATATGTCGATTGATTTCCGACCAAAAACCAGTAGGATAGCAGTCAAAAAAATAAAACTTGATTTTTGACCTGATCTTTCAAAAAAAAGGAGGTTGGTATTTCAGACTGTTTACCTACCAGAATTCATTCAGTAATTAGTCGGTATTGTAATTACTATAAAACATTAAATTTGGTTAAATGTGGTCAATGACTTTGTTGGAGTTGAGATCTCTCTTTTCTCCCCCTGTTCCTTTTGCTAGAATGGGAGATTTTAGTTTCTTCATCATTGGATTTGTGGCGGGTAGAGACATATTGACTGGGATCTAATCTACCTTGAAGCCTTTTAATTTGATTTTCAACACTTGCTACTAAGGGGCACCATTATTAGTGTTGCAAATGGTGCAAATTTATTCTAAGAAGGCAGTGGTAAGGTTCTATGCAAGTATGTCCAAATCTTGGCGGGTCACAGCTTGATTGTTTTCTAGAACCGCGAAAGTAGATGTATCTGTACTATGCACAGTAGCGGTATGCGTATTCTTTTTGAGAGCCATGAGTTTTTGTTCGAGTTATGTATTTATAGCAATAATAATGCCCCCATAATACCTGAAGATGAAGTGCTATTCGAGACAACTGTTTATGAGCTGGAAGTGTCTTATAATCCTACCACAAAACTGACTTCAATTCCTGTAATACAATGTTAGCCCTACCCGGGGTTGTTCTTCGGAAAATCCCTCAGACGCTCAAGTCAGTCGGGAAACAGAAACCAAAGAATATATGATAATGAATGCAAGATTAACCGAATGTAGGATGAGTTCCAATTTAACTATGTGAGTTTTTGGTGAAGTATTCCAATTGAAAGTAGGATGACTATGTATTTTGGCAGAGTAATGGTATATCATATTAAAGCTTAAGGTAAATAAATTAATGTGGGGAGTATTTATAGTAATTGATGTAGGGTTAATTTCTTAATTCAATATATGAGAACATGGACATTAAGTAAAGTAGTAGGTTGACTAGTTCTAAGGGTTACAATTTAGGTTACTTAGGGTCTGTTCTCTTCGTCTGAACTGATTGGATCTGATCTGAATTTACTAAAGTCTGATTTGATCTGATTCAGTCTGATCTGATCTGATCTAGTCTGATCTGATTTGGTTTCATAAAGTTATTATTATTATTATTATTATTATTATTATTATTATTATTATTATTATTATTATTATTATTTACTCCCTCTGTTCTATTTTTTATCTTCCCATTTGGAATTTGGGAAAAAATCAAGATAACTATAATTACAAAATAGATATTATGATAGTTGAGTCAAATAATATAAAAAATAAAGATTTTATTGATCAAAGTGTAACTGTAATAATATCATTAAATTTCATTGGTTGTATGTAAAGTAAATGCATTGGGAATTAACATGTAAATTAATTTCTATAGATTAGAGTGTAAGTGTAATAATTTTGTTAAATTCTATTGGTTACTAAAATAGAAAGATTCTAAATGGGAAGAACTTTTAAAAATTTCCAAATGGGGAACGTGAGAAGAACATACGAAAACGGAGAGAGTATTATTATTATTATTATTATTATTATTATTATTATTATTATTATTTTTATTATTATTATTATTATTATTAGTATTATTAGTATTATTAGTATTAATATTAGGAAAAATTATAAGAAACTACCTAATCTATATACCTTTTTTTAAACAGAATTGTATTATATAAGGTAATGTTTTGCAAATAATTGTATTATATAAGGTAGTGTTTTGCAAAAAATTGTATTATATAAGGTAGTTTTTTGTGCATATTAATGTTAATGTTAACACTCAACTGACGAAAATCAGTAAAAGGTAGTGTTTTGCAAAGAATTGTATGATATAAGGTAGTTTGTTGCAAATTTTTTTACATAATGTAGTTTATTTAAAAAAGGTGTATAGATCAGGTAGTTTTTTATAATTTTTCCTTAATATTATTATTATTATTTTTTTGGCAAATAAAACTTTTTCATTCACCAATAAAAACCAAATACATTAAGGCATAGGAGACTCGGAAAAACCTATTTGCATCAGTGTGGAACCGAGGCCCACTTTCTATGAAGGGTTTCCACGGCCTACTCTTCATGTGAATACGGGCGAAAACCGAGGCCTAAAAAACAAGCCGACATGAGAAGTCAACAAAATAAAGCTATACAGTGCATAAATATATACATCAGCAGCAGGTATTCAAACTAAAAATATACTCAAACGTAAACATCAGCAACAGGTTTTCAAGGCAGCCTATCAGTTGCTATATACTCAAACTAATACATCAGCATCAGGTATTCAAGGCAGCCTATCAGTAGCTCAATCATCAGCCATTAACCGACATCAAAATAATGCAAGGAAAACAAGAGCTCTAGCAAACCAGCAATTATCCGAAGCAGATAGCAAGAATCCAACAGCAGAACCCAACAAGAATCCAACAACTAATCAGCAGCATATATCAGTACGAAGAAAAGTCAGCAGGCAGAGAGGTGTTGCATCAATATGATAGCCCTGTAAGAACCCAAACAACAACAAGCATGACCTCAACAAATCAGCACCATAAAGCTATGGAGCACTTGTAACACTGTGTAGATCAGAAGTAAGGATGTGCAGATCAGCATCTCAACAACAAGCATGAGGTAAGGCACCAGCATTCAGCTCAGTACTGTGCAGATCAGCATGCGCATCAGAACAGTAGCAGAGACCAGCAGCATGTATTGAGTGTAACAAATTACAACAACATATATTGAGAGCAACAACTCATAAGGATGTGCATTAGATCAATATGTGACTCCATCATCAGATCACCAAAATCAGCACCAAATAGTAAGAGGAACTCAGAAATAAGGGTGACTTGCAAGGCAGATACAGAGGAGCCCAATAGCGTTAATGCGACAGTTTCAAACAGCCACAAACTACAACAAAAGAAAAGCCCTTCAGATCACACAACACTTATAGGAGCAGAATTACACAGAAGTTCCAAGAATCATTTCAAATACAGCAGCAGTAGTTATGGGAAAAGGCTCCAACAACAACATCCTCAGCCCTCCCAGAGCATTCCAGAACCAACATCTACATTCAGCAGCACGCTAGCAGGTTCAACAACAGCAAGACAACAACCTCATGACAACAGAACCAGCGTGCATCAAAGCTACATATCAGACAGATCAGCAGCCTAACAACAGTTTTAAGGGACCAGCAGCTAGAGTATTTTGTGAGTGCCCTCATCAATAGAATATCAATCAGCCAACAAGCATCCACTTATCAGCACAATAACAAGGAGCAGCAGCATGACATTTATCATTAATGCAGCATAGGAAACAACAACTAATTTGGCCCAAGAGTAAACAACCAGACAACCAACTAACTCACTTGAACAGCAAGAAGTATAACAAATACCAGTAAACAGCAACAAAACAATAAGAGAAGGAGACAAACCAACTCAATTCCAGGATCACATCAAAGGTATAGAACAGCTATTGCCTATTGGCATACCAATCACAATCATCCAGAGAGAAGCTAGAACAAAACCAGCAGAAAGACTAGGGGAAAGGTTCAATATGCAGTGCATGACACCTGTGATTAATATCTCGTTGGATCATGTCTACCACAGACTTAGGGGACCAAACACAACATCTCCATATCACTTCATTCCTACACTTCTAGATGTGATAAACAGTTGAGGCATAGATAGCAGTCATCACGTGTAGCTTAGAGCGGGACAAGTTAGCTATCCAGAAATTCATGCGCATAAAAGGTTTCAAAGCAATGCATGCCCATCTTTTAATTTCCGCTAAACGCAACACACTAAACGGGCATTCAAAGAAGAGATGAGGGTGCGTTTCGGAACACATACTACAAAGAGAACATAAATCATCATCCACAACGCCAATAAGTAATAGTTTGTCCTTTGTTTTCAATCCATTTCTGGCTGCTAACCGACAAACAAATCTAGCATTGGGTATGGTTAGCCTATTCCAAATAAGATGCCGCCATTGAACCTTCGGTCTGGTCTCCAAACTAGATTCATAGACTTCTTTAATTGAATACGTATCCTAGCATATCCAAGGTCGCAATGCTGTAGTTACATAACAAAGTTTCTTTATAGTCTAGCTGGCTGTAACCGGAGCATTGAAAATCCCCCATCGTGCTCGTTTAGTATATACGCCGTGAATCCATTTAACCCACAGGGATTCCCTCATCATCTGAATATGCCATGCTATTTTCCCAACGGCAGCCTGATTCCAAAGTTGAATGTTACGAAGTCCAAGGCCACCAACCTTTTTAAGCGTGCACACATCTTTCCAATTAATATTGCCAGGTTTAGGAGAATGAGCAACTCCAAACCAAAGAAAAGACCGGCAGATGGAGTTCACAATATTGATTACTCGCTTCGGTAGAATAAAGATCTGACACCAATATGAAGTAATCCCTAACAATAATGAATTGATGAGCTGCAAGCGAGCAGCATAAGATAGCTGCTTATGTTGCCAGGAGCTAATCCCCTTGGTCATTTTATCAGCCAATTGCTCACATTCAGCAATGCTTAGGCGCTTAGATGATAAAAAGACACCTAAGTACCTGAAGGGGAGTGTACCTAGTGAAAAGTGAGAAATGTCTTGAATTTCATCGCGTAGGGTTTCATCTACCCCAGCCAGATATATCGCCGACTTATCTGTGTTGGCATGTAGCCCTGAGGTGTTGGAGAAAGCCTTGATACAATCACAAGAACAGAGGATAAATCACCTTTACAGAAGATCATCAAATCGTCTGCAAAACAAAGGTGGGTGAGTTGGATGAATTTGCAACGAGGATGAAAGCCAAAAGCACCCACAAGACACTTCAAGCTTCTAGATAGATACTCCATCCCAATAACAAATAACAAAGGTGAAAAAGGATCTCCTTGACGTAACCCTCTTTTGGCTGCAAAAATGTTAGTGGGGGCCCCATTAACCAGTAAGACATATCTCGTCGCCGTAATACACGCCATAATAATTTTGATGAACCGGTGGGGAAAATTAAGGGCCACAAGCATCACTTTAATAAACTGCCAGCTCATCGTGTCATAGGCTTTGCATAAGTCAATCATCATGAGGCAGCTAGGTGCACAACCTTTCCGAGAGTAATGTCTGACTATGTATTGGTAAAGTATAATGTTGTGCATGATATTGCGACCAGCTACAAAAGCTTCTTGAGCTTGATCAATCAAATAATCCAACACCCTCTTCAGACGAGAGCACAAAAGCTTGGAGATACACTTATATAACACATGGCAACAGGAAATCGGATGAAATTCACCTGGAGTCAATGGACTACAAACTTTAGGAATCAACGTAATCGCTGTGATATGCCAACTCTTGAGCATCTTGCCAGTATCAAATAATTAATGTACTGTCTGATGATATCTTCTCCTACTACCTCCCAAGCAGCCTTATAAAACTTGCTATTGAAGCCATCAAGCCCCAGGGCTTTATCATCCGGAATACTCCATAGAGCTTCATTAATTTTAGCAGGAGAAAAGTTAAGGTCAAGTAAGAGATGATGTCACTACTACAAATCATCACTTGTGCCACTAATTATGCCACGGGAATTCAAAATTCGTGGCAAGTTTTGATCTTGCCACGCGAATAATAGGTTTCAAGACAATATCACAATTATACCCAAATTTTTTGCCACGGGTAAATATATATCGTGGCAAAGATGCACTTGTGCCACAAATTATGCCACAGGTAAAAAATACCGTGGCAAACAAACACTTGTGCCACGGGTAAATTAATATCATGGCAAACAAGCACTTGCGCCACAAATCTTGCCACGCGAAAATTTTTTGTGGCAAACAAAAAGTTGTACAAAAAATTATGTCACAAGGAAATACTTATCGGACAAAAAATTTGTGCCACTAATTATGTCTCGGGTAAATATTTATCATGGCAGATAAAGACTTATAGGTCACGGTAAATAGCTATTGCATGATTGTGTTATAAATTATGACACCTAAATTTGAATTTATTGCAAGTTTTGATCTTGCCACGGAAATAATATATTTTAAGAGAAAATTAAAAAATTAAAAGAGTTTATCAATTATTTAAATTCAAAATCTTCATCCAACTTAACATTTATTAGAAAATAAGACATTATTTTTTCTTGTTTTTTAATTTAATATAAGAAAAAATTCTTTAAACAATAATTTAATTTAATAAATTTTAAATAAAAACATTTGAAATTATTTTGAGAAGTTTTTTTCACTTACCAAATACTCAAACTAGACCTTAAATAATGATTTTATATAAGGTTAAAGTATTTTCAACAAACGAGAGAAATGTTGTTTCAAACCTATTCCAAGACTTTTCCAATTTTTTATTTAGTTAAAATCAGATCTTATCTTCCTTTTAAATTCAAGGACAGTCGAAAATTTCTGATTAATTTTCCGACTGACAAGCATTAGTCGGAATTTCCGACCAAAATGCTACAAAATCAATTTTTGGTCTGAATTTTAAATTGGAGCAAAAAAAGAACATTTTACAAATAATATGGTAATATACAACTAATTATTATAATAGAAAGCAATAAACAAGATGTATTTGAGTAAGATTTAAGATGATTGATACTTTTATTCATCCACAAAAGGGGTATTTATAGCAAAACTATTTTACTGTTCATGCACTACAATCCATCACCGTTTAGGGATTCTATCCCTTAAATTACTGTTCATATGCCTATCTTTTCACTTTTCATTTACATATATCTGTTCATCAAAATATATCATATTATAACACTCCCCCTTGAACAGATATATATATTAAACCTAATATTTCTGCCTCATTAAAACCTTGCCAAGAAAAACCCAATGGAATAAAAACTTGGACGAAGGAAAAAGAGTACAGATTATGTAGGTCTTCCTTTCAAGGCTGGTGTAGGTCTCGAAGACGTCGTACACCAATTAACTTTATAAGCTTTTGAAATTTTCCGGTTGGTAGTGCTTTGGTAAATATATCAGCAGGATTTTCACATGATTGGATTTTCTTAATTTTGATTTTTCTTCCTTTTGTCTGATCATGAGTAAAGAAGAATTTTGGATCAATATGCTTTGATCTATCTCCTTTGATGAAACCTTCCTTTATCTGTGAGACACAAGCAGCGTTATCTTCATGAATAATGGTTGGACTTTCTTCACGTGCTTGAATACCACTTTCTTTTTGTATATGATGGATTAATGATCTCAACCAAATGCATTCTCTACTAGCTTCATAAAGTGCAATTAGTTCAGCATGATTTGATGAAGTGGCTGTCAATGTTTGCTTAGTTGATTTCCAAGATATCGGTGTATTTCCTAAGCTAAAAAGATAGCCAGTTTGAGACTTTGCTTTGCTTGGATCGGATAAGTATCCTGCGTCAGCAAATCCAACCAAAACAAAACTTCCATTTCTTGGATAAAATAACCCTAAGTTTGTTTGTTGTTCCACGTATATAACGAAGTAAGTGTTTTACTCCGTTCCAATGTCTTCTTGTAGGTTGAGTGCTGTATCTTGCTAGTAAATTCACTGAGAATGCAATATCTGGTCTTGTGTTGGTAGCCAGATACATTAGTGCTCCAATTGCACTCAAATAAGGTACCTTAGGACCAAGCACTTCTTCACCTTCTTCTCGAGGACGAAAGGGATCTTCATTAATCTTTAGAGATCGCACAATCATGGGTGAACCCAATGGGTGTGCTTTGTCCATGTAGAATCTCTTTATTATTTTCTCAGCATAATTTGATTGATGAACAAGTATTCCATCCTTTAGATGTTCAATTTGTAAACCAAGACAAAATTTTGTTCTTCCAAGATCTTTCATCTCGAATTCCTTCATCATATAATTTGCGGTTTCTTCAATTTCATTGGGTGTTCCTTTGATGTTTAAGTCATCAACAAATACCGCAATTATAACAAACCCATTTTTTTGTTTGTTTGATGAAGACACATGGACAAATTTGATCATTTTTATAACCTTTGTTCAGAAGGTATTCACTTAAACGGTTATACACATCCTTCCGGATTGCTTTAGTCTGTAAAGTGACTTTTTCAATTTTATAGAATAAAGGTTTCGAGGTTTTGACTTGATATTTTCAGGTAGTTCAAGTCCCTCAGGAACTTTCATATATATATATATATATATCAGTATCAAGTGACTCATAAAGATATGCTGTCACTACATCCATTAGACGCATTTGCAATCCTTTACAAGCAGATAGGCCAATAAGGAATCTCAAAGTTGTAGCATCACCTACTGGAGAATATGTTTCCTCATAGTCTATTCTCGGCCTTTGAGAAAAACCTTGAGCTACAAGTCTTGCCTTGTATCTTGTAACTTCATTTTTCTCATTTCGTTTTCTCATAAATACCCATTTATATCCAACAGGTTTTATTCCTTTAGGAGTTTCTATTATGGGACTAAAAACTTTTCGTTTCATGTGGGATTTCAATTCTACCTGAATAGCTTCTTTCCATTTAGGCCAATCACTCCTTTGTCGACATTCATCAACTGACTTTGGTTCAGTTTCATCAAGATCATCCATGATTTCTGTTGCAATTGAATATGCAAATATGTCATTGACATTAATTTCAATCCTATTCCACCTTTTGCTAGTGTGAACATAATTCATTGATATTTCATGATTATCGACATTTGTATTATCATCCTCCCCCTCAGATGTAACATCTGAATCTTTATAAATGTTGTGAGGATTAAATATATTTTCAACAATTTGAATTTGATCCACTTTATTTTCTGTTGGATTTTCATTCTTTTTAGATTTTCTTGGTTTTAAGTCCTTGGCACCAAGCGGTCTACCATGCTTTTTGCGAATGGTGGAATTGCCAAGTTGTGGATTCTCTGTTGGTAAATTAATCCTTACAGGAGCATTGGCACCTTTTGTATTTGTAAATGCATCTGGCAATTGATTTGCAATACTTTGAAGATGCAAAATTTTTTGTACTTCTTGTTCACACAAATTTGATCTTTGATCAAGAAAAGTTAAGTTTTTAGCATCCCATGATATTTCTTTCCAATTTGGGCATGCTTTTTCTCCCCCCAAGGTAGGGAATTTTGATTCGTCAAGCTGACAATCAACAAATCTAGCTGTAAATAAATCGCCAGTTAAAGGTTCTAAATATCGTATGATGGATGGTGATTCATATCCAACATACATACCCAACCTCCTTTGGGGGCCCATCTTAGTTCATTGTGGTGGAGCTATTGGTACATAAACCGCACAACCAAATATTCGTAGGTGTGTGATAGTTGGTTCTTTCCAAGCACTAATTGTAATGGGGATAATTCATGATTTGCACTCGGTCTTAATTTTAATAAGGCCGCTGCATGTAGTATAGCATGTCCCCAACTAGAAGATGGGAGTTTTGATTTCATAAGCAATGGTTGAGCTATTAATCGCAATCGTTTTATGAATGACTCTGCTAGACCATTTTGCGTGTGAACATGGGCTACAGGATGCTCTACATCTATCCCAATTGACATACAATAATCATTGAATGATTGAGATGTAAATTCTCCAGCATTATCAAGTCTTATTTTCTTAATGGGATGATCTGGGAAGTGAGCCCTTAACCTTGTAATTTGTGCAAGAAGTTTTGCAAATACAACATTTCTTGTTGCCAGTAGACTAACATGTGACCATCGTGTTGAGGCATCAATTAATACCATAAAATATCTGAATGGTCCACATGGTGGGTGAATTGGCCCACAAATATCTCCTTGAATTCTTTCAAGGAATGCCAAATTTTCTCCTTCTACTTTGGTTTTAGAAGGTCGAATGATCAATTTTCCAAGTGAACAAGCTTCACATTGAAGCTCATTTGATTGTGGAGTCCGTATATTTTTCAATGGATGCCCATTTGAGCATCTAATGATTTTGGACATCATACTTGTTCCAGGATGGCCCAATCTATCATGTCATAAGTTGAATACATGTTTATTGTCTATCCTTTTGGATGAACAATAAGTTTGAATTGGACTGATGTAAGTATAATATAATCCTGAGGAAAATGGAATTACCTCAAGAATTTGTTTCTTTCCAAGCTCATATGCTATGAGATATATGTATTCTTTGTTATTTTTATTTGTGGTTTCCACATGATAGCCATTTTGACGCAAATCTCTAAAACTTAGCAAGTTTCTTTGACTTTTACTTGAATATAATGCGTCTTGTAAGGTGATCTTTGTTCCTTTTGGAAAGATTACACAAGCTGTTCCTGAACCTTCTATCATGTTGGTAGAACCAGCAATGGTGTGAAGGTTTGCCTTCATTGGCTTTAGTTGAGTGAAAAATGACTTGCAGCTCAGGATACTATGTGTGGTTGCGCTATCAATCAAGCGCTTTTGAGCTTCTTTATTTATAGAACCCATAATCTTCAAATCATATAAAGATCATTAGTATAGAAACTGAGCTTTATTAATTAAATTAACTAACATACATAAATCAAACATTTAAGAAAATAAATAACTAGTTTTGATATCGATAAACAGACAACCATAAGTGGTTCTTTATGACTAAAGATTTTGAATGTCATCTACCAAATAATCAGCTACATCAATATTTGGTGGAGGAGAGTCTTCCTTGATAAAATTGCTTTCACGCTTCCTTTTATTGGCTTGTGATGCCATATATAGATCTACAAGAGGCTTGGCAGTACGACATTCATTTGCCCAGTGGCTCTTGATTCCACATTTAAAACATTTTTCTTCGGGCTTATTATAAGATCGTTGTGATTTTCCTCTGTACGAATTATTATATCTCATATGAGAATTATTTCTTCCTCCCCCGCGATTATTGTACCTTTCTCTGTTATTATAACCTCCACGATTGTTATAATCGCCTTGGTTATTATAAACCACGCGGTTATTATAATGATCTTGGTTATTGCAACCTCGACGTTTATTATATGCGCCTCGGTTATTATAACCACCTCTACGAGGTTTAACTTTACCACCTCTAGTGGCATTACTTTAAAGAGGAATTGCTTTAGAACCCGTGGGTCTTTGATTGTGATTTGATAAGAGAATTTGATTATTTTGTTCTGCGACTAAAATAAAATAGCAATTAAATCGCAGAATCTATCACAACGCCTTTCCCGGTATTGTTCTTATTGAACAACATTGTTTGGGTGCATGGTTGTGAGTGTTTTCTCTATTATTGCCTTTTCGGTCACTGATTCCCCACAAAGCTGTAATTGGGAGGTAATTCGAAGTACTGCGGAATTATATTCTCGCACAGAAGTAAAATCTTGAAATCTTAAGTTTAGCCATTCATGTTGTGCCCTTGGTGCAATTATACGTTGCAAATGTTCAAATTTGTTTTTCAGATTTTCCCAAAGTTCTCTGGGATCTTCAATGAGCAAATATTCAGATTTCAAATCCTCATGAATGTGGTGTTTCAGATACACTAGTGCCTTAGCTTGTTCTGTACATGTTGGATTTCCATCTTTCATTAGAGCATGATCAAGGCTTTGCGCTTTTAAATGTGCCATTGCATCGACTCTCCATTCCAAATATCTTTGTCCAGAAATATCAAGGATTTCAAAATCTCTGTTTGTAGTTCTTGCCATTATTCTGATTACATATTAATTATGAGAATTAGTAAACTAAGAAACATTTTGAGCATAGGTTATATAATAATCTTTAGAAACTAATATCACATTTGAATGCAAGCCTCAGTGGTCCGAGGGTTCTTATCCGTATTAAAAGGTTACGGGTTCGAACCCAAAATAAAACTAATAAAATTAAAATTAAAAGGCTGCAAATTTATTTATTTTTTGTTTTATTAATGAAATTTAAGAAAAGAAATGTAATTTATTAAAGAAATAATATTATGGTAAAAGTTTGAAATTTAAACTTTATTATACGTTGTTCTTCTTATTTAAGTATATGTTAATGAAATGTTAATAAGAGTATAACCTATGATATGTAGAGTAAGGAACAAGCAAGAGCTCAAGTGGCTAAGGCTTTGACCTGCATGCACAAGGTCTAAAGATCAAGCCTTCTTATCCACATCCTTGTGGTTTTTCCTTTTTATTTTATTTTACCCTTTTTTTTAATCCAAAAATTGAATCGATACAACCAAAGTTGTAAAGATTCTATAGAACTGAATCTGTACAGAAAATTTTCTGATTCACTTCCAATTTTTGTCTTTCTCTCTCTTCCCTTCTTTTTCTCTCTCTTCTATTTCTTTTCCTTAGTTTAATTGAAATTCTTTTCAAAATCACTTATAGAAAATTTTATACAACATATCAATTTATATGATAAATAAATTGCTATTTGAAAATTATTTTTATTCATTTATTATTTTTATCAATTTAGAGGAGTTTATACATATTTAGTTCATAAAAGAAAGCAAAATTTGATGAAAAATAAATAATGCAACAAAATATTTAAATAGTCATATCTTCTAGCACAAAGCTCAGTTTTAAGTAAATTTTGGGTCTAAATTTATTAGCTCGAAAAGATCTACAACTTTCAAGAAGCAACTATATGCAGAAAATAAACATAAAAGGCTGAAAATATAAAATACGAAAAACAGGTAAATAACTTTTATTTTTATTCTTTATCCACCTTAAGTGGTGATTATTGTCTTTAGCCCGTCCATGTAGGCGGCTCCTTATCATAGTCCTTGCCCTCCATGAAGGTGGCGTGACATGATATTTTATATATATTATACATATATATATTTTTAATAAACATTGCATGGTCCTTGCCCTCCATGAAGGTGGTGCGACATGCAAATATTTATTCGCCTTATTGGCGTTTGCTTGTACCTTCACCATCATCCCTACTCCTTTTATTACGGGGAGATTTTCGAATTTCCATGGGTGGTTCCGATGGTATATTGATATTAGGAACTGTGGTGGAAGGTTTATTTCCACCAGGAATAATAACCGGAGGAATAGGGCGTGGTTGATTGTGACATTGAGGTTGGCTTACAGCCCCCCTTGCAAGATTTGTGGTACTTGGTAGGTTATTGTGCTCAATTATAATATAAATGTTTGATAAAGTAAAATTATTTAGTATGTTATTAATATCATTATATTGATAATCCTATATAAAAAGAAAATGGATTTCTACCTTTTGATTTTAGGAGCAAACTGGTGCTGATAACGTATTATAATAGAAAGCAATAAACAAGATGTATTTGAGTAAGATTTAAGATGATTGATACTTTTATTCATCCACAAAAGGGGTATTTATAGCAAAACTATTTTACTGTTCATGCACTACAATCCATCACCGTTTAGGGATTCTATCCCTTAAATTACTGTTCATATGCCTATCTTTTCACTGTTCATTTACATATATCTGTTCATCAAAATATATCATATTATAACACTAATAATATAGTAATATACTAATAACTAATAAATGTTAGCTAAGTAATATATATTAATACGAGTAATATTATGTTAATATACGATTAATTATGTTCAACTAGTTAATAATAATAATAATAATAATAATAATAATAATAATAATAATAATAATACACTAAGTGGTAGGAGTGTTATGTTATAAGTATACTAACAACACTAAAATTATCACTAAATAACTGATGGCCTAGTGGTTGGAGTGTTGGTGTACCAACCTGAAGGTCTTGGGTTCAAATCCTACCCAAGACATTTGTGTAGAAGGAATATTACTGATTGTTAACATTAAATCCATACTACTTGTTAAATTTCCTTGTTTACGAGTCTAGTTGTATAAATGTTTGTAGCCCCATAGACGAATATAATTTACAATGATTCATTATATGTGACAGAAGAATAAGATTAGCCACGGGTTATGCTTGTCGCAAAAGAATGTAATTAGCCACGGGATCTACCGTGGAAAGAAAAATAGTTTATGTCACAACCATAATTTTCCCGTGACAACAATCTAGCCACGATCACTTGTGCCACGACAATCTCTAAGTTAAATTCCCGTGGCTGGACATCATAGCCATGGGAAATTCTTACTTGTGCCACAAAGGCTACTGTGGCACAAGTGATGATTTGTAGTAGTGTGTTGAGCAGAGAGGATAGGGCCCGAATACACCGTGGCAACG
This sequence comes from Amaranthus cruentus, assembly GCA_019425755.1. NCBI lineage: Eukaryota > Viridiplantae > Streptophyta > Magnoliopsida > Caryophyllales > Amaranthaceae > Amaranthus > Amaranthus cruentus. The sequence continues at coordinate 9,884,236 of CM033454.1, forward strand.
TTTATCGTATGCCGACCTGTTTCTTCAAAGCAAAAGAGCCCAGCATAGAAAACAAAAAAAGCTTTATGAATATCCACAGGACCAGTGATGTCCCTCCCCTGATATTTGATGAAAGCTATTTTGTTCTGTTGCTGTCGGAATTTAATACTCTGATGAAAGAAAGTAGTATTATCATCCCCAAATTGAACCCAACTCATCTTAGCCTTTTGTTGAAGGCTATCATCCAGCTCATCCTTAAGACGGCGAAAAAGAAGAGCAGCAGCCTGTTCTTGAGAAGCTAAAGTGGGATTACCCCCAGACTCATGAAGTTGATCCTGAATAGAGAGCAGAGCAGTATAGGCTCGATCGACCTCCAACTGCAAATGTTCCTTGCCAAATAAAGTTTTCAGCTTGCTCTTAAGTAAGCGCAACTTTTGAGAAATTTGATAACCCACATAACCTGCTATCTCAACATCCCAAACTTCCCGAACACTCTCAATAAAGCCATCTTTCTTAGTCCAACAATTGAAGAACCTAAATGGCTTCTTTGTCTGTTGAATAGCAGAGAAAGACACTAACATCGGATTATGATTGTAGTCTCCTTCAGCAAGGAAGTGGACTACGGAGTTAGGAAAACTATCCTCCCACAGATCATTACCTAGAACTCTATCAATCTTACTCATAACCCGATTAGCTCCAGCTTGTTTATTAGACCAAGTATAGAACCTCCCATAGTATTTGAGATCATGAACACGACAAAAAGCCATACAATCACGAAGCAGCTGAACTTCAGATAAGCGCACAGGAGACCCTAACCGTTTGTCAAGATGAGCCACACAGTTAAAATCTCCCAAAATAATCCAAGGAGAAAAGATGGATGCACTTATAGTCTGAAGATCATGAAATAACTGCATACGATCCTGTCTGACAGAGGAACCATAAACAAAGGTACAGAGGAAGGTGACCCCATTATTTGGAGTGACTTTAATATGGATGAGCTGACTTTGACAAACCAAAACATCTACATGAACATCCTCACTCTTCCAAACTACTATTATTCGACCTCCATCATGCCAAGCTAAATTAGTAGTGAGACACCAAGAAGGAAACATACGAAGATAAAGCGAGCCTAAGCCCTTGCGCTTCACCTTAGTTTCAAGCGAACCAAAACATCTACATATTATTATTATTATTATTATTATTATTATTATTATTATTATTATTATTATTATTATTATTATTATTTTAGCAAATAAAAAATTATTTCCATTCACTAGAAAAACATAAAGAACAGGCAGAGGAAACTCAACCCCCCTTATTTGCATCAGTGTGGAAACGAGGCCCACCTTCAATGAAGGGTTTCCCCGTCCCACTCTTCATGTGCATACGAGGAGAGCAAGGCCTAAAACGAGCCGACATTATTTGTCAACTATAGTGCAAAGCTATACAGAGACAACTAAAAGCAATGCTAAAATAACAAGCATCAACTACACCATAAACAGACAAGACCAAATTACTAGAATAGCATTAACTAGCTATAAAAGTTCCAGAAGCAGCAGCTATCAGCACCATTCTACAATTGAGCATCCCTTCAACACCCTCATGATAGCATCAGCAGGGGCAGTACCAAACGAAATCAGCATCAGGAAAGGCAGCCTCAATAGCACATTAAAATAGTAAACCAACAAATATAAGTTACTTCAGCACCAGAAGCATCCACTACCTACTTAGTACGCCTCCGAACAGTGCCACTAGCTCATATGACAGCAGCACAAGCACCAACAGAATTAAGTGACCAGCAGCGTCGTTACAACAGCACCTTGGATGGAACATCCCTCAAACAACATATTGAAGTTCAATTACTCCAAGACAGAACCAGCACACTTGACATGCAGTTCAACAGAACCATCCACAACCTCAAACATGGCAGCTGATGAATTAGCACATCAGAGCACCAAAAGACAATTTGTCAACCAAGATCCAATCATCAACATGTAGCAGCATCATCGCGAAGGACCCAAGAACAGATGAGCAGCTGCTAGCAAGCTGATTGCAAGCCCACACAAAGCAGCATCCACAAAGGAGTGGGCAATAGCCTACAACAGCACGGGTCAGCAGCATAGAAGGACCCAAGAACATATGGCAGGATCAACAACTATATCAACATGGATCCTTTGAAGAAGCAACAACAGCACTCAAAGCTTGAGGCCAGCAGTAGCACGTTGTGTACAGCAGGACAACAGATAAGTTCACTCAAAGACCTATTAACTGCCTTCAACCAGCAGACCATCAACATTGAATTTAAGTATCTAAATAGCAAGTGTAACCAGCAGCTCCACAACAAGAATGTAAAGAGCCCACAACAAGCAGTCCAGCATCTCCACCCCTCAATATGATTAACATCTTCAACCAACAACAGTAAACAACTCATTTACCAAAAAGCATCAAAATTCTTTACATCATCAATATCAAGACAACAATACCACGACAATAATGCACCCGTCAGTCCAGCACATCAGATGATCAACAACCCAACACCAGCACAGAGTATTCCAACAGTAGAAACTAAAACAGGAAGCACAATGAAAGTATCACCTCAATAATCAACCACTCATCAGCACACTACTCATTAAGATATCAGCTATCACATTGCAGTAGATATCATAGCAAAACATAATATATAGTTCAATCAGCAAAGTCATCCTATGTGTGCAAAAGAAACACCAACATTCAGAGCATAACACCGCTAAGAAACCTCTATCTTAATCAACTCAACAATACATCTAGGGGAGCGAACAAGGTGTTTCCAAATGGCCTTGTTCCGGCATTCCCAAATATGGTATACAGTGGATGCATACACCACGATCATCACTCGTTGCTTTACTTGGGATAGACCAGATTTTCTAAAGTCCATTCGATCAAACGAATTTTTATTATTATTATTATTATTATTAATAATAGTATTATTATTATTATTATTATTATTATTATTATTATTATTATTATTATTATTATTGCTATTATAATAGTAATAATAATAATAATAATAATATTAATAATAATAATAATAAAATAATAATAATAATAATAATAATAAAAATCTTTGTTTGCCAAAATAATAATAATAATAATAATAATAATAATAATAATAATAATAATAATAATAATAATAATAATAATAATAATAATAATAATAATAATAATACTAATAATAATAATAAGTAGTTGTAGTAATAATAATAATTATTATAATGGTCTGATTTGGTCTGATCGGATCTGATTTGGTCTGATCTGGTTTGAATCTTTCTGATCTGATCTGAATAGTTCTGATTTGATCTGATTCCAATAAGAATAAGTAATAAGTCAAAAAAATAAGTTGAAGAGAACACCTTCGTAGAGGGGAAGATCTGATCTTTGTTTAAGCCCCTGGATATGATGTCAAGGTTAGGTCATCGGGGTCGTTAGATCATGAGGGTATTTAAGTAATTTTATAATAATAAATGAAAAACAAAATGAATAAATAAATAAGTAGAGTGTAGTCAAAGAATCTCTCGGCTTAAGAAAGGTTTCCAAAGAGAGAGAACTTGCAACTATGCGGAAGCTTGCAACTTACACCTAGGTTAACCATAAATAGTAATCAACTAATTAAATATACATCAATAGAATACGTACAAATAACTAAAATCAAGTAATACATGTAAATATTTCCTAAATTAGGTTAGCAGCTTTGTTAGAAGCACGGGTGGATGTAACATGTGGGTCATTAAGATCAATTGACATCCAAAATAAAATCATGTAATACATGGAACTGTTTCCTTAAGTGTGTTGTTTAGTGTATTAACTTCCTTATGAGTGACCAGAGTTCAAAACCCATACACGATTTACATAAAATAAAAATTAAATGATTAATCTACGGAAAATTTCCTTAAAATAATCTCTACTATCACCTGTTAGCCGAAAATAATCTCAACTATCGATTATCTTTAAATAATCCCAACTTTCACCTGAATTTGTTCATGGTATACCCTATAACTTGTTTACCTGGGATAGTAGTTCACCTTGACAAAAAACAAAGAAAAATTAAATAAAAAAATTATAAAACCCTCCTTCTCCCCCATTCTTCCACTCCGATCCAGTCATAGGGTATGCCATAGGTGACCTTGGGATTCTTTTTATTTAATTTTCATTTTTGTTTGCCAAGGTGAACTGCTATCTCTGGTAACCATGTCATAGGGTATGCTATGAACAAATTCAGGTGAAAAGTTGGGATTATTTAAAAATAATTTATGGTTGGGATTATTTTCAGCTAAAAGGTGATAGTTGAGATTATTTTAAGCAAACTTTCCTTAATCTAGTTAGTAATGGTAATGGAGAGGTACCTATATGGGAGACAGGGAGAGCAAGACATGAGACACTGTCTCTTAAAAGACGTCTCACAGGCCAAGCCCATTAAAGCTAGATTAAACTAAAAATGATAATGAATTAGTCAAATTAAAAATGGTCTCTCACAAGAATTCGTGATAAAAGTAATATAATATTTGTTTTAAATGTTACTTTGCATTCTATCTATTAGTAATAAATATTATACTATGGTAGAAGATAGCTAAAATAAAATATTTATAATATATACAAAAATAAAATAATATCTTTGAGATTACCCCCAATTCAAAGCAAATATCCTTTTAATTTTTGGCTTATTCATTCTACTTGTCTCATTTTTTTCATTCGAATTGTCTCATTGTTTAAGTAATGATTTATGACACACACTACAAAAAACTATTGAAATAGCGTCGGGAAAAGGCGTCGAGAGTGAACTCGACGCAAGGGGCGACGGACTCGGTACGAAAAATCCGTCGCGTGTTGCTTTTGGAAATGGCGTCGGGACATTTGGTCGCCATTTGGTCGCCAACAGGTCAAACAGTCAATTTTTTTTTTGAAAATGACGACGGGCAAAATTGGTAGCCAAGTGGACGCCACATAAAACTCACAGTCAACTTTTTTTTTTTTGAAAATGGCGACGGGCAAAGTTGGTAGCCAACCGGACGCCAAGTGGACGCCACATAAAACTCACAGTCAACTTTTTTTTTTGAAAATTGCGACGGGCTTTTGGTAGCAAGTTCGTCGCCTATTTTATCCGTTGTATTTGAAATTCAAATTTGGAAATGGCGACTGGTTTGTGGTCGCTGAGTTGTCGCCATGTTTTGTATTTATAAACAAGACATTTCATTGTTAATGCATATTTGAGAAACGATTAAAAGCAAGAGAGAAACGATTGAAAGCAGTAAGTGAGGTTAGTGATTTTCTTATTTAGTTATATTATGTAGCACATAATTTTTTTGTTTTTAAGGTTTACATGAATTGTTTTATTTATTTTTATTGTCATTGATTTACTTTGTTATTATTATTATTTAGTACATATTTTGTTTCTTTTGTTGATTAAATGAGTTTGTATATATATTTTTATTTTACATACTATATTTTATTTTCATTGTCATTAGTTTGCTTTAACAATTCATATTAGAATAATGTTATTATTATCATATATTTTTATTCTCATAAATTGTTTTATATATGTTTATTGTCATAATAATTATATTAATATATTATATATAGGTATTAAAAATGAATGTTAGGCAAGAAAGAAGTTGGATGTACAACCGGCAAAAAAATGGAAAATTTAGTTTAAGATTTATGAGAGGGTTGGAAGAGTTTTTAGATTTTGCTCGTGGAAATAGCTTGAGTTCTGAGATTAGATGTCCTTGTAAAAAATGTAAGAATTGTTGTTATAAGGAACCAAATGAAATACGAGAACATTTAATGAGAAAGGGGTTCGTTGAAAATTACTATGAGTGGGAATATCATCAAAACACACATATTGTAGGACCAACAGCTGATGTAGGAGAGCAATCGTCCAACAATCCAAATTCTTACTCACAGATGGTGTATGATGCAATAGCTAGTATACTTCCAAACACTTACCATCAGTTCCCCCCCAGTTTGATGAAGTAATGGTAAATAATGAACCACCGGTACATGTTGACGAATATCCAAACCCTCAGTATAGACAGTTCTTTGAAATGTTAACACTACAACAAACCTAGGCTTTAGTGGCATATGTTTTAGGATTTAGTGGCATTTGTAGATGCCACTAAAGGCTGTCGCGACATTTAGACTAATGCCACTAGATCCTATGTCGCAAAAGCTAATAGTGACATTTGAGTTTATGCCACTATAACTTCAAAAAAATGCCACTAAAGCCTTTTTTTCCAAACCAAATTTCATGCCCCTTTTTAATCCAATGACATGTTTGGTCATGCTTTGCTTGAACTTATAATTAATTGAGGCAAAATATTTTCCTTTCTATTAAGATAACATCAATGATGCATATAACAATCACATTAAGGTTCACCATACAAACTTGTAATATCTAAATACTTTGTCAAAAAGAATAGCATAAATTCAAAAAAATAGAACTTCATAGATTGATATATGGTGTAATCCTAGCATCTTTAGTCTCTGAAACTTGAGCAAGAAAGATCGTCTACTTCTGCATCCCTTTTTATGTATGAAAAATGGACAACTGCATAGGTTTAAAAAATAAGCACATTATTAGCATCTTACTCGATTGAAAAAAAATAAAATCTCGTAAGCAATTAGAATACAATAAATCTTAATAATTGCGAATGTAAATAGGTAGTAATGTATGATCAAAAAATCCACTTGTAAAGAAAGGCGCATAAATCAAAAACACAATTGTCAACATTAAATAAATATGAAAGGAGCAATTGAATGTACCTTTATCATATAATATTGTAGTCTTCAAGAATTCTTCTAGCAAAAACCACCTCCTTTAAAAATTTTATCTCATTATACATCATAGTTTGAACATTAGCATTATATATTGAGGTCAACCAATCAGTTCCAACCAATGCCATAAACATGAATGTGTCGACAAGATCGGGATGAAGGGAAAATAAAGTAAGACACAAACAAAGACAAAGAAGTATCCATATTACCTGCAGAAAAGTAATCTTTCCCGTCTTTCCGATGTCAACAAATGCAAATATCTGCATGTCAAACGAACATCAATGATGAGAAAGAACTTGCATTGCTTAGGTGTAGGAAAAAATTATTCTAGGCCTAGAAAAATAGAGTAAACATTACTAGAGCCGACAAAGAAGAAATAATTTCCTCCGTGTCCCAATCGTGGTCTGTTAAGTTTCTACATACAACACATTTAGCAGATGAATCATCCAAGAAAGATTTACTGAGTAACGATTCAAAACATTAGTTTTTGAGGCTGGGGTTAGTTTTACCTGTGATTAGATATGCTGCTTTCAAAAATGACATCAGATTCCAAGCTAATGAAGGCTGGAATACCTAGAGTGGTTAATAAGAAATTACTGATCATGTTGAAAAATAAAACCGAAAGATGCATATATAAGAGCCCAAAAGCATTCGGGAATTTAAAGTTATACTATGCAATTTATTCCTCAAAGACTTTTTAATTCTATAACCAGACTTTTTCAGCAGGTGGCATTTACATGCTTCACTTTGAATGATATGGGAAGAGTCCAAGACAGCACACAAACAATTAATGAAGTCCAAGTATGAAATGAGATTTTTCAAATTTTGCTTGCAAAAGGCATAGTGCTGCCAATTTGTGCTCAATACTAGTTTAATTTGGAAAAATTATAATGATACTCCAATTTAATGCAAAATAACTAGTAATTAGACAAAAATGAGTGCGGTATTAAACTAAACAAATTCAAAATTAACTTAAAATAAAATATGCAATGGAAACGATAACCTTGAAAAATTCAAATAAACTTCGATAATTTCATATCCAGCATATTCAAACTATAATAATGAAAACCAATTATTTGCCAAATTATTTCACAAGTTTCTGTCATGCGTACATATTCATAAATTTTTAAAGCAACAAGAACACAAAATTAGCACAAAAGAGAAGAGAATTAGGACTGCATATGATTTTGCAATTCAAGATCCAACTAATGTTTTCCGCAGCCTAATCCTAGATCTAAACTCCATAAAACGTTAAACTACGGACCAAACAATTGAACTATAATGTTAAAAAGGTACGAATCCTGGATACTATTGCAGCTAAGAAGATACAAAATGCAAAAACAAGTCGAAAAATGAATTTCTCCAGCCAATCTTAATAAGCCGGAAAAATTATTTCAATTGAAAAGCATTTTGTATCAAAAAATTATTTTAGATTTAGACTACTTTGATTTTCGAAGATTAATTTCATCAAAATTTAATCAGAAAAATGAGAACACAAGATGATTTTCGAAGATTCGTTACATAAATGAGAACACAAGCTGAGATACAACCTTTTAATCAGATGCAAAAACCTTGATTTTCGAAGATTAGTTTCATCAGAATTTGATTTTCGAAGATTGATTGAGTAGATAATGCAACTTCAGGATGAATTTCCGATTTTGATGAGAGAGAACGGGTTAGGAATAGGGAAAGTAGAAGATAAGGGCATAGGAGGGAGCAGCATTTGAAATTTATTTTTAGGAGATAATGAACAGTAGGTTATTTTAGAAAATGATTTTTTTTCTTTTATCTAATTTATGGAAATTTTCTTTTATTTTAGAAAATATTTGAAATATTAAAAAACAAGTGTATAATTTATTTTCTGATTTTCTTGAGGCCATAGTTTCCTAAAAGGTAGAATTATTGATTTCCTTCTTTACTTTTTGAGCATTTAGTAGCAAAAAAATAAATGTCACTATATATGCCACTAAAACTTTGATTTAGTGGCATTTTAATCAAATGCCACTAAATATATGTCGCTAAAGATTGAATTTGTTGTAGTGTAAATGCTATAAATAGTCCTTTGTTTGAAGGTTGTAAAACTCACACCAAGATGTCTATTATTGGTGGACTTACAAACCTGAAGACAGACCATCGTCTCACTGAGAGGTGTTATGACGAAATTTGTGCTATTGTGAATGAAGTGTTACCAGATGAGAATACGATGGTAAACAACTTTTACGAAACAAAAACCAAATAGATGCCCTTGGATTACCTGTGGAAAAGATCGATTGTTGTCCAAACGGATGTATGATATACTAGGGGAATAATGCGAAAGTAACTTGTTGTCATGTTTGTGAAACTTCTAGATGGAGAATAAACAACAAGGGTGATAAGGTTTCGCGGAAACAATTTCATTATTTTCCTTTTGGCCCCAGATTACAAAGATTATATGCTTCAGAGGCAACAGCTAGGCATATGAGGTGGCACGCAGAGCACCGCACTAAAGATGGAGAGATGATACATCCGTCAGATGCTGAAGCGTGGTTGACATTCAACAACATACATCCAGATTTTGCATTGAAGACTCGAAACGTGCGGCTTGGTCTGTGTGTACTGATGGTTTTAACCCCTTTGGAAGTTCGGGTCAGCAGTATTCATCGTGGCCTGTGATTGTCACACCATATAATCTTCCGCCATGGATGTGAATGAAGAAGCCCTATATGTTCTTGACTGTTATTGTCCCTGGGTCGAGTAATCCAAAGCACAACATTGACTCATATCTTCAACCGCTGATACAAGAGTTGAATATGCTGTGGGAGGAAGGGATTTGTACATTTGATGTCTCAAGAAAGGAGAAGTTCCAACTGCGAGCAACTTTGATGTGGACAATCAATGACTTTCCAGCTTATTCAATGTTGTTTGGATGGAGTACTGCGGGGCGATATGCTTGCCCTTACTGCATGGATGATTCACAAGCCTTCTACCTTACGCATAGCAAGAAAATGTGTTGGTTTTACTGTCATAGAAGGTTTTTGGATAGAAATCATCCCTACAGGAGAAATAGAACAAATTTCAAATCGGGCATGGTTGAGAAAAGAGATCCACCAATTATTCGGACTGGACAGGAACTGCTAGATGAAATAGACCAATTTGGATTTTTGAGAGTTAATGAAGAAGATGCACCAGAACATAATAAGGAAGTTAGTAAGTATTCGTTTGGCTGGAAGAAGATGAGCATATTCTGGGAATTTCCATATTGGAAAACCAATATTATTCGACATAATCTGGACGTTATGCACATAGAGAAGAATGTTTTTGATAACATATTCAACACGTTGATGTATGTGCAAAATAAAACAAAGGATCACATCAAGGGAAGACACGATCTGCGTGAACTTGGTATACGTTCAGAATTGCATCCTATAGGTGCGTGTACTCTTAAACCATTATAACTAGTCTTTCAGAATTAATAATTATTCAGTTAACATGTTTTTTTGATTATATATAGGTTCATCTATTCCAAAAGCTTCCTACACATTATTTGACCAACAAATTTGATCTTTGCTTCAATGGTTGAAAAACATAATATTTCCTGATGGTTATGTGTCCAATATGGCAAGGAAGGAATGGGAGAAAAAGGCGGCAAAGCGATATTCAAATATGCTTACCAAAGCGCGCTCAAAGTTAAAAACCTTGCCTAATTATAAGTCTGGTTCCATCGATAGTGAAACCTGGGCACGATGGAAATCCGACTAGGAACGCCCAGAAAATAAAGCCATTTCGGCTAGAACTCCTCTAATCGACGCGGAGGAGGAGACGTAGCTGAAGCCACCCACATAGGTGGTTCAATCCCGCATGCCAAAACCATTCGGAATTTGGTATAATTTTTGTAGTTTTTGTAGTATTATGTTATTGAATTGGTTTATTATTATTTTTTGGTAAATTTAAAATTATTTTTTGTAATTCAGGAAAAATCAATGGGTCAAACACCCACACCCTATGAAATTTTTACAAAAACTCATGGGGTCTTTGATGCAGAAACTGGGGATTTTTCCCAATGGACAAATAAAAAATTGGAAAAAGTTCATGTACTAATTCTATATCCTTTATTTTTAATAATTTTATTTTCATCTACTAATTACTTATTTATTTCTAAGTAATTTTGTGTTTTTTTAAAGGCTGAATATCGCGCTTTGTTAGAAGAGCATCCAACCCGCGATCCAAATCAAATGTGGTTGGATGCAATTAATAATGTGGATGCGGGAAAAAAGAAAAAGAATAAGGACGAGGTGTTTGGAGTTGGGTCTGCTTCATAAATTATTTATCCATCAGAGCCGACAAATATGTCGTCTTCTCAACCTACGCAACCTAATTATTTGGCTCTTATTGAAGAAAAGTTTAAAGAATTAGCAGAACGACAAACGATATTTAACAATCGATTCGCGAAAGCGCAACGTGCCAGAAATTCTGATAATGCTAATTTGATTGAGGTTGATCGGAAGTTAATCCAACAAATTTACCGGAATTTTTTAGCAGATTTCTTCATCAAAATAATTTATATATTCCCCCTCCCCCACCTCCTTCTAATCAATGATTCAAATTATGTAATGTATGTTGAATTTATGCAAGCAACTTTTGTGAATATTTTTTGTTTTTTTATAATTCATATGTTTCTTTGTTTATCTTTATTTATTTGTTTAATTGTTAAACTTTTAAATAATTTTATGTATATTATTAGATTCGAACAAAAAGCATGCTTTCGTGAAAAGTGCCTGACAGGAATGTATTGCAGGTGGCGTCGGGCAAGTGGACACCAGTTGGTAGCCATTTCTCTTGCATATGGCGTTGGGAAAGTGGACGCCAAGTGGTCGCCACTGTTCTCTTGCAGGTGGCGTTGGGATTGTGGACGCCAGTTGGTCGCCCTTGTTCTCTTGCAGGTGGCGTCGGGAAACTGGACGCCAAATGGTCGCCTTAGTTTTCATGAAAAATGGCGATGAAATGGCGTCCGGTTTTAATTTAGCGTCCAACGTATTGGCGTCCGGTGTGTGACCCGACGCCACCCCGTTTCCAAGTCCACTTTTTGACCATTTTACTTCCAAATGGCGTGGAAAATGGTCGTCGCCATTTTCTTATTCTTTTGTAATGACATGTGATACATGAACTAGTCTTATTGTTTTGTTTTTTTGTTTTTCATTTTTTATATTATCTCATACCATTGCTATCAAATACTGATTTAAAATTCTTATAATCTATACATAATACTAAAACAAAAATCCCCCCACCCCCACATTTTGTAAAGATGATTTCATTGCATAAAATTTACTATACAAATCTTACATGCTAAAGATAATTAATTTGAGACAATCATTAAAAGTTTTTAATTGGGAATATAACATTTAAATTTAAATAACAATATAGAGTAATAAACATATCAATCAAAGATGCACACATTTATTATTATCTTTGATTTTCAATTTACAAAGCACCATTGATTTACTATTTATTATAAAAATTATTTATTTATATACCAATTAATTATATTATTTTTCAATATATTTCTAAAAAAAGAAAAGCTTATTAAAATGATAATAATTTCAATAATTATTATATTATAGATACAAACCCAGATTAATACAAAAGAAATAAAAATTTTGTTTGTTTTTTTCATTAAAATGAAAAAATCGTGCATGGCACGGAGATTATCTAGTCATATTATATTTTAAAACAACAAAACATTCAAACACATGTCACTGCTATCTAATAATTTAAAAGTCATATAATAACTTAATTACATATGTAATATTAATAATTGTTTATGAATAAACTGTGTTTAACACAAGAATTGATAATTTGAAATTTTATTAGTTAATACTTGAGCTATCCAGGAGGATAATGATTTTTTTTATCTCGCCTAAAAAATATCTCAGATGCTTGTGGTTGAATTGCATTTTATCTCTATATAACTTAAAAAAATTAAAAATTAATTAGGCATTAAAAATAAAAGGTACAAAACAATCATTTAGATGTAGGAAGAAAAAAACAATCGTTGAAATTTGTGACCTGGCTTTTCACATATGGGATATAACAACATCGAAACATGTTGTTGATACCTCATTTTCCAATTCTTATAAATCCGTTTTCATCATATTTATCAATTCATACGATGGCTTGAGATAAGATTTATATCTCCAAAAAATATTTCCTAAATGAGATCGAGTGAAAGAACTTAACAACTTAAAGTTAATAACTAACAAATATTTTTGCTCGTTGTAATTCTTGAAATGTTTGTCAATATTCAAGTAAACTATGACAGACTGTTGAATAGTGGCTCTAATGAGATAATCTTCAGTGGGATACAATTTGATATATCCTGATAATGGCACCTTATTATCAAATCAGGGAAAAGTAACTATCTTATTCTCTCCTTGAAATGAAAACTTCCTCTATCATACAATGCTTAAGCGAATATATTGCTTACTCTTTTATTTATTTATTTCAATATTTGTATTTATGTTCACAAGCTTTTAATTGTTCAATAGAATTCTCATATTTTTCAAATATAACCAAATTATATATTGTGAGTGCAACTTGCTCTACAAGTGTCTATTAACAAATATATATTATTGGATTAAACTTTCACAAATAAACCAACACAAATAGGACATATATATTTACAACATATAGCTATTTATCAAAATAAATAATTCATAAATTTACATAGAGTTACTTATTTATTAATTTAAAATATTTATTTTTATTATAATGTTTTTTTTGTTTTTATTTTTTATATTATTGAGCACCAAACCAATGCTATAAAACAATGATTTAAGATTTTTAAAATCATACTATAATTTAATTCAAACACATGTTACTGCAGTAATAAACAAGTTTTTTTATCCCTATTTTACTACTTATATTTAATTCTAATTTTAGATTAAATATTTATTGGTGGTGAAAAATATCAAGATGAAATAATTTTGTAAACTAATTAGGTATTAATTATTATTACATTATTTATTTTATCTATTTATTTTTATTAGAATATTTTTTTTTATTTTTTAATTTTTTTATTAGCGAGAATTGTACCATTGACATAACTCAATAATTTAAAATTAATATAATAAGTTAATTACATATATAACATTAATAATTATTTATTTAAATAATTAATAAACATGTGTTTAGCCCGGAATCTATGTAGTTTGTGTTAGAAACGATAACTTGAAATTTTATATGGTAAAACTTAAGGTATTTTGGAGGATAATGATTTTTTTTCAATAACGATAACTTGAAATTTTATATGGTAAAATACGTCCCAAATGCTTGTAGTTGAATTGCATTTTATCTTTGTAAAAATCAAAAAAATTTAAATTTAAAAATTAATTAACTGATGAAAATAAAAGGTGCAAAACAGTCATTTAGATGTATGAAAAAAAACAATCATCAATATTCTCATCAAGCTACAGTTGAAGTTTATGTTGTGGCTTTTGACATATGGAATATAACAATATCGAAATACCTTCTTTTTCAATTCTTATAAATCCTTTGTCACCTTATCTATCCGGCAAAAATTTTGGAGAATGATTCATCCGGCAAAAAGAAATCATGTTTATAATCCATGCAATTCATACAATGGTCTAAGATATGAAATCTATCTATAAGAAATATTCCCTAAATCAGATTAAAGAAAATCATTTAACAACTTAAGACTTAATAACAAATATTCTTACCCCTCTGTAATTCTGAAAATCTTTGCCAACTTTCAAGTGAACTATGACAAACTATTGAGTAATGACTCTAATGAATTTCCGACTCCTTATACGGAACCAAAACCACAAAGCACGGGAAGAAATTTAGGTATTACATAGGAAAAAAGAAAAGAAAATAAAAAAAATAATAATAAACTTTATTAATGTGAGTAGAAATTTCGGCAGCAATTCGACTAAAACCGAGGGCGTGATGGAATATAAAACAATAAAATAACTAAACTCATTCAAGGCATCGTCACTTTTGAAATCTTGTACCACGACGGAATGATTCATCGTCGGCTCTTCAAATCTTCATAACAAGCATGGATCGTGGTTCCAATGTAAACGCTTGAGTTTTAGAAAGAAATAAAACGCTTAAAAATCATACAAAACCATGAACTACGCAGCGGAATCATGAAAATACAACGAAGGACACAATGCCTCATATCAAAAACATATACAAGAAAAGTTTAAAAAAGATAATAAAAACTACAAAATCATAAGACAATGGTATGACAGAGATTATGCTTCACCCTCATCACTCCCCCCCAATGCAATGCTATGCAAAAGAAGCTCCAATAATTGCTACAACTGTCCATACTCCTCCGGCTGCTCGACATCAAACCAAAGGTCAATGTGTCATAGCAGGACAATCATAGAAAGTCATCAAATAATTAAACATAAACACAAACACGTACACGTCAGTAACTAGCATCAAATATAATAAGGTCAACAGACTAGCTAACATTATATTAAAGAATTGTATAAAAATGATGTCGTAAAACACAAAGCATAATTAGTAACTATTTATCATCCATTTATATTTCTTGTTCTCAATTCTTCTTTCCCAACACGAATAATGTATATCTAGACACTCCTCTTCTCAAAATCATAACATCTCTATAAGACACGTATGATATCAACTTAACTAAGGTCGTTAACTAACTACCTGACGCCTCATGATAAAGTATTGCTTTACGACGCTTGTCTACCTTAAAGTGAGTGTGATCATAATTTATCCTTAGGATTCATAACTCCCATGAGGTAACTCAACTTAGGCATAATCTTCCTATTATGGTATATCCTTGGTGTTCGCGAGACCCACGACTATCTCAACTATAAACCTTTTTTCGATGAATAAACTTCTTTCAATGAAAACCATGGGGATTGCAAGACCCATCGGTAACTCACATATACTCTTGCTATCAATGAGAACCATGGAGTTTGCAAGACCCACCAATAACTCACATATACTTTTGCCATCAATGAGAACCAAGGGGCTTGCAAGGCCCACCAGTAACTCACATATGCCTTTGCTATCAATGGGATCATGGGGCTTGCAAGACCCACTGGCAACTCATATATACCATTGCGCTCAATGAGAACCATGTGGCTTACAAGGCCCACCAGTAATTCACATATACGTTTGCTATCAATGAGAACCATGGGGCTTGCAAGGCCCACCGGTATCAGACTCAAGAACTCCAACCAAAAAGGAATGCTGATGATGATGAAGAAGATTATAACGAGAATGATAATAGTGGGTTTGATTCTGATTATGGGAGTTACAATGAACATAATCAGAATTCAATTCGGCGTTTTGACATGTATAAAAGGAAAAGTTGGGCTTGAAGTCTACAACAACGGATTTTAAACATCAAACGGCTTGTTTGATTAGTAATATTAAATGATGGTAATGAGAATGACTTGAAGTGTAATATTTCATCAAAAGTTCCATATCATTTCCATGGTAATGAAACTTTGATAACAACAAAGTTTTTTTGTTTACAAATTTCCATTACCAATCTAGTTTCCAGCTTCCGACTTGACTACGAAAATTTCGGCTCTTACAACAGCATCACCAATAGCAACATCAATTTCCTCTTTGGATCCCAAAGGGAAATAAGGATACCGTTTTAGATACTATGGCTTCTGTTTAGAATATTCTTCTGGCTCAACTATATCAAGCTTAGATATACACAACGAAGGGGCTCTTTTTTAGATTGAGGAATGACTAGGGGTACACTCCTCGTCACGTGTCGTTCAGCATTTATCCCCAAGCGTCTGTAGTTCAAGCCGCAGTTCATTTCATGCAGAACTGAAATTCAAAAATGAAAAGAGATATTTTTATTTTTTAAAAAAAATAAAATAAATAATAATAGTATAAAGACAAGAACAAGCATTTGACCCCAACAAAAACTCTTACCATCTCGGTACTTTTGGCTGAGGCCGACTGCAGCTAAAATCTTCTCTTGGAAGATATAATGGTAGCACGGTAGCCAAGTCGCCGGGATGTTTTGGTCTCGACCTCATCTTCCTGTACCCTTCTTCCCAAACAATTTCAGTGACTACATATCTTCGGTTGACATATTGTCAGGACCAACAGCAAACATGTTATCAGGCCTTCTCAGATTTCTCGGCTCCCTAAAATAGTTCTTACGTACCTCTTTGGACGGAGATCTCACCCAAATCCATTGGCCCCTCCAATCTTCATCGGACGAGTCATTCGGACAAAACGTCAAGAACCATTTTCAGGACTCAATTCGCCACCATCCAGGACATGTCGATTATCAGATTGATTACCCAGCAACAAATCGTGCAGCTTTCGAAATAAATGATTATTAGGATCAAACGCGTAAAAAGGGCAACCCACACGAACGTCATTATGAACGGGTGGAGAGGGAATCTCAGGCTAAACTGTAGTTATCTGGTATATACCCCAACATACCCAGGCAGAGGCCTGTGGATCTATCTTCGAAGACTGACATTCGACACCAGTACCCATCCTCTTCTTAAATACCATAAAAAATCTCAATTTGCTCGGCAATTTGGTGTTGTTTGTTTTCCACAATCCACCAATTGTACAGGGCAATAGTCGCCATTCCCGAATTTTCAACAGGAGTATACCACTCTTCAGCACCCTCAGTTGAACATCGAGGTTCATGTTTACAGCCACTTACAGAAGGAGTTGGCTCCTCCCACTCTTTATAAGGCACACAGGCCAAAGTTGCTTGAAATGCCTCAGCATCTCCCACTTCAGTTGTCACAGATCTTTCGACCAATTCTTGAACTCAGGGCATTTTCCGTAAAAGTATCGAATTAAAATTTACTTCTCAAAAAATAAAGAAATCCAAAGTAATTTTGGAAAAAATTACCTTTGTCTTACTCGTTGTTGGCCAAACTTGAACGTTGAAGTCTCTGGTTCTTAGACAAATCACGGATTCACAGTAATTTGGAACGGAGTTTCGAAATTGGGAAGGAAATTCGTGAATTCAAGGCTTTGTGTTTGGAAAGATGTAATTAGAAAATGGGAAGAAAGACTCTTTAATACGAGTTTTTGAAATTAGATAATTTTACATGTTGATAAACCGCCAAAAATTCCACTAAACTCTTCCTGATCACGTTCTCCTACCCACTAAACCTTTCAACTTTCCAATTACACTCCTTAATTACGGCTCCAATTGTAAAAACTATCTGAATTCCACTAAATTGAAACTGCAATCATTGTTTTCCATCTTTTGTTGAATTAAACTCCAACATGCACTATATTTCAACACAAATTCTCACTGTAGACGGTCTATGGCAAAGACCACACGTCTTGGGCCAGCCCAATTGTCAAATCAATTCTAACTTCCAATATTTAAATTAAACAAAAAAAGTAAAAAGTAATCAATAACTGATTCATTTTGGAAAACGCGCGTTATTGAATAGTCATATCACACTATTCATCTTTAACTCCCTCATGTCATCATTACTCTCTATTCTATCAACAAGGTAAATAATACTCTCTCTCTTCTCTCATTACCACATTTTCCATCTGGTTCTTCAAGATTCCAAATCTTTCATCTTCATTATTACTATTCTCTTAACAAGGTAAACAGTACTCTCTCTCCTCTCTTCATTATTTGCATAACTGTTATAAACTTGGATTTGGAATAACAATCCTCTTATTGTTTTAAAAAAGGGTTTTTTTATGAAATATAGCCTCAAAGTTTACTCTTTTTATGAATTACAGCCTCAAAGTTTTTTTTTTATGAATT
Source organism: Amaranthus cruentus (assembly GCA_019425755.1). Lineage (NCBI taxonomy): Eukaryota > Viridiplantae > Streptophyta > Magnoliopsida > Caryophyllales > Amaranthaceae > Amaranthus > Amaranthus cruentus. The sequence goes on from CM033454.1 coordinate 9,902,792, forward strand.
ACAGCCTCCAACTTTTTAAAGTGACCACCATTACGGCCAAGTGACCGTTGACCACTATTTTAACCGTTGACCTTCCCTTCTTCCCAGTTACTAACCAAGGCTGGTTAACCCTTTAACCCACCCCATTAACTATCCAACCAACTCCTTTTTTAAAATCCCCTTTCTTCTTCTTCCTTGACCTAGTTCCTTTCCCTCTCTCCTGAAGAACTCCATTTTTTCGAGCTCCATAGCTGAAGAAGGTAAAAATCGTCCCGTTTCTTCGCTCATTTCAATTTTTTTGCTTTGTTTGGTAAGTTTGAAACCCTAATTTTAAAATTAGAACCCTAAATTAAATTCGAACCCTAATTTTTTCAATTTCAGATGCCTGTTAATTTCCTCATCAATGATAAACCAAAGGAATGCTACTGTGGGTATGACGTTACTGTTCAACGGGGATGGACTACAAAAAACCCAAGTCGAAGGTTTGTTGCTTACCCTGACTATGATGTTCACAGTAATTCAAGGGGTTGCAATTTCTTCCAGTGGGTGGACAATGAGCAAACTGATTGGCAAAAAGATGTAATCTTGAAGTTAATGGAAGAAAGGACCAAGCTCCAAAGGGATGTTGAATATTTTCAAAGGAAATTACAACTGGCTAACAAGAAGATTCAAAAGACAACAACTGAAAGAATTATGATGAAGATGCTTTACCCACAAAGGGTTTGGAGATGTGGATTGATAATGAATTGTTTAGTTGTAGTTCTTGCTGTCATTCTAATTCTTAGTTACCTTATGTAGAGACAATAGATAGTACTATAAGTTATGCTCTGTTTTGTAATCAGATATGGCTAATGCAAGGTGTTTTGTAATTGAAAGGTTTCTAATTAAATTGGAATGCAAAAATTAGTATGATTGTTGCATAATCAAACTTGGTCATAAATACATAATCTTCATAATCTTGAAGTTAATGTTGTTGCCCAAAAAATTACACCCATTGTTCATAAATCAATACATACCAGCTAGCAGCAGTGTTCATAATTACAACTAAAAATTACAGCTACTTAATGTTCATACATCAAACTAATACATAAACAAGTTCAACAAGTTCCTAAAACTCCTAAACACAAGCAGGAGCAGGGCTGTCTAGGTACTCAGCATCATTCACAACTGTTGATGCTTGAGACAAGTTAGCAGCTGATGCTTGAGAAAGATTGATGCTTCCCTGCACAAAGACATAACCAAGTTAGAAATTGAAAACACAAAGAGCATGGCCTTCCCCCTGTTCATTATCTTGAAGTTAATGAACATTACCTGTGTAGTGCTTTGAGACTTAAGCCTTTTAGCCCTATATAATTCAACAAAAGGGTCCTCTTGCAATGGCCTTCCCCCTTTTCCCTTGGATTCAAGGACTTGACTTGGCTTAGTTGATGTGCATTTTCTCTTGTTGTGACCCAATTGCTTACACACAGAGCATCTACTCTTTTTTCCAACCTCCCTGCCTACCTTTTCACCCCCAATTTTCTTCTTCTTTTTGGATCTCTTTTCATCAGGCTCAAGTCTTCTCTTCTTCTTTGATGGTCTTCCAGGTAGCTTCCTAAATGGTGGTGGATCAGGCTGAGTGTGTTGTGTTGTCTCCCAATCAGATGGTCCAGGCATGGGCCTAATAATAGGAGCATAAGCCTTTGCATATGAAGCTCTGCTGTAATAATCATGGACAAACTCTTCAGGATTACCCCTACTCTCCATGATTGTTGCATAAGCATGATGACATGGAAGTCCAGTTAATTGCCACCTGTAACAGGTGCAAGTCTTCTCAGCCAAGTCAACTAGGCATGTCTGATCTTTGAAGTCCACCTCAAAAAGGGTGCTGCTAGCAACCCTCACTACACAGCCTTTGTAAGCCTCTTTGGCCCAATCAAATTGTTTCTTTACATATGGCAACAATCTATCCTCCAAAGCCAAAAGCCCTTCCCTCTTGCTGTGATGTCTCTGCATAATATACCTTCGCATCCACTCCATGAGTGTGAGGATTGGCTTATCCCTTGCAGGCTTCATAACAGCATTAAATGACTCACACATGTTGTTTAGCAACATGTTTGATTTGCAAATAGTGTCAAAAGCATGTCTGCTCCATGCACTGGGAGGTATGGCTGCCATGTAATCATGTGCTTCAATACTTAATCCCTTCAACTCATTCATCTTTTCTTTGAACATATTCTAAAAAAAGTGTAGGTATTAGAAATGTTGAATGTAAACACAAGCAAACAAATTTACATGTAAATAAAGCAAGCAAAAAAATCACCTGTGTTGTTGCCTTTGCAGCAGCCCATAACAAAAATTTGTAAGCCTCTCCATTCCATTTCTGCTTGAAATTGCTCCAAAGATGTCTCCAGCAATACCTTGATGATGCATCTGGTACAATGTCCTCCAAAGCCTTGATGAGGCCCTTTTGTCTGTCTGACATGAATGTGAACCCATTCCCTGTGTTGGATCCCAAGGCATCTTTCAAATGTGTCAAGAACCAGGTTTTTTGATTCTACAGTTTCTTGTGGATCTACAGTTGGTTGACTAACAGGTTTTTTGATTCTAGGAGTAACACTTCTCCTTGCAACATGTTTCACTCTTGGAGTAGATTTTGCTTGTCTTTGTGGAGGGGGTGATGGTGTGGATAGAGGTATTCCAGTTTTGCTTTTCCTAATGGGGAGCTTTAAAGGTTTATTTGAAGGTGGTGGTTGAGAAGCAAGTGGGGGAATGTTTAATACCTCCAAGACCTCAATATCAGGAAGTGGGTTATTACTAGAGGATGGGAACATATTTCTTGGGCTTCTCCTAAGATTCTCTTTTTGGGTGGTCCCCTTAGGTGGGCTCCCTTCATCCATGACCAAGTACACAGTAATAAATCCTGAATTAGGATCTAAAGTATCCAAACAACAAAGAGCCTCAGTCTCATCTATTATCAATCTAAGCCCCTCTTTCATACTTTTACCCTCTTGTACATAATACAACTTAAAAGGACTTTCCAAATTAAGTCTTCTTTTGACCAAGAAATATAAAGCCTCAAAGTCATAAGTAGCATAAGGAATTATCACAGTTTTCACAGACCCCCCAAGATAATGAACAACATCATCTGAAATGTAAAAATAACCCCCATGATATAACGCTACTTGTAGAAACTCGTTTGAGATTGTCATCTGTGTGTAAAAATCAGAGAGCATTTCAATAAACAAGCAACACATGAACCCTAAACATCTATCAACATCACAGAACCAACACATAAACCCTAAAAATCTATCAACAAAACAGGAGAATTTTAAACGTCATTACAAACCCTAAATGTCGAAATTGAGATGAAAGTGTCGAAATTGAACCCAAAAAAACGCAAACTTTACTTAATAAAGTAAAAAGGAAGAGAGAAGAAGTTACCTTTAACCAAGCTCAGTATCAATGGCGAACTCCAATGGAAGAAGAAGGGACAGCAATGGAGATGATGACAGTGACAGTTACCCAAAGAGATTAAATGCAGTTACAGAGTAATGAATGAAAGTTGAGTTTCAATTTGGGTGGGTTAAAGGGTTAACCAGCCTTGGTTAGTAACTGGGAAGAAGGGAAGGTCAACGGTTAAAATAGTGGTCAACGGTCACTTGGCCGTAATGGTGGTCACTTTAAAAAGTTGGAGGCTGTAATTCATAAAAAAAAAAAACTTTGAGGCTGTAATTCATAAAAAGAGTAAACTTTGAGGCTGTATTTCATAAAAAAACCCTTATTAAAAAAAGATTCATTAATGGTGAAAATTGTGATGTTGAAGAAGACAACAATGGTGGAAATAGTGATGTAAAGTTTGTAATTTAATATTTTAAAATTTTAAATTTGTTTTATTTTTTGATTTTACTTGTTCTTCATTTTAGGGTTAAAAATTTAGTTCTTAATGTTGAAGAAGACAACAATGGTGGAAATAGTTATGATGTTGTCTTGGCTTCTGTATTTATAAAGAAAATCACAAAGATTCCTTCTAAGGATCAAAATGACAAGCCTCAAAAGTCAAAGGTGGCCGATTAAATATCCAAACAAAGAGCTTATAATAGTTGGAATTATAATATTATGTATTTGGATTTATAATATTGTGTATTTGGGTTTATAAAAATAATATTTTGTCATATTATTATGTATTCATATTTAGGATTATGTTTGAAATTATAATAGTGTGTATCTAGATTTATATTATTATATATTTGGGTTTATAAAAGATTGTATTTGTGTTTATAATTGTGTGTAGTTTATAATATTTTGGATTTATAAATAATGTTATAATCCCAACTAAATAATGCTATAACCCCAAATGAACAATGTTATAATCACAATTAAACTATGTTATAATTCCTAATAAATCATGTTGTAATCCCAATTAAACTATGTTATAACACAAATTAAACAACGTTATACTCCCAACTACATTATGCTATAAAATCAACTAAAAATGATATAACCCACACCACACAATGTTATACTTTCAACTACATCAAACTATGTCAAATGTTCACAATTATAATACCAATTATATTATGTTATAATCCTAAATATAAGTTATTATAACACCGAATATACTATGCTATAACCCCAAATATATTATATTATAACGACATATATATCATGTTATAACCCCAAATATATTGTTACTATACAATGTTTACTCACAACTACATCATCCTATGTCAAATGTTCACAATTATAATACCAATTATATTTTGGTTATAACCCCAAATATATTGTTACTATACAATGTTTACTCACAACTACATCGTTCACAATTATAATACCAATTATATTTTGGTTATAACCCCAAATATATTGTTACTATACAATGTTTACTCACAACTACATCATCCTATGTCAAATGTTCACAATTATAATACCAATTATATTTTGGTTATAACCCCAAATATATAAATATATAACCACAAATGCTTTTATTATAATTCTCCAAAAATTAGTCATAGTTGTCTTCAGCATTGATGAACCTTCATTTAAAAAATACAGTATATAAAACAATAGCTTTTATTACCTTCTCCAAATAGTATATAATGTTGTCTTCTTCAACATTAATGTTTTCCACCACTAATGAAGCTTTATTTAAAAAAAAAACCCACAATCTATATACTATTAAAAAAAACACAATTGATGAAGCTTTATTAATATTTTCAAACCAGATTTAAATTGTTCTTCTCAGTATTGGAATTCATTTGAAATTTTCTTATAGACAATATTAAAAAAAAACACTTTGAAGAGTTTGTTCCATTGGTAGACAATATTTTCACTCTTTCTCCATTGAAATGACTATTTATGATGAGAAACTCGTTCATATTCCAATGCATATATTCTCAAGAATCCCACCTCAATTCCCACGCATAACTAATTTTGATAGCAGTTATTTAATTAATTTTTTTTTTTATTTTTTCAATTTTCCAGGAATAATAACTGCTTATGAGATTGAGCTGGGCTGTTGAGGGAGCTATCTTTGCCAAATACGGTCTCTCAGGAGACCCCAAGATATTTCAATTGGGTCTGAAGGGCTAATTGTCTAATTGATTGGGTCCTTCATTTGTCCAACCAAATGCTAAGGTCTAGTCCAGCCTATTTAAATCATCCACCCATCTTACCTTATAGGTCCAAACATCAATCTTTGAGAAAAGTAAAATTGTCCAACCATATGCTAAGGTCTAGTCGAGCTTAATTTAATCGTTGACGCATCTTTACCTTATAGGTCCAATCATCAATCTTTTAAAAAATGCAAAAAAGCCATAACTTGGTTATCGTTACATTTATTCACGAAATATTTCCTTAAAATGAACTTCCTTGTTCTCATTGTGGTCCAGAAATTTCATTGAGGTATCATACTTGATATCTTGCTTGATATAATAAAGAGAAGCTGCTAGTGGTCTGTACTAAATTAGTAACGGATGCAAGAGACCATTATCATCAAGTTACAAGCAATCAAGACCAGCAGAAGTGTAACATTCCATCATCGCCTTCTTGTAATTGTTGAAACCCATATACTCCAACAGTATGATGAGTTCATTTAAAGAAAATTTCGATAACTTCCCAACATGGTCTTCATTTCACCCGTCTATTATCCTGTTAGAAATGTTCAATAATCAAGTGAATATTTTATACGTCGTTTAACGTAATTAAGTCGGTATATAACGAGACGTTAATTTAGTGGACATTGAGTAACGTTTATGTTTTACTAGAGACCAATAAACGTAACTGAACCGTTATTTGATAATGGTACGAGCTTAATGTCGCTAAACCTATTGGGTCACACTATATCAATGTGTGAGACCATTTTGTGTGTTTGGACCTATATAAGTCTAGGTTCATGTGACTAATCTAGTAAGACTAGATATTAGTCATAACCCTCAATTTAATATAATGGGTATATTAATTTGTTAATTTAAATGTGTAACTCCCTAAATATTATTGTTCTTAATTTTATGCTATTAAGAGAATATTAATTCTTTCATAACCGGAAAATTAAGTGCTTTTGAAGGCTTTTCATATGGTCTCTTTAGTAGCACATTAAGTTACCTTACATAGTAATAACACCACTTTATGGTTTTGGTGTACAAAACGTATGAAATGTATTATGATGGTATACATTATTATTTAAGATAATAGATGCACACTTTGAGGGAGATCACCGAGAGATTTCACATATAATGATATGTGATGATATTCTTTGATCTTTTTAAGACTAAGAAACTTTACGTATGTGGTTTTAACAAATTATAAGTGAGGCCAAATACAATAATTGTATACACACAAAATTAGTTTAAGAAAGGTTCTTAAACAACGTACTAGTATACGAGGTCTCACAAGACGTTGTGGGTGGACTACACTAGAGGAACTTCATTTGCGGTTCTTGTCTCGTGGCTATATTTTGCTAGTGGATTCACGCTACAAAGGTATAATTTCTCATCTCGATATTTATTTGTTTCATCTCATGTCAATAATTGGGTCTTGGGAAGGTTTTAGTTTTCCGCATGTTAAAAGTTAACATTACTAGAACCCTACAGTGGTATCAGTTTCCTCTTTTATTGATATGTTTTGGGCACATAAATATTGGTTTTATATAAATAATATATATGAATTATTTTTTTTTACTCATGATAATTTTGATTCCTCCATTTGCCAATTTAATTATTTTAATATATCATTTTTAAAGTGTTTGATATTTTATGGACTAGTGCTAATATGATTAGCTTGGCTTTTGCACTACATTTCACATTATGATATTTATCGTGCTAATTTGATTAGCCTTATTTTATATTCACTGTGTGAAATTAGTAATAATAAAAAAGAATTATTTTCTTAGTGGCCATTATCTTTAAATAGATTGTATTAGTCCATTGTGTATATTTCTCGTTAAACCTTAATTTGATTAAAGTTTAGAGGATAATAATTTATTAATTATAATAATAAGCTCACTTATTTTAATGGAGATTATTTTAAGTGGGAGGTTTATTTTGCTTTGAGAAGTAAAATAATTTATTCGATTGGTTATGAATCAATTAATTTTCATGCAAATTAAAATTGAATAATGTGATTATTTATCATGTTTCTTTTAAATAATAAGATTATATATTTATTTATGTTCTTAATGCATATTTCTTTAAATATTATATTGCATGGGCCACTTACATATAGTAAGTGGGTGAATGATAATTGTTATACAGGTTATGGTAACTAGTATGGCCCAATTAGGATATATAATACGGTTTGCACACCGTTATTTTTGAATGTAATTAAATACGATATGCGTATCGTTTATTTTGAATGTAATAGTTAAATAGTTTATTTTTACATTTCAAAGTTTAATTACTATTATGTATGTATCCATGGAGTTGAAGACCAAGAAAAATAGAGATTCAAGTGGTGTTCAAAAGATGGGCCTTGAAGATTAGATTTTCAAGTGTTTTGGGGCCATACTAGGAACCTTATTTATGCATTATTTTATTGCTTTATCATTTTGCTATATTGCTCGATGATGCATGTTTTGATTGTTTAGTTTATTAATTCGAATAATTAGAGTTCACTTTTATTTGTGTTAATAAAAACAACCATAGTCCCTAACAATATTGAGTTGTAATGCTATTCCATTTAGTAACACTATGAAGCTTTAGATCGTTAATTAGGTAGGTTTCGCCAAAGCGAGGTGCCTATTAATTATCCTAAGATAAGTAGTTGGTGAAAAGTGGTTTAACTCAACTAAGTAGGTCAAGAAAAGTTGACACTTAGAGGCATGGGGTAATAGTAGATAAAGAGTTATCTTATTACCAACCAAGAATTATTATGAATAATTAAGAAATAGTTTCTTTACCTATGACCATTAACTTTGGGTGACAAGCCAAAGCTTGCTTAGGGTTAGTGGAAATGAGATCTTGGAATCACTAAATTAAAAGGGAAATTTAATTTAATTTGGTGGAATGAATTTCTTTTAAATTTGTTTAAAATTATTCATTCATGATAATCATAGAATTCTTACACTTTGAATTATTTCATTTGTAGATGGCTAATAATTTGAACAATAACGCATTCTCTAATTTTGGTTTACGGTCAATACTCGAAAAGGAAAAACTTAATGGAAACAACTTTCTTGATTGGTCAAGGAATTTGAGAATTGTTCTCAAACATGAGCGAAAACTGGACGTTCTTGAAACTCCGATTCCTGATGAACCTGCACTTAATGCATCTGCTGAGGACCGGGAGGCTTATGAAGCTGCCCTTGAAAGGTCTTTAGATGTCACATGCTTGATGTTGGCATCCATGGTTCCCGAATTGCAAAAACAATTCGAGGAAATGGAGGCCTATGACATCCTTGATCAGCTCCAAGCTATGTTTGGGAAACACGCTAGAACTGAACGTTTTGAGACTGTCAAGGCTATATTAGATAGCCAACTCAAAAAAGGCGATCCTGTTGGTCCCCATGTTCTCAAAATGAAGAGTCATTTTGAAAATTTAGAACGCCTTGGTGTTGAGTTTGGTGAAGAACTCGCCGTTGACATAATATTGCACTCCTTACATGATGGTTTTAACAATTTTATTCAAAATTACAATATGAATTCACTTGAGAAAAACATCAATGAGTTGCTTGGTATGCTCAAAACTGCTGAACAGACTATTCCCACTGAACCAAGGAAAGAGGTTCTTATGGTTCAGAAAAAGAAGAATGTCTTCAAGAAAAGGGGAAAGCCACAGAAGCAAGTTAACCAAGGAAAAGGCAAAGAAGTTGTCAAAACCAAGGTGAAGTCTGGAGCTACTTCAGATCAAACTTGTTTCTATTGCAATAAGAAGGGTCATTGGAAGCGGAATTGTCCAAAATACCTCAAAGACAAGAAGGATGGAAACGTCGCTTCTACTTCAGGGATTACAGATAAGTAGAGAACTTGTTGCGTTGAAGTTGTACTACGCGTTGGAATGGAGCTAAAGTAGCTGCATTAGCCGTAGGATCTTATTGTTTATCTTTATCTTTAGAAATTTGTTAAATCTTAATAAATTGTTATTATGTTCCATCTAGGAATAGAAATTTGATTTCGATTTTGATGTTGGATTCTAAAGATTTTATATTTGTAATAAAGAAGGGTTCTTTTTCAATTTACAAAATGAAATTTGTTATGGTATAGGGTGTTGTATAAATGGCCTTTATATACTACATCTTGATAAACAAAACTATCACGTGGACAATTCTAAAAGACTAAAATCAAAGGATTCTAATCATACCTATCTTTGGCACTTTGGACATGTAAATGAGAAACGCATTCAAAAACTCCATAAAGATGGACTATTGGACTCACTTGATTTTGAATCATATGAAGTATGCGAGTCTTGTTTACTTGGAAAAATGACTAAATCACCATTTACTGGACATGGTGAAAGAGCTAGTGACTTATTAGGGATAATACATTCAGATGTATATGGTCCTATGAGTATCTCGGCTAGTCACTTGATTTTGAAACATAAATCGAATCTTTTGAAAAGTTCAAAGAATTTCGAATGAAGTCTATAATCAACTTGGCAAGACGATTAAAGGTCTTAGATGTGTTCGAGGTGGTGAATGTCTGTGTCAGGTCTTTTTTGATCATCTGTAAAATTGTGGAATAGTTTCACAACGAACCCCACTGAAACACCACAATTAAATGGTGTGTCCGAGCGAGGAATCGACCTTATTAGATATGGTTGTTCAATGATGAGTTTAGTCGATCTTCCTACTTTATTTTGGGGTTATGCACTTCTAACAATGACTCATGTTTTAAATCGTACTTCCTCAAAGTCGATAAGACGCCATATGAGTTATGGACGAGGAAAAGTTCCTAAGTTGTCTTTCTTAAGGATTTGGGGTTGTCAAGCATATGTAAAACGTTTACAACCAAATAAGCTTGAACCTAGATCCGATAAACCAAGGGATATTACTTCTACAATCCTAGTGAGCATAAAGTGTTTGTGGCTGCTGAAGGTGTCTTTGGAAAGAGAATGTCTTTCTCAAAAGCCAAGTGGGAGAAATATTTCTCTTGAAGAAGTTCAAGATAATCGACCACAAATCACTCCTCCGTGGGAGAGATTGTTTCTCCAATGGAAGCTCCAGTTTTGGTACCAGTTGTACCTACTGAGGTGGTGGATGTCCTAGTTCGTAGGACTAGTGGGCAGAGTAAACCTCCAAGAAGAGATCCTATGGAGGGTTATATCGTTCATGAAAGTCATGAAGTCCTTATATTAGATAAGGAAGAACCTACTACCTATGAGACAGTAATGGAGAGTTCTGACTCTGAACTATGGCTTGGAACCATGTAATCTGAAATGGAGTCCATGTATGACAATCAAGTTTGGAACTTGGTTGACTTGCCTGAAGATGCTAGACTGATCGAGTGCAAGTAGATTTATAAGATAAAGACTGACATGGATGGCAAAAGTCTTGTGTATACAAGAAACTCAGTGGGAGTATTTTTTTGTTGTTGTTTTCTTAGTTTTGTATGTGGATGACATACTGATTGTTGGGAACAGTGTACGAATGCTTGTTGTCTATTAAGGCTAGGCTAAGTAGTTGTTTCTCTATGAAAGACCTTGGAGAGGCTCAGTACATTTTGGGCATCCGAATCTATAGAGATAGATCAGGACAGATGCTTGGGCTTAGTCAAAGGACTTATATTGATAAGGTTCTTGATAAGTTCAATATGGTAAACTCTAAGAAGGGTTTTTCTTCCCATGTCTCATAGCATATCTCTTAGCAAGAAGCAGTGTCCAATGACACCTGATGAGCTGGAGAAGATGAGTAAGATTTCATACGCTTGAGCTATTAGATCTATCATGTATGCTATGATATGTACCCGACCAGATGTTTCGTGTGCTTTGAGCATGACGAGCAGATACCAATCGTGTCCTGGTAATGACCATTGGACGGCGATCAAGAATCTTAACGTACCTTAACAGGATTAAGGATACGTTCTTCGGTTTATGGAGGTGTATCTAAATCATGTGTAAAGGGTTACACGGATGCTAACTTTCTGATTGTAATCTAGTTACTTCTTAAATCTGAACGAAAGCGATGTTAGTTGGAAGAGTTCCAACTGAACTAAAGAAAATTCTACAAATGATGTTAAGTAAACTATAGAAGCGTAAATTTTATTAGGTAAATATACCTAATAACTAAACCATTGTCTCGATAAAATGATGAGATGTTTTAGTTGGGATAGACATCAAGAGTTTAGATGTCAGTTTTGTGCATGAGATGCATATATTCATGATTATCCTTTTAAAGTATTGTACTTCTTCATTTAATGATGGTTTAGAATTAAATGAAGTCCAAACTATAATCTATAAAGCCTATATAGGTTGTTGGATGTGATCTGACAAATGAACCCTATAATGTGAACTAGAGAACTTAGATTATTTTAAGTCCCTAGCCAGGTAGTTGAGTTGGACGTCAATTACCACAAATGGTTAGAATGTTGTTGATTGATGATCACGTTCATAGATTATAGAGACATTGGATGTCTAGTCAATTGCATTGATAGAGATTGAGCATCTCTATTTGGACATGACCCACTTTTGAGTATTCTGTAAGAACATTGGTGTCATAAGGGGGCTATAAGGGTTAATCCATAGACCTGAGCTTCTCACTGACTTTGTGTGTGAGAATTATTGTTCTTTGATGTAGTCTAACGCCATGCCGTGAAAGGGGGCTATAAGGGTTGTACTCATGAACTTTATGAATTACATAGCCAATAGAGGAGGGATAAGATGGAATTGTCATACCCTTTTGGGGTTATTAGTCTTAGGCCACTCGGAGAGTTGGAACTGTAAAATGCATGGCCATGCTCAAATGGATTATGGAGATAATCATTTGTTTTTCAGTTCATCTCATGAGTTTGAGGAACATGATCAGACAAAATAAGGATGACAATTGTTCTTACCTTATGTTTGATTCAGACTAAAGTTGACAAAGGATTTGAGATTCACAACTTGCTGGAGCAAGTGGAAGTTAGTGGGAGGAGTCCTACAATTCTAGTAAACTTGTTTCTTGAACAAGTGGGAGATTGTTAGAAATGTTCAATAATCAAGTGAATATTATATACGTCGTTTAACGTAATTAAGTCAATATATAACGAGACGTTAATTTAGTCTACATTGAGTAACATTTATGTTTTACTAGAGACCAATGAACGTGAATCGAACCTTATTCGATAATGGTACGAGCTTAATGTCGCTAAACCTATTGGGTCACACTATATTAATTTGTTAATTTAAATGTGTAACTCCCTAAATATTATTGTTCTTAATTTTATGCTATTAAGAGAATATTAATTCTTTCATAACCGGAAAATTAAGTGCTTTTGAAGGCTTTTCATATGGTCTCTTTAGTAGCACATTAAGTTACCTTACATAGTAATAACACCACTTTATGGTTTTGGTGTACAAAACGTATGAAATGTATTATGATGGTATACATTATTATTTAAGATAATAGATGCACACTTTGAGGGAGATCACCGAGAGATTTCACATATAATGATATGTGATGATATTCTTTGATCTTTTTAAGACTAAGAAACTTTACGTATGTGGTTTTAACAAATTATAAGTGAGGCCAAATACAATAATTGTATACACACAAAATTAGTTTAAGAAAGGTTCTTAAACAACGTACTAGTATACGAGGTCTCACAAGACGTTGTGGGTGGACTACACTAGAGGAACTTCATTTGCGGTTCTTGTCTCGTGGCTATATTTTGCTAGTGGATTCACGCTACAAAGGTATAATTTCTCATCTCGATATTTATTTGTTTCATCTCATGTCAATAATTGGGTCTTGGGAAGGTTTTAGTTTTCCGCATGTTAAAAGTTAACATTACTAGAACCCTACATATCCTTTATCAGCACTATCTGTTTCGGGAGAAATTCATCTGATTCGATACAAAAGTGACCTCAAAGAGCGTCACTATAAGAAAACAAGATTTGTAAACAAGAAAATTTTCATTGGCTGCTTAAAAATACAAGCTACTATGTCTGTTCTTCGAGTATTTACAAGGGTTTAAGATGTCACATGCAAATAAGGATTACGGAAACAAACATTCCGTTGCATGCCTACCTTGCTTCCATCTGCAGGTGATAGAATTGTTTGAAATCATCATTAAAGAATGGTAAAAAAAATGTGTAAACAGAGATCTCAAAAGCCAGCACTATGCTTAGACAGTAACACTGATTGCCATCAATTACTAAGAGCACAACGGCAGCACAGACGTTGGGAAAAGACGCCAAACTGTTGTCGCTTATATAAGGAAATTCAAGTAAACAAAGTTAATAATGATCTAATTCTATAAAAATGGGCAGCAAAAGAAGGTATATTTGCACAGACCCCTAAAATATAAATGAGGAAAAGAGCATTTCCAAGATCTAATTTTAGTAACAGAAACAAAAACTAGGGCCGGATTTAACTAGGCATCACAAAGTCACAATATGAATCTCAATGACATTAATCACAGTAGTTGAGGTGGGGGAGAATCTGCAATCGACAATCTGGTTCAATATTCGCGAGACAGTAGACACTAAACTAAAATCAAGTATTACATTATTGAAGCATCATTGTTCGGCTTGTAGTAACAAAATAAAATCATAAATTACATGAAACAGAAGAGCAAGTCTATCAAACAGAAGCCAAAAATAACAAAGAAACTCAAATCCCAGACACCTAAGCCCATATGGCAGCTAATAAGTAACATTACACAGATCCACACACCACAGAGTCTCCATCAAAGAAACTTACAACGAGGGCCAAATCCACTAACAGAAAGCCAAACAACCTGTGTTTCCCAAAATCGGATTTGGGTGTCATGTCCGACACAGACTCTCGATTCTATATAATTTCATATACAAGGCCACTATACATTTGGGTGTTATGTCAAAGTGTTGTACGATTGGACACGCAACACTCGATGTACAACAAAGTTTTCAAGTAACATAGCAAACTACTAATGCAAAAGATAATCAGCCACCTAACAACAAAGGAAGGCATGTGCGTGCATCCATCTTGCTTGATTGCCACCCCACCTTTAAGCATATTTATCACTCCATTAGTAAAACCTACCAAACATCCCACTAAACACAAACAATTACGGTAGGAAGGAGATCTAGGAGTCTCCTTGGTGTAAACTTCTTAACAAAGAGAATCATCTTTAAATGTCCCATTCACCGAATCAACGAGTGGTAGCCCCTCATCCAACATCTCCAAGATCAACCGAATCAAAATTACCCAACCGAGGCGTTTTAAGCTGAGCTTGAGCTCGAGGTGCGCTTTTTAAAACTAAGATAGATGCTCATGATAATTTTGATTTATATTCTGAAATCAAAACAACATCAATCAGACAATTGATTGATAAGTGTTCAAGTGGCTTGTTTAATTTTTAAAAGCTAAACTAAACTAAGATAATAACTCAATATTTTGGATGCCCTCTTATTCCCCTACTCCCCTTAGATATAACTTTTCTAATTCTCTATTGCCTACACTACCCTTCCAGTAAGGCTAGTTCAAAACACAAACATTTCCTATAATTGCTTAAGCTCACTTTAGATTCAAAGGCTTTCTATTTGGTTTTTACCACAAGGTTAATATTAGAAAGAGATATCATTATAAATTTATTTTAAATGCTCCCTTGCATATATAAATCAAGAGTTCTACGAAACTCAATTGATTACGGAGTACAATGTTTATCCTGTGATTTATTTTAAAACACTTGATCAAGCTCTCAAACGGTAATTCTTATAAGGCGTAACAATTTTGTCAAACTTTCTAAACATCTGCTACACAATACGAAGAAACAAGTAAGTACTGAAATACACAATGTTAACAAACAATTCATTTCTCGTAAAAAATGGAAGAAATATTCAAATTAAGCCCACGCAACATATAGGGTACCTGTCACTTGACAATTTTCAGAAAAATTACCAACAATTATAAGTCAACAATAATCATTAAGTTATAACCATAAGGTTAGGTTCCAAATCAAAAAAAATAAGATCATTGAACTCAAGTCCGTAATATAAGAAGCCAATAGATCATGTTTTAGTACATCTTTAAGATAATTGTTCAAAACAAAAGTAGAGCGAGAAATCGAACTATAACATTAGATATGCAATACATTTAAGTTCAGTTCTTCATCCTAAAACACCAAACAAAGCGAGGTAAATCCATGGAAAAAAAATTAATGAACATGACCTTACCTCAACACGGTAAAGGCATGGTCTTTCTAGAAGAAGCAAGAACCAACTCGATGCATTGGTAAGGCTTGCCAAAGTATTTTTTGCCGACGTTCCTAATGATTGCAGCATAGAATTTTGTCTCAACCCCACCCTCTGATGCTACCAGTAGAATATGATAAAGGGAAACATTCTTGGAAATCGACTTCTCCCAAGCTCCTCCAACGGCCCTCACAAATCGAAGGCGTGCTCGCTAGAACCACCAATCAGTTTTTTATTATTAAAACTCAACTGTCCCAATCAATATATCACATAGAAACAAAGTAGAAGGCGTGCTCCAATGACCCTCACAATATCTTTTTTATAGCTAATTTAATGAATTAATTTAGAATTTATATGTGCAAGATAGTAAGTAAGCAGTCTGATGTTATTCATCTTTCACAAATTGAAAAATTGAAAATGGCGAAAAACAAAAAGTGGGATGAAATAGCAAATCAACGTACTTACAACGTCCAATTTCACTCTTGCTCACCAAATCATTTTTCGTTCAAGCATGAGCATCTAACCATGGTATAATTATTTCATATAAAATGACAAATTCCTCTAAATGCACCTACTAATATCTTGTTCTAGTGATCTTCCAATTAATCAAATGCTTTGTAGTAACTGTTCATAATGTCTATGGCAAATCTTCAGACTTGAGGATAGTGGGGTGGGTGCTATTAATTAATCAATGCAGAGGAAGATAGAAAAAGAAGACCTGATTTCCAAGTCTATTCTGCTCCTGGACAGCAAATTTCGCAAGTACGGCAGCATCATTGTTGACAAGCCTAACAACCTTGCCACGTGTCCAAGAGTTTCGTTTGAAGATGTCTTTGTTAAGACCCAATCGTTTGTACATTATAGGACAATTCTTGAGATTGGCAAAGAGGAGGGCCTCACACTCAGTTTTAGACACATCCTTCAGGTCCCTTCTCCTTTTATCTTTGCAATTCACCCTACATCATATATTGAATTATTGTGGGGGAGTATTTATAGTAATTGATGTAGGGTTAATTTCGTAATTCAATATATGAGAATATGGACATTATGTAAAGGAGTGAAGAGCAGTGGGTTGATTAGTTTGTAAGGTTTACAATTTAGGTTACTTGGAGGGAAAGCATGGGTTTATAAGTTTATTTAAGATTAAAGGTGTTCAACGGGGCGGGTCGACCCAACGGGTCAAGGATCGGATCACATTTTAACGGGTCATTAGCGGGTCGGGTCAATAACGGGGCGGTTCATTAGCTGCCTTGGTGTAAAGGGTCGGGCTGGGTTGGGTCGGATAAATATAAGATTTAATTGCGAAAAAAAATTTACCACTTTTTATTTTTATTTTAAATGATATTATTATAAACATAAGTGGATCGACCCAACAGGTCATAAAATATAATAAAAAAATTAATCTTATTAACTTTTAAAAAATGGGTCAAAGTGGGTTCGGATTTAAACGGGCTTGACCCGCCCCACCCCGTTTAACATTCGACACGACCCGGCCCGACCCGACCCATTTAAATTTTGACCTAACCCGCCCCGTTGAACACCTCTATTTAAGATCCTTAATGGCAAGTCAAGGTTAGGTCAGCGGGATATTTAGGTCATGAGGGTATTTAAGTAATTTCATAATGATAAATAAAGAAATAAATGAGTAAAATGTTACCCATAACAATAAGTACTAGTGTAATGTCCGTGCAATGCACGCGATTTTTAAAATTTTCACATATATATAGTAATTCAATTATGTTGATAACTTTTCTAAGCATAATTATTAATTATTCAGATAAAAAAGTATTTAATAATCATACATTAAAAAAAATTATATTTATAGCCATAGTCATCAACTCAGTATTTATGCTTGAAAGTCGAGATCTATTAGAGAATGACAAAAAGGTACTATCACGGCCTATCAAAACATAAGTTATTTAGAATCTAATAAAGTAAAGGCATCACGGCCTATCAAAACTATATCACAGCGGAATGATTCATTGCCGGCTTCTGAAATCAACATGCCAAGCATGGATCGTGGTTCCGGTGTCAGCGCTTGCGTTTTGAACTAACTAGACTCTTTAAAACCATACAATTTATAAACTACGCAGCGGAGATAACATATACAAAAAAAGGAGGACATGTGCCTCAAACCAAAAACATAAACAAATTTAAATACAAAGAAACTACATATAGCGTCAAAATAAATGTAACATCACACGCTTCAACGCTCTCACTCATCCCCCCGTATGCAATGCATAGAAGCTCCATCACCTGTAATGTCTATCAATGATGTCCCAGCTGCTCAACGTAAGATCATAGACCAACGCGTCATAGCAGGGCCATCAAAGACGAATCATTAACAAAGAAAACAAACAGTACACGTCAGCATTTAACATCATATCATAATAAGGCATAATTAGCATCAATAAAGTATGTCATAATATGAGGGTGATTTCACAACACTCCCAGTGTCAATCATAATCACTGAACATTAGTTCCTACTTCTTACTATCAATTCAATTTTCTTCACTTCTTTTCGACTTCATAACTTCTTTTTGACTTCATAACTGCTCGTAACCAAGAGCTTAACCACTTTCAAATATTTATATACATATGTGACTAGAGGCCACCATATTGGGGTTTGCAAGACCCACATGGCCACACCTCGACCAAAGGGCGGTGACGGGCCATACTGGCGCCCAATGGTAAAGTATGAATATACCCCCGTACAACGACCATATATAGATGATCCTACCTCCGGGAACTAAAGCCACTGAGGTACCAAACCAGTGGAGCCAGCATACCTAAACGTATGTGACTAGAGGCCACCATAGGGTTTGCAAGACCCACATGGCAACACCTCAACCAAGGGCGGTGACAGGCCATACCGACGCGCAATGGTAAAGTATGAACATACCCCCGTACAGCGACCATATATAGATGGTCCTACCTCCGGGAACTAAACCCATTGGGGTACCCTAACCAGGGGAGCCACAATAATCGAACAAATCTACTATCTCATCAATAAGGAACTCATTCCCATTACAACCAACAACTTTCTTCTCCATCACTAAGGGAGTCTTTCCCATTCATAAAACATAACTCAACCACATTAATAAAGGGATCCTTCCCTATTCAACTAACATAAATCAATCTCAATAACAAGGGAGTCGTTCCTATTCAAACTAACATAAGTCAAACTCATTAATAAGAGAATCATTCTCATTCATACCAATAGCTTTCTTACTCCATCACTAAGGGAGTCATTCCCATTCAAACTAACGATAATCAATCTCATCAATACGGAAACCATTCACTATTCAAACTTACAATAAACAATATCATTAATAAGGGATTATCTCCCTTTCAAACAATTATTAACCAATCTTAGTAACAAGGGAATCGTTCTCATTCTAAATCATTATCAGCATTTAACATACGAGTATCGTTC
This sequence comes from Amaranthus cruentus, assembly GCA_019425755.1. Taxonomy (NCBI): domain Eukaryota; kingdom Viridiplantae; phylum Streptophyta; class Magnoliopsida; order Caryophyllales; family Amaranthaceae; genus Amaranthus; species Amaranthus cruentus. Next base: position 9,921,990 of record CM033454.1, read on the forward strand.
TCTAACAGTACATTTAAAAATCATATAATCGATATATATATATATATATATATATATATATATATATATATATATAATGCGAGATGCATGTAACGGTTGATTACTGCGTGTATGTACCTGTAAGCGTCACTGCACGACTAGAAGTCACAAAAAATCAGTCAATTAAAGTTCTACCTTCCTCTTATGAAATGACACCTATATAGTTAGGAATAGAACTAATAAGTTCCCTTAACTACTTTGACATACCAACTACATGCCCAAGTAACCACTATCACCCATTCAACATGAATTTCCAATTACTCTAGCACACACACAACGCGTTCAATACAAGTCAAAATCATTAGCTCAACACAATATAAGTCTTACAATTTTAATATAACACTTATACAATGATAAGACAAATCTTAGAGTTATTGAATCGCGATATCATTTGTTACATTCCAAAGCTAGAAAGAACTATAATCAAAACAACACGACAAATAACTTTGGCAACCATCGACGATAAGTTGACATTATGCCCTTGGCTTACTAACATTATGCATTATGACTAGAATAACATCCTAATAAGAGTACTTGTAATTCTCAACAATCAAACCCCAACAATTAGTAATTATTATTCCCAATTTAACAATCATAATCACTTTCATAGTCAACTAAAATCATCACCATTACTTATTATCAAAACAATAACCAATCGACTAAGTCTTAAAACAACTTTTAAGGTTGTTTAATCAATCATCACCAAAATATAGCATACAACACTTATCATTAATAATTTCATTTCTAAATCCGAACCCTAGTCATTTCATGTTCTAAGATAATAATTTAACCATTATCCATAGCAAGAATCAATAAACTAATACACCACCATAATGTAACATAGAAGCCCACACCATTACTAATTTCAAAGATAACACCTTTAATTACTACCCATACTAAGATTCAAGGAAACTACTACACAATCAACACACAAACCATAATTGTAACACCCCTGAATTTCCGACCCTCTGGACGGAACCAAAACCGGAAGAGAACGGAGGAAATTCGGGTGTTACATTTAAAATAATTTAAAATAAATAAAGAGGATAATGTTTAAGTTTTATTAAAGAGGTTATGGGAAATCTTCCAAACAAAATCCTACGAAAATTTCGGCAGCATCTGCCTTGAATTTTAACGCCCGAAAAGAATTAAACAAACATTAACCCATCATGAAGGAGAGGCATTAATAGCCTTGTAACAAGTCGCGGCGGAAAGATCATCGCCAAAACCTCTGTCGACATGCTAAGCATGGATCGTGGTTCCCATGTAAACACTAGGGTTTTCCAAAAACATAAACAACTATACAAGTCATTCAAGATGCTATAACGAAATATAAAACGAAATAAATGTTTGCAGCGGAACGAATTACATCAAAGGAGGGCACACGCCTCAAACCCAAGCATACTCAATTACAAATTAAAATCCACATGTATCGTCAAAATTAGAACATGGCTCGTTAAGGTTCTCACTCAAAACCCCGTATGCAAAGCAAAGAAACTCCAAAACTCGAGTGCTATCTATGATACCCTACTGCTCACGTAAGGTCATAACCAGCGTGTCATAGCGAGGCCATCAAAGATAAGCCATCAACAAGGAAACAACGATTTGACGTCGTAACTAACAATGAATTATGTATATGTAACCAATAAACAATTTGACAAAGCAAGGTGAGGAAGGCATCCCAACGTGTAAGCCTCTACTCCATCTATTTCTCAATTCAATATACTTCTCAATATCTTCACCGTCTTCTATCTCTTCAATTGCTTTTATATATCCTGTTATGTGACTAGAGGCCACCATATTGGGGTTTGCAAGACCACATGGCAACACCTCGACCAAGGGACGGTGGCGCCATGCTCGCCAATGGCAAAGTATGATCATACCCGATGCACGACCATATATAGATGGTCCATGCCTCGGAACTAATCCAGTGGGGTACCAATCCGAGTGGAGTCCGTAATTATCCAACTTAATATCTCATCAATAAGGGACTCATTCCCATTCTATCTCATATAATCCATCATTCTACTCTTGCGATATCAGAACCCATTCTCTACTATTTCTATAACTGATTCACACTTGTAACACTGACTCAATAATATTAAATAGCAAGATAAATCCAGTATAGCTCATATAATATTGTTACACAAAGGAAACATATTCAAGGTGCAAGAACTAGCTACTGCGTGTACATACCTGCAACTGCAAGATAACAAGTCGCAAAAATCACTTCGAAGGAGGTTCTTACGCACCTCTTATGAACCGGGCACCTATACACGTTTAAAGTAAGACTAATAAGCCTACTTCACATCATTTAAGAAGCACTGACTCCGTACAAGCTACACTATTTGCCAAACAAGTTTCAATTCAAGCTAATACACACTCTAAACGTACTTATACGATAAATTCAACCCATGTTCACACATGAACTACGCCATCAATTCAATCAACCATAACATTAGATTTCAGTCAATTCTATATCAAGATGTGTTCAAGTGAAAAGGACGCAACCATACGCTTGCGTGTTACAATCAAACTATCCATGAGAAAGTTTAAGAACACATAATATATGATGTAACACTTAATATCAATCATATTACTCATTGTAGTAATGATGTGTTACCTTTCCAAGGTTTTAGAGTAAGAAGATTAAAAATAAATTAAATTTGTGGCTTGACGAACTAATAACGATTTGTATAACTTGGGTCCAAGTCTCACAACTTAGCAACACAATAGAAATATCAATATGACAACCAAGCTTAACTATCTACAAATAACTGAATACAATCATTCACAATGGTCATAACCAAACTCGAGACTCACAACCTCATCGAGTAACTACAACTACGACAATCCTTTCATTAGTGACACTAGAAACATTAATCTTTACTTAGTAACTATTACTATCATTTAATCCACAACAATGGTTACCAACAATACTAGTCACATTACCACATTTAATGTCATATAAACGATAACTAGCCACCATTCATCCACAATGTCACATACACAAGCTTATACAAGATTTTTAGTTAATAAAACACCATCCAAGCCACAAAAGTAGTACATACTACTTTTAAATTCCTCAACTCTAATTTATTCAAGTTCAAATCAAACTTTCTAATACTAACCCACTTTAAACTCTAGCATAATATAACTTAATTTAAGTTAAGATTCATGAATTTACCCAAATTACTACCTTTAAATTCATCACAATATAAACCCTAACTTATTTCTTTTCAACTTAACTCCTACTCTACCCAAATCAATTTAGAGTATAAATAACAATTAAATTTAAGAACAAAATCAACATTCATATAACAATTTCAAATTAACAAAATTAAGTAGAAAGAGTTTAGAAGTCTCACAAAGAGGGAAATAATGTGGCTTACAATGGTGGATCAAGAATAAAGGGGTGGATGACAAGTGAAGGGGGGTGGTGGTGGAAGACCCTAGGCCGGCTGGAGGAGGCCACAACCGCCTAGAACCAGCCGCTGCTAACTGGCGGCACCTGAAGCAGTCAGCGGCCAGCCGTTTGTTGCTGCTGCCGTGGCCAGGCGTGGGAGGGGAGGCTTGGTCTGCTGCAGTGGTTGCTCGCGGTAGAGGAGAAAGAAGTGGTGGCTTGTGGTGGTGGTCGAGCCGTGAGAGAGGGAGAGGAGGAAGGAAGAAGAACTAAGAAATGGAGAAAGGAGTGTGACGGCTCACTCCTTCAACAAATGGGTTTTATTCAAAAATAAACCCTAACCCACGAATACTTTGGGCTCTTCTACTCACGAGGCCCATCAATTTCAACCCGAAATATTAAAAGAGGAACTTCGTTTGGCTCGAGTTTAAGAACGAAACTATTATGACTATTATTAACTTTACTTAATTTTTATTTAAATAATAATTTCCCGTTTAATTAAACGTATACATGAATGTCATTAGATATATCCATTGGTCGAAATGTTAAATTTCCGATGTTTAATAATAATGTATAAGGAAATTATTTTTAATCGCAATTTAAATTATAAATACATTATCATCGAATTCGCGGGGTGTTACAGATAATTTCTAATCATACTTCAAACCCTAAATCATAAATATGTTTAATTCATCCATCGAATTCTTACCCATAAAAAGATTCAATAAAATTAACACAAAGCCAACATCAAACTCAATACACTAAATAAAACCCCAATTAAAACTAGAAAAATAATTTAGAGATAAGAAGAGATGGCTCACCATGGGGAAATAAGAGAAGAGGGGGGAGACCATAAGTATTTAATGTAGTGGTGGTGGCACAGGAGGGACAAGACACCGTGGTGGGCCTAGGTGGCGCAGTAGGCAGCCGTAGCTGCTGTTGGGGCGCACGAAAACGCACCAGTAGCTGCAGTTTGGGGCGAAAATCGCAGCCCCTGCTGCTGGTGGTTGGCCATGGGAAAAGAAGGGCGACATGGTGGCGCCTGCTGCTCACTACTGGTCTTGGTGGTGGAGGAGGCCAAAGCCAGCTGTTGCTCGAGGGTGAGGGGGCGATTGTTCTGGTGTAGAAGGAGCTACAAGATAGGAGAGGGAGAAGGTAGGCGTGAGTGAGGGAGAAGGAGTGACCGCTTGTTCTCATGTTTTTGAAGGGTTTTTGTCTCACTTAAAAAAAATCCTAACTCCTTCTTTTTATATTATTTATCTATTTGTTTATCTATTTATTTATTTATCTAAATTTATCTTCTTACGAGACCCAACTAAAAGACTCAGTGCTCACATATTTAATAAATACTTACTTTGATTTGAACCACTTTATTTTAGAAATCGTAACTGTATCTTTAATATTTATATATACGTTAACCTTAAATTCGTATATAAAAGAAATTTATTAAGACTGACTCAAATCAATTTAATATATTTATAAAATCTCCAAAATTGATAATAATAATAATAATAATAATAATAATAATAATAATAATAATAATAATGACGTTATTAAAATGACGGAGTATTACAGGTATCCTCTTTGATAAGAAACCTTTCATTGTTAAACCATGAAAAGTTAAGATGTCTTTGGAAAAAGAAGCCCTATCCACCATCCCAATATGGGTACACTTACCTGCATTACCGATGGAGTATTGGGGTTAGAGATGCATAAGCAAAATTGTTGGGCTTCTAAGGGATGTTGTTAAAGTAGACAATGCAACAAAGAATAAGGATAGATTAATGTATGCTAGAGCCCTGGGCGAATATTGTGTTTTCAGGCGAAGAATATTAATAGTACTACATTTCCTACAATGCTAAAGAGAATGATGGAAGTATCTAGTGTTGTCATCACTCATCACCCAAAGTGAGCCATTTCAGCTTGGCTTTATGTTTGAGGCCAACTTCTCATTCTTTCTTTACTCTCTTGTATGTCTCTGTTTTCGAGCATTCGATATCGGCTAGGTGCTTGTCCCCTGGGTGTAGGTGGAGGTTCTCTTGGTCTTTTTGAAGATCAGCGTCGAGTTTGGCCAAGTCCCCTACTTCTGTATTTTTGACTTTTGCTTTACATACCTCCTTATTTGGTAAGTTCACCCCAAATGTCTCAATTCTGTTTTTAGTCATATTTTTTTACCTAAATACCCCATGTTCACACAAGTAATGACTAAAATACCCCACTTTTACTACTTACAATACCCCAATTACCACCGTTATAATTAATTTAATCAATTAAAATACCCTAACTACCATCTTTTTTGTGGACCTCATCCCACGCTTAATATTCGTGCCGAACCAAATGGGACAATAGATGTGAATTGAAGGGAGTAATAATTAAGTAAATAAAAAAATAACATTACTTAAGAAAAATGATTTAAAGTGACACATAGCAAATCATTGCAATTTCTCAACACTCATCCTAAAGACGCAACATGTCAAAGTATTTCTGAATTAATATATTGTATGATGATGATGGTAGAAAAATTGATGCAACTAATATGTGTCTTAATGGCTTTGTTAGTAGCATGGGCAATGTAACATCTATCTATTAATTATTACTAAAACAAAACACACTCACATCATCACATTTCAAAATCGCTTACGTGTTGCTTCCTCATTAAAAATTTTTCCTCCTAAATTAAATGATGATTACATTGTTATTATGATCTTTGACTTTCTATTTTATTATTTTGAGTATGTTATTTTTCTTATTAATTGTTTTTTTTTTTGGGTCAAATCATATTTAATGTATTAGTAAACTATATAATATTTTATTTATTTTAATTATTTATAAAATGTTTTCAATATTATTTGTTAAATGAATATTATTTATGTATTGGATATTTTGAGATAATTTGAACGTAATATACTCTTATTAGGATTTGTTTTTGTTATTTATACTCTTGGCTCCCTAAATGCAATAATTAATTCTAATATGATTTTGGTTGTGACTATCTTTATATATTTTTATGGGAAAAAATTATCTTTGTCGTTTAAACTAATAAAATAATTTTACATATTTCTATGTATTTATATTTGGTTTTAAAGTGTGTTATTAATAGTAATAATATCTAATACTTCTACAAATTGTTGTGATGTTACTTTTGTTAACAAAAATTAATAAGTTATATAATTTCTTAGTGTATTCAGGGTACGAACCATTTGATCTTTTATTAAAAATAAAAAAATTAATAAAAGTATAAATATAATTATATTGCGCACAATGCAAAATATGTCAGAAAAATTGATAAAATCGTGCATCGCACGGGCACTATCTAGTATGGTTACTGAAATCAATTCACATCACTTAAGTCCAAATAAAATTAAGTAATACATGTAAATATTTCCTAAATGAGTTTGTTAGCAGCTTTGCTAGAAGCATGGCCGGATGTAACATGTGGTTATTGAGATCAATTGACATGACTTAAGTCCAAAATAAAATCAAGTAATACATGTAAATATTTTCGAAATGTGTGTTGGTTAGTGTTTTGATTTCTATATGAGTGACCGGAATTCAAAATCCATACACATTTTATATAAAATAAAAATTAAATTATTAACATTATTTTTTTCCTAGATCGGCCACTAGTTGATAATGGAGAGGTATCACTATGGGAGAGCAAGAAAATGGTGGTAGAGGAAAAATAAGCCTATGTTTTAGATACTATCTATACTACATACTAAAACCGTTATTCAGTAAGACACATGTTGCCTTCATGTTAATTGTTTTCCCTCCAAAATACTCATTTAGCTAAATTGGGTAAGTAGAATAATTAAGTTTGAATGCCCTATTATTTTGATCAATTAACGTATCAAATGGCCGGCCAAATTTGGACAATAAGTTTGATTCAGGTTTCAAATTGGGTAAGTAAAATTCTATAAAAATGGCAATAAAAAAATTGTGGTCAATTTCACACAAATATCTTCTTTATTCTTTATATTATTCTAGTTTATATCATTGTTATATTATAATTCTATAAATAAAGTAAAAAAAGAACAATATAATATCATTATTCTTCACAAAATCTCTTATTCTCTATTAATGCTTCATAAGAAATCACAAACATGTAAACGATATCTATTATTTTGAAAGAGAATCCATAAAATAAACTTATAATCTATAAATTATTTCAATAAGCGATTCAAATAAAAAAAAATATATGGGTTATTCCTTATAAAAAACACGGGCCCGATAAATTAAAACATGGGCACTATAAAAACGAATGCGTGTCACATATTTTTTATTTTAAATTGTTAAGTTTATCTCTTAAATATTATTTTCATTCTTAATTTATAGTGGTAAATATTAATCATTCTACAAGTTCATTAAAAATAATTCAAGCCCAAAGTTTAATTTTTGAGTATTAAAATTTGAAAAAATTAATGTAATGCAAAGACTATTTTTCTCTCACACATTAAATATTATTTTCTCTGTATTTTATGTTTACCAAATATCAGAATAATTTAAACTAATTTTATTCTTATTTAAGAGATTATTTAAATACTTTTTGATTATCCGTGCTTGGCACGGGATTCAAGCTAGTAAAAGTAATATAATATTTGTTTTAAATGTTTCTTTGCAATTCTATCTATTAGTAATAAATAATTATACAATGATAAAAGATAGCTAGAATATATACAAGGAAAAAAAAAATTTTGAGATAGTTTACTCCCACAATTGAGAGCAAATGTGTTATTTAATTTTTGGCTAGTTCATTTTATTTAACTAATGATTTTTGACACATGTGGACACCTTTTTGTTGTGATTCTTTCCTTAATTTGTAAATTTGAATATATCTTTTGTGGTGGTTTCCTCCTTTATTTTTACACATGAAAACTTTTTTATGGTAGTCCCCTCCAAATTTATAGATGTAGAGTAATTTTAATTTTGGTTCGGTGGTCTCATTCTTGCCTAAATATTTATGCAAATTCTGAATGAGACATTTGCTTTCTCCTACTTTATAGACTTAGATACTTTTTTCATTGTGGTCCCCTTCCTGCCTTAATATTTGTGCAAATTTCAAATGAGATATTTGCTTTGCATTGGAGTATTATAAAAGAACACTTAGATTATGAATTCAAGTAGAAAGACGATTTGATATATACATGATCTTGTAATCGAATATGATTTGACCTAACTTAAAAATAAATGTATAATTATGTAAAAATCAATATGGATATAAAAAACTTAATTTTAAACCAACTCGAAATCGAACCGATGATCTGAGTGAACACTCCTAAATCTAATACATAAAAAACCTAAGAAGTATAGCACAAATTCTTGAATGAGAAGTTAAGCTAGCTACAAGTCTTACAACTGAATTACATGACAAACACATAAAAAACGAAAATTGTCTCTCTTTCATCTTATTTCTTGTACTATTGAAAAAATCGGATCACCGTATCATACAAATTACGAACTAGTTGGTGCAACTTATGTTCTTATCCCCTATATAATATCTTTCCTTATAAATAAACACAAATTCTTATGAGAGACGGTCATCTATAATTTAATTAGCCCATAAAGCAAAATAGAGAGTAAGAGTAGGCATTAAACTTTAATTAACTGGGCCTAAGAAACGTCTTTCAGAGAAGCAGTCTCTCAGGAGATTGACTGATAAATAAATTGGACGAAAATTGGATGTATTTATAAGGGGATTACATGGGATATGAAATCTACCTAATGATTTCTTGTAAATATGCCTAGGTTTACTTGTTCACTCATCTGTATATTTAGCATTGACAATCCACAAGTTGAATGGAAGAATGTACAAAACACACGGCCGATTCTTAGCATATTCTGGCTAATCGACCACCTAAGCTCCCAAAAATAAGAGGTCTTAAATACTAAATGGTTCTATTCATACTCGATCCTGAGCAACACTTTTTATGTGATTTGTTTGTAATTTTTTTATATTTATAATAATTATAGAATATAATGTTACAATACATTGTCTTGAATTATTTTTCTTGAAGTGGAAAAAATTTATCTTTTCATATAATGAAATGCCCCATTTAAAAAGAAATCGTAAAATTAAATAGGACCTCCAAAACCTTTACTCCGCCCCTATATATACACTACAGATGTGCCAAGACTTCTAGGAGTCTTTTTTTGTTCTTACAACAGGATTTGCATCTTCTAACTGCTTAACAACATCTCTCATAGTAGGCCTTTTTCTTGATTCCCTTTCAGTGCATTTCAATGCTATGAACAATACATCATAAACTTGCTCCATAACTTTTGAATCTTGAAACTCATCTAGAAGTGAGGGATCAATCACCTTATCAATCTGCTCCGAACAGTTCCATACCGACCTAACCCATCCAACTAAGTCGATCCCTTCAGGAAACGATGCATCCACTGCTCGCTTTCTCGTTAACAGTTCGAGCAAAACCACCCCATAGCTGTACACATCCGACTCCTTACTCCATGTTGTTGCATACGCATTTTCTGTCCCATCAAATTATCGATCATAACATACACATTGATATAGGCCTAATTACCAAAAAACATTAAATAATTGAATGTGGTAACCTGAGGTATTGGATTTTCCACGCGGTAATCAAAGTATTTTTAAAATCCACGCGGTAACCTTAACCAAATTCTTTTTCGTTGACCTTTTTAGACGGATACGTTTCAAAACGTCTATTACAAAGTAAAAGTTTGTACGCATATTTATTCGTTTCCCCACAACATAAATCCTAACTGATGCAATTTGATCTGGTGAAACGAATAAATAGACATACAACAAATTAATTTTTGTATAAAAAGGTCAAAAGGTCGTGGATTTTTAAAAAGCTTTAGTTACCACGTAGAAAACCCATTGTCTCAGTGTTACCACATTGAATTTCCAAAAAAAATATAACATATACCTGGTGAAATGTAGCCTATAGTCCCAGGAACAGCATTTGATTGTGTTGATATGGAAGGTTTATCGAGAAGTTTCGCGATGCCAAAGTCGGAGATATGAGGCTCCATTTCACAGTCGAGGAGTATGTTCTCAGGTTTAATGTCGCGGTGTAGAATAGGAGGATCACAATCAAAGTGAAGGTAGGCTAATCCATGGGCTATTCCGAGAGCTATCTTGTAGCGAACATCCCATCTTATTACCGATAAAGGGCTTGTCCGATGAAGTACATCACTAAGGCTACCATTTTCCATGTATTCATACAATATTAGGCCATAATTTCTTGTCAACCAGAAATTCTTCAATTTCACTAAATTCCTATGCCTGATCTGTCCTAGTGTCTCGATTTCTCGTGCCATGCTCATGCTTGCAGTTCTTTCTCCACTAAATGAAAGCTTCTTGACAGCATAAACTTCGTCTGGGCCTAACACCACCTTGTAGACAGTTCCGTGGGCTCCTCTTCCTATGATGTGGTGATCATCAAGATGCCCGGTAGATTCCATGATTTTGTTGAATGTATAAGAACCCTCCTTGCTTGAATCTTCGAAATATTTTCTTCTCCGCTTGCAAAATAAACAGATCAGAACAAGTGCAGCGAGCAACGTGAAGATTGATGATCCAAGGATGATCATTGCAATGTGAAATTTGCGCAGTCCTTTGTGATTCATCAGTTTAGTACTACAAAGTTTGAGATGCACGTTTTGCATACAAGCAGACCCGCCTGAGTTAGAGCAGTCTAAACAAAGCTCGGGATTCCCAAGAAACGATGAGGGTGATTTGTTGAAGAACTTCAACAACGATGGAGGAATTGGACCTGTGAAAAGATTATACGAGATGTTGATAGTGTCTAAACCGCGTATATTAGCAAGCGCTTCTAACGACCCTGTCAGATGGTTGTGAGATACATCGATCCACCGTAGACTGCCCAAGTTACGAAGATCAGGGGGCAAGTGAGCTGTCAAACGATTGCCACTAAGATTCAAAGCAGAGAGGATCAAATTCTCTGATGCCGTGAGTGATGATGGAATCGATCCTTCTAGTATATTTCCTCCAAGATGAAGTTCTTGGAGCATCTGAAGCTCATACAAATATGACGGAATTTCTCCAGTGAAGCGGTTTTCACTCAAATCTAAAAACGATAATGATTTCATACTTCTAAGACTTGTGGGTATGGATCCGTTGAAAAGATTGAAAGAAAGGTCCAAATTAAGCAAATTACGCCAATTTCCTATATCAGGCAGCAAAATGCCCTCCAATCTATTGCGAGACATAAAAACCGAACCAAGTTGGGTCAACTTCCCGAGCTCTGAAGGTAGCAAGCCTGAAAGTTCGTTGGCGGTGAAGTTAATCCAAGAGAGATTACGACAATTACTAAGGCTTAAAGGCACATTCCCATGAATCCGATTCCCACTCAAGTCAATGAACGAGAGGCTATGGTGTTCCGTAAACTCTGGAATCACCCCGGTGAGATTATTTCGTTCAAATCTCAACCTTATCAAACTAGAGCAACTTCCAAGTTCAGGCGGTATGCTTCCACTGAGCATATTGCCACCCATGTCTAGTACCTGAAGTTGTTTATTGAAGCAAAGATTGGGTGGAATTTCTCCGGTAAACTTATTGTTCGTGAAATCGATCACTACCAAACTACTATTAATGCCCAAGTGATATGGTATCGTTCCAGAGAACTGGTTATCACCTAAAGTAAGATTCTTGAGGTGTTTAAGATCAGCTAATTCAACCGGCAGTTCTCCTGACAAGTTGTTATTATAAATTAGAAGCAACTCAAGGCTCGGTATCTTCCATATTCCTAGTGGAACCTCGCCTGTTAGGCTATTATTATGTAAACGAAGGACTTGTAAGTTTGTTAACTTCACAAGTTCATGTGGGATTTCACCCTCGAGTTTATTGTCATTCAACTGCAACTCGGTCAAAGACTTGCAATTTCCAAGCTCAGGGGGTATCGTCCCTGTGAACAAATTCTCCGATAGGTAAAGAATTGTTAGCTCGGTGAATGATTCAAAGAAAGTCGGAATTGTCCCTGTTAGATAGTTAGCCACAACCGAGAAGGCTGACAAACCGCGACAATTTCTCAGGGATTGTGGGATTACCCCACTGAAATGGTTTTCTGACAAGTCTAATGTAACCAAATTTCTGCAGCTACGAGAACCGAATGATGGGATATTACCCTCTAGACTGTTATTGCTCACATCAAGATCAGTCAGATTTTCGAGATTGATCAAACTCGAAGGCAACACACCAGTAAAACGGTTGTCGTCCAGATACAATTCTTGAAGTGCAGAACAATTTCCAATGGAAGGGGGTATAGCTTTAGTTAGGTAGTTGTTGTTAACCCAAAAATACACAAGTTCAGATGCATTCCCTAGATTTGAAGGGATGGGCCCACTAAGCTGGTTATTGCTAAGGATAACAGCCTGAATTTGTGGGATTTGAAACAAAGAAACAGGAATCTTGCCTATAAGTGAATTCCCAAACAGGCTAATTTGCTGCAGATTCTTCAAGTTTCCTATATTTTTAGGGATTTCACCTGTGAGATTGTTTCCTGATAAGTCAATCACCTGAAGAAGACTACAATTGGAAATTTCAATAGGGATTGAACCAGATATTGTGTTTGAATGAAGATCAAGGGTTTGTAAATGACCTAAATTTCCAATTTCAGGTCCCAAAAGACCAGAAATCCCTAAATTGGACAAGTTGAGGGAAACCACATTCTGGGTTTTGTCACATTCAACACCTATCCAAGAACATGGGGTAAGTTCAGAAGAATCCCAGCTATTTTCCACAGATTTTGGAACAACCCATCTACTCAAAAGTGAAATTAAAGCTTCCCCATCTGAATTCAATGAAGATGAAACACTAAACAGAACAGAGATAACCCAGAAAAACAACAAAATGGTGGAGCTTTTAGTGTTTTCCATGGAAGCTTAATATGTAGAATTTGCAGAGAAAAAGGAAGATAAAGGATGGAACTTTACCTGAAATTGGATAAATTCTTGAAGCATGAAAGTTGAATCCAACTTCTTAGAACATGAAAGAAGGAAAAAAACATTCTTTATCTGTTTTTTGTTCTTGTTGGGAAATTTGTGTTCATATGATACTTAAATTTCAGCATTTTCATAATGAGTTTCATATGTTGTTATGCATTTGTTTGTAATTTTAGTAGAGTTGGAAGAGTAGGTAATGTGATTAGGACATCTGATCTTAGTTATTTTATGTTGCACTATCTAATAAACTACTATTATATATCCTGTAATCTTATCATGCTACTGGTGGAATTTGGGAATAAATAGATGGTGGGTCCCATGCTATAGTGGATTCCTTGTGAGTTGTGACCCATATATATACTATGAAATGTGTTAAAGATGTGAACTTGTGGCCTGTGGGCTATGATCTAATAAGGGGTTTCATCATTTTTTGAATTGAAAGCTAAGTTTACTTTATCATTAGTTTGGTCATTTTCATACTTTTACTTATTCCATTGCTTTCTAATTCTACCTCAGTAATCTCTAGATTGTTGCATGTAGTATTATTTTGCGAAAAAAGTGTCATAATTAATAGCAATTTTAAAGTGACAGAGTAATAATTATGTATCTTATGAGGAAAAATGTCATTAACAACACTTATCCTATATTTTTATATGCTTTAATTGCTTAATACTCCCTCCGTTCCCTATTGATGTTCACATTGGGAATATTCACGGAAATTAAGAAAAGTGGAATCTTTTAGATAGAGGAGATATTATTTTATTGAATAATAATTTAATGGAGGAAAAGTGGGGACCACAAATATTTAAAAAGTAATTAAAGAAAGTTTCCGAGGATCTGTCGTCTAAAGTTTCCAAAATCATAGCAAAAGTGAGTATGTAGTTCACTCAAATCCTTTGCTATTATTGAACTTCAGGCTAGATCTTTGTGCAAGTATATAATCTGACCTACATTGCCCCTCCTATTTAGTTAAATATGTTGCATAAATTCTTGTGAGATTGCCTGTATCAAACAAAAAAGGGACTAAGAAAAAATTTACTAAGAAAAATTGAAGCCCTAAGCACTGATCTGTGTACACCCCCTTCTTTACCATAACCACCAACAGCAGCCATGTTGTTAGTCGCCGGAGCGAGTGCTGGTGGGACCCAGTTGTTACAACCTGATCCTTGATCATAACTTCCAACAGCCCCTCTCAAACTATCACCTTGGTGTGATGAATAGTAGTAATTCCCATACCCACTTTGCTCATTCCCATTCCCATCTTGTGCTACAACTTCAGACATCCCAAGTGGTAGTCCATACGTGTCATTCCTATCCCATAAATAGAATTAGATCCAGAACTATGCTTACACCACAATCTTTGGTGCTGGGAAGTAGCATAAGAGTAATTCATTGCAAGTGGTTGTGCCTGAAGGAATGGGATTCCTGGCCAGGAATGGAAGTTATGGCACCCATTACCATAAGAAGTAAGCTGAGAATTATCAGGTCTATCAGCACAAATGATAGCCCTGTTTAATTGTTTATCAGATCTAGCAGTCAAACCCTCCACATCTTTTAAACTTTTAGCCGCTCCTCCAATGGGAAGCACAGTGTAAAAACAAAGCTGCATCGCATCACATCAGACGCGTTGTAAAGGTTCTCAAAATAAACGAACTGATATTCCCCGTGTTGTAAACATGTAATAAAATCGCGTTTTATGCCGTACTAATGGATATCTTACGGTTTCAACCGATACTTAGGCGTTACGATAACCGAATCACTTTCGTTACCGAATCACCATTCCGTTAACGGTTGCGATATTAAGTATGGCTTTTACATCATATCTGTTTATTTCAAAGTTTGTGACTGCATTTAATCCCCTGAATTTGATTGCTGCTATGTCATATGCTTCTGCTCCTTCCTCTTGTGTGGCTGTACCTGTTAATATTATTTTATCAGGCTATATAAAATTCATATTGCTCTTTTTACTGATATGTAAAACAGGCACAATGTAAATTGTCGTGCATTGAAGAACCAGAAGAAAATATGTCAGTTTATAAAATCGAGGAGCAACTTATACGACTACCAATTGGTTTTAGTAGTGAACCTCTTTGGCGTTTACATGAGTTAGCTTTTCTCATTCTCATTTGCGTTGTGTAGACCTATTTCTAAATTCTAACAGGTTACAAAATGACAATCTTGACTTAAGTAGAGTTTTCATTCAAGTTGATTTTGGGTCGGTTCAAATCAGATCTTGTATCAATTTTAATTTTTACATAATTGTTAATCTGTTTTTATGTCGGATCAAATCAAATTCAATTATAAAGTCGGGTGATTATTGGATCATCGAATGTATTTTAAACAACTCCACCTATAAAAAAAATTATTTTCGATTGATCATTGTTAAAAACCAATAGCAGATCTTACTTCCGATCAATGAACCCCTCAAACTATTTTTACTACTATAAATTTTTCTTTATCTTCCTTTTGTCTTAGAAAATGAATTGATTTTATAAAAAATTAATTAGCGAATAAAAATTAATTAGCGTATAAAAATTATTCAAGATAGAAAATTGTTACTTACTAAATGTGCCAAGATAGAGGACTTTGTTGCCTGATACCCTGCCTATCCTTGCTTGCCAACGACCATGTTGATGATGTCCATCATCATTATTATCATAGCCAGTGTTTCCCGCACATAGATAAATCTATGGTCTGGATCTGGGGAGAAATAATCGACGGCATCTCATACCCATAAGGAAAGGGCGGTCAAAAGAGTCCCTCGGCTCATGTTGATGATGCCCGTTTATTTAATTTCATCATTAAAAGTTTATACCTTTAGCAAATACATAACCTTAGACTATACACAATTAGAATAATTATTCGTTATATATTCCTTTTATATAAATGTTGGATATAAATATATACCTTCATGTTTAAGTGTTATTTGATAAAAAATTGTTTATTTCATATATAACTAATGTGCACAAACGAGAACATTACATTTATTTTATTGGTAGTCCATCTAGCCGACACAAAAATATCAAGTTTAACGTTTCAACATTATTAAATTTGATTGACAATGTCCGATATCCAATATAGTCAAAACTAATAATTATTACTCACTCTGTTTTTTTTTTGTCATACTAATAATTATAGTATTTGCTTTTCTTTATATACTATATTCGAGCTAAAGGACTCCTTTCGATCACAATCTCTTTGTGATGAGGAATTGAGGGTATCAGACTATCACTATGAACTCTTTCTCTTCCTCCGATCCCTAGATCTTACCCTAGGCTAAACACATTGAAATGATGAAGATATAGAATTTTAAAAATAAAGAATAGGGAAATTCCACGTGGTAACCCTGAGGTTTTGGGTTTTCCACGTGGTAACCAAAACTTTCAAACAATCACGCGGTAACTTTGAGGTTTACGTAGTTGTTCTATCGTTACCTTTTTGCACATAAAAACGTTAGCAAACGTTAATTTTGAAGCTCTAAGGTTGTTGTACGCCTATTTATGTGACTCACTATTTCAAATGTCATCAGTTTCAACGACCTTTTTTCCCAAAACATAAACCTCAACTCTACCATCTTTCATCCAAATCATTTTTTCCCCCAAATCCAAAGATTGTAGAGTTAAGGTTTATATTTTGGGGGAAAAGGTTGAAATTGATGGGATTTGAAATGATGAGTTGTATAAATAGGAGTACAACAATCATAAAGCTTTGAAATTAACGTTTGTGCAAAAAGGTCACGGTGGAACAATTTAGTAAACCTCAGGTTACCGCATGGATTTTTCAACAGTTTTGATTACCACGTCAAAAACCCAAAACCTCAGAGTTACCACGTGGAATTTTCCTAAAGAATATTATACATATATCAACTAATCATGCAAGCGATTGTCTCAATTTCACCTATAGTCTACCCAGCATAATTATAGTTTTCTTCTAATAAGCAATTAGTAATTGATGTATTTAAGGTCATAATTGATATTTTTCCGGACAAAATTAATTTCTTTTATAACTTAAAACTAATCATTTAATTGATCATTTTATATATCACTTTAAAATCTAAATTGATTCATTTAAAGTTATAAACTCAGATGTAAAAACACAAATTGATCATTTTAATATTAAAATTGATATTTTTTGTTGAAAAAAATATAACAAAAAATGAAATCATATCTATATAAAAAAATTAGCATATTAAATAAAAAAAAACATGGCAAACTTAATAGTATCACATTAAAGCAGCATTAAATAGCTTAGAATTGTACATAAATAGAAGGGAAATTCCACATGTGGTAGCATCCAGTTATCATGAAATGCAAGTGGTAACACTTTTTAAAGAAAATTCCACATTGCAGCATCCAGTTTATGCACTAACTAATTGTCGTAGCATTTTCCGTTAAGTTCTTGTTAAATTCCGTTTAATTCATCATTTTGTATGTTTTTTCCACATAGTAGCATCCAATTTTTGTTCTCAAATGTTTAATTCGTTATTTTAACGTTTAATTCACCGCTTAATTCATTAATGCCCATAAATGTTGTAATAAATTTGTTTCCATTCAAACTGTTGGCATTATAAAGTTCAAAAATTAGATGCTACTATGTTGAAAAAATTTGCAAAATGATGATTTAACAGAATTTAACAAGAACTTAACGGAAAATGATACGACAATTAGATAGTGCATTAATTGAATGCTAACATGTAGAATTTTCTTTAAAAAGTACTCTCACTAGCATTTCATGAAAAATAAATGCTACCATGTGAAATTTACATAAGGACTAAATGTGCATGTTTGATGCTAAAAGCAGGCACATTAGCTTACAAAATTCCTGAACAGTTGCCGGCAAAATTCACATGGTTGCATGATAATGTGTCCTTTTAATTTGGTCTTTTATTCCAGTCAAAGAGATTTTTTTAATTAGGGCCGTGTGCTACGCACGCAATCCCCCAAGTTATACTATCGAATTTTAGAATGTTATTTTATATACATCTATTAAAAATAATACGAATGCAAATATTAGAATGTCAATGTGTTGCAAATACATGAAGGGTGCAAAGGCAAGCGGAATAATTAACATTAATCGCATGTAACTTGCATAAATAGAAATTGTTGCATTTGCCTCATAATGTTTGTTGTGATGATACTGATGAGTCATGGATTGATTATTGTTTTAGTAGGTAACTGATGAACATTTATAGAAGCAGCTAAAATGTGTTGCGATACAAGAGTCAAGAAAAAGAATCCAACATTTACTAAGCTAATCAATCCTTAAACTATAAAAAACCGCTAAGGTTTCGTCACTATTCATTTTGCAAAAATGAACAGTGAATTTACTGTATACTGTTTGAGACTTCCATTTCACGCCTTCTCTTCATTGTCCCCATTCTTTGTCTCTCTCTTACTTCTCCATTTTCATTCTGCTCTACCACATTATTTTTCTCCATCTTCCTTATTATACCCAATCTTCACCTCCGTTTGGATTTACTTAGAGATCGTCGATCCCCTGCTTTGCTACCACGAACAACCTCCTTATAGACCAGAACAAATTGACAAAGTTGCTGATATTGCTATGCGTTGCTTGCTATTTGGTGGGGACGGAAAGCTTACGATGCTCGATGTTGCTCAAGAACTCATTCACATCACCAAGGACAACATCGATGGAGGTAGTGAAAGGGCCCCGTATTGGAGGAGACTTTATCAAACTCGAGTCTTCTTCAGATGATTTCTGTATCTCATGATTCAATCTATGTCCCCTGAATCTTAACATTTTCAGGTATCTATAATCAAACTGACCATATGATTTTTCTTCTTCTATGTGCTTGTGTTTTCTTATTTCTTCTATCTTGTAAGATGTTAACTGTTGTTGCATTTTGTATATGCATATATATTATCAAGGGGAACAATGTTCATTCTGTACATATCTTAAGATTTTTTTTTAATTTAGGTTTATTTTTCCAGATCTAATATTAACTACATGCTATTTGTTTTGGTTTTTTATTTTTGGGACAAGGTAACATTCACATTTTATTTTTTATTGTTTGGTTTGACATTTGTGGGTTTTATTGGATTTTTGGTTGGTTAATTTTTTTCCAATTCTTGAACATTCATAAGATTATTATTTTGCAGACTGATTACAAAGTTCAGAGCAATCGACTCATCGAGATATTAGCTAATTAGTTAAGGGTTTTTTGAGTCAATGAGTAATAATTGAGAGTGTTATCTACAAATTTTACATGATTTGGAAAATTTTGATTCCAAGTAATATTCATGCATGAAACTGCCATTGTTTTCAATCTTTTTTAAAAGCTGGGTCAATACATCTTTATAGCTAATCTTGTCATTACTTACTTATTGTATTAAATTTGTTTGAAGCTCTTTCCCACGCCATACTTGGTTCCCTTCAATAGTTTGGTAAAATGATTTGTCTATATAGTTTAATTTAACATGGAATTACCAAGTCTGATCCTGTGATCATCATCGAGTTTTTGAGTCTTTGGAACTTAATTGATATGCTACATTGATTATTCATTATAGTTTTTAAGAAATTGTTTATGCTTTAATTTGTTTATGTAGTTTAATTTTACTTCAATGATTTGGTGTTCAATTGATATCAAAGTTGCAATCTTTTGTGCTTTTGGTTGAATTTTACTTACAATGATTTGGTATTCACTTGATATATAATATATGTGTATGTGTTTGTGACTTTGTGTGTGTTTGTGTGTGTATTTTATGCTTAAGAAGACTTAATGAATATGCATTTTGTTTTTTCAATTCAAGAAAGGTGAAAGTAGTTATTTTCTTTATCTGGACTCTTTATTTTTTTTTTTTTTTTTGTAAATTGGTGATGGGTTGATTTTCGTATATATGTATTTTGAGTCATATTGTTTTTGGTTAAATGGGTGATTTTAATGCATACTGGGTGAATATTCATTAGCTATTAGGGATATTTTGGTTAATGATGCTATATATGTATATGGTAATGTTGGATTGTGTATGGTGTGTCAATCATCTCTTGTTGTCTATATGTTACTAAATTTTCTCATATACTGGTGGGAGTGAATTTAAGCTTTATTCGAAAGGTTAATATAAAAGACAATATATTATATATTCTCATTATGATCAAATGTGTCGGGTCATGATTTGAATTGGACTAATTCATCAAATGTCATGCAGACGCACACCAATGCAGTGGCCTATATATGTTAATAATCAAAAACTTCAATTGGAGCTTTCAAAGAAAAAGAAAAAGTTGGATGCTTCAAAGTGTAAGGTAAGTCTATCTCTAATCAAAATATCAAAAACTATAGGTTGCTAATTCATATGCTCTGCCTCTTTTAGACCTTTCTTTTAAAGAACAAAAACAATGCTAAGCAAGTAAAATGTGTTGCATATTAATATAAATTCCAGGCTTAATGCTTACAACTTCTGGTCCTGGATAGAAAACATTTGAGTATTATGCTGCTAACTTAGAATGCAAATGGATAAATAAAGAAAAATCTGGTGTGCCATAATATAATTGTCGAAACCTTAGTTATGTAGACTTGATATAGGGCTGTAGATGTTCAAGGCTCAATTTTTGTTGATGAAGGACATCCAACGAATCAAGAATTGACTAACTAAAGGTAAGTTGTTTCATAAATTTTATTTTGAAACTTTGATATTATATTTTGCTCCATAATTCTTGTTTGTGTTAATCTGAGATAGAAAATTTACTCTGAGGTTTGATTACTGAGAATGAAGAACTGACGAAGATTACGAAATTTCCTTACCCATAATTATAGTGATAATATTAATTGGTTGGGGATGCCTTATTGATGATATGTTCTTCAATGTTGTTTAGAGTATTGAAATTGGCATTGGATATTTGTGTAGTCCAGTTATGTGTAATTTGATAGTTGTATTTCTTGTTCCTTTTTCTCATGAAGTATCCATTGAGGTTATTATCCTTTCTTTGACACGTTGTTTGTTATTATAAGATTGTTGAATCTTGGCAAATTCAACATAATCAGATGAACTTCATGAAGAGATACTTAAAAATCAAATATTTGTTGCTATTATATGTAAGTGCGCAAGTTCAGAACTATTAATGTATACTATGATGACTAATAGTTTTTGTTATATTGAAATGCTCTCCTTACATTTGAATTATTGTTGTCATAGAATAACTATACTTCTGTTGGTTGTGTCGTGCTTGTGTAAAATCTCTTATATAATCTTTTCAGTTTGATGAGGTTGCAGCCATCAAGATTGATTATACTTTACGACCCTCTCTATTTGTTTTTGCTGCATTTTCCGTACCTTTGAGCTATTTTCTCATTAATTGTTGCTAAGATTTCTTTGATCATAAGCTTGATGACCATGAAACTCCAAATGTAAGCATAAATTGTTCTTGAAGAAACGATAGTAGAAAATCGAGATTTAGTGATAATGAAGATAATGTGCTTTTAATTTATGTATTTATAGGTGCTTCCAATAATGTCCGGTTAGTTAGTGATAAGATTTTTTTAAATAAAAAAACTCATCTGGATAGAAATTCGAGAAATGCTCCTGAAAAATTGGAAGGTCTACATGAGAAGTACTCCACAACCTGTAGATTGTTCAAATTTCAATACAATGAACTTCGGTTAGCAAAATTCAACTTGATGGATGGTTTGACTTTGAAGACCAATTATTTATTTATTTTTTTTTTGAAGAAAGACCAATTATTCATTTGAATGATCATATGATAAAATTACTGTTTATACTAACTACAATCTTTGTTGTGTTTAGAAAATTTGATTGGTAAAGTATTCAGTAGTTAGGTTTATTGATGTTCCCTTCCTAATGACAAGCAATTGGCTGTAAAGGATCTTAAAACCTTGTGAAGATGCATGTACTTTTGAAAATTGAGATAATCACTTCTTTGCATCAAAAGAATAATCTCCCTCTTTGGATTATGTTTTTAGGATAGTCATCTTCTGATTATATATTTATTAAGAACTTAACTCAAGAAATGTTGAATATTAAGTTAATTATTTTACTAAAAATTAATTTTTTAAATGAAATAGAATATCCTGGGAGAGCCCACCAACTAGTTAAGTAAAAAATGTAGACTTATAGAACTTGAGTAGTACAAGGATGAAAGTACAAGCTAACAAAAACAATAATTGCAAAAGTATAACTTCTTCAGGTTGCCTATTAAAATAGTTTTATTCTCCTTCTAAATGTATTCGTCCATTACCCTCTCGACAAGCACGTCCACATTCTACACAATTTCAAGACCAAAAACTATTAGATAGAAAACAAAGACCACAAATAAAACCATCATTATATCAAAATATCCTAATTAAGTTTCATTTCAACTAAAAATACAATGTACTCTCATTGTTTGATCAAATCAATCCGATTTTATAACCGAATTCGATTTGACCCGACTTTAAAATAAATTTACAATTATGTAAAACTCATTTTGGACAAAAATCCCGATTTTAAGCCGAATTGAAACACCTGACCCGAAATGAACCCGATGGCCCAAATGGACACCTACATTCAACTAAATATGTATGGTGGAATAAACTTTAAGGTTAAACCCACTAAATGTAACATTTAATGGCATAGAGAAGTACTCCGGGATCTTGATGATGAATGAATAATAAAAGCATAAATTGAGACCCAAAAAAGATTGAACATGGACACTCAGCTTTCTCCAAACTCATCATTACTCTTCTGTAAAACTACTACTCTAATTTTCTCTGAAAATTCAACTGCAATATCATCCCAAATATCATTTTAATAATTTTTTTTCTTATGCTCTAATTTTTTTACCAAATATCTGATTATTAAAATTATTATTATTGTTCCCACCTCAAAACTTAAATTAATTCATGGGTTTAATTTCCAGTGTTCTTGTTTGATCTTTTAGCAATAATAACTCCAAATGGTATGTATTTATTCTTTCTTTTTAATTATTGCATGCATTATATTTTCCCTGTTTTTGTCATTATAGTAATGACTAATGCTCATTATTATTTTCATTTAGTTTAATTAATTCCAATCTTGGGATATTGATTCTAGAGCTGTTGAAGGGCGGGCTACCCGCCAGGCCCGGTCCACCCGGCTCGAAAAATAGGCGGGCATGGACAACGTTTTTTTTTTAAAATAAAGTTTGGACGGGTAATATCCGCCCGCCAAGATAAATGGGCGGGTAGCGACAATAAAAAATACCCGCGGGTATACCCGTCCGCCCGCTTATTTTAATATATTAATTTTTTAATAATTAATTATATTAAGTAAATATGTAACGCTAATTAAATTAGTAGTCTAAATTCTTATGTTTGAAATTTGGACTTTGGTCTTTGGGCTTTTTTAGTACTATTAAACTATTATGATACTATTAGTCTATTACCCAATGTCCAATACCCATAGAATTTCCTAGGGTTAGACTACTTTTTTTTTGTAGAAAAGGGTTAGACTTTAGAGTACTTAATTTTGGTTTGTTGCGCCGTCCATATACTCTTCATCTGGATTCTGGAGTATACCATTCTACCATTTTTCTTATTTCTCTTCAACCGTCCATTTACATTTCATTTCTCAATCTCAAACTATTAATTATAAAGTAACAAGCAGCGACTCCATCATCTACATTCGACATTTCTGGATAATGTATTGTATTTTAATTATTATCAAAACTTAAAGCGGGCGGGTAGCGACAAAAATCTGTGCCCGCAATCGCGGGCGGGCATTTGAATTTTTCTGCCCGCGGGTAGATTTTGTAGCAAATACCCGGTCCGCTACCCGCGGGTAGATTTTGTAGCAAATACCCGGTCTGCTACCCGCCCAAGCCCGCCCATGAACAACTCTAATTGATTCATATAATGAAATTTTTTTAGATTTATAAGTAAATGATGTTTTTGAATTATTGGAATGAAATCAATACATGTGAAGCAGTTTAGAAATTAAGAAACCAAAAGAAAAATAGAAAATGGAAGTTAGTTGCATTGGATATATACCAATTACCATGGCATCTCAAGTGTAACTGCGTAAGAGAGAGCAAACAACCCAAGACAATAGCAATAATCACCACATTAGCCTTAACCAATAAATCCTTTTTATTTCATAAAATTAGAATGACATTATTTAATTTAATGACTTATGTATTTATGAGACGGATACAATCATGATTGAACTTTGAACCATCCTTATATCATCTGATTTTATCTAAATCCAATCAATATGCAATTAACTACTCCAAACAATTAAATGCAATTAAAGAAGATGAGGAACATACCTGTGAATTAAAACAGAGAAGGGAACCTATTTGAGCCAAGTTGTGTAATTGATGCAATAAATACAAGATTTCCATTTTTGAAGTGTTGAATGAGTCAATGATGGAAGAAGAAAAGCTGCCTAACCTCTGAGAAAAAGCAAGAATCACAGACATGATGAGGAGGAATGGAGTGCTAAACAGTAATTTTGAGCACCTTGATTTTCGTTTTAAACTAAGTTTATTAAATCCTTTTTTAATTAAATTATTTTGTTGTCCTTAAATAATTTGTTAAAAAGTTGCATTTTGAATTGTTTAAGTACATAACCAAAATTTCAAATGAAACTATATAGTATAAAATGAATTTAAGTTTTAGTTGAAAAAAATAAAATAAATAAAATAGTACTCTTTAAGTATTATAAGGTCAATGCTCAATTTATCATTATCCCTTAGAACTACAAAAGTAGTACTAGTAGAAATACGAATCTTTTCCCAAATTGATGTCAATTATCAAAATAATTCCAAACATACGCTAGTCAGAAAAATAATTCCCATAATACTGTCCACGTAGGACAGCTGGGGTTTCCTTTTTTTTTAATAAACCGCTCTTTAAAACAGCGGTTTTATGTTGAATTCCAACAAAACCATTACAGTAAATAGCGTTTTATAGTACATTAAAATTTTAAAAAATATATATATAACAGGTGCAAACCGCCATCTCAGGTATGGTTGTTAAAATCGCGATTCTGATCTACGATTTTACGATTTTACGATCTAAAAACAAGCGAGCGATTTGAATCGCAGGTAGAATCTTAAAGTTGTAGAATCTTACGATTCTAGTTGGAATAAAATTTTTTGAGGTAGAATCATAACACGATTCTACGATTCTACGATTTAACGATCCGATTCTACGATTTAACGATCCGATTCTACTATTTTAGTATGAATTATTTTTAATTTTTCTTATGTACCATCTTTAACTAATCTCTTTCACATATACATATCAATTTCAAATTTTCTATCATGAAAACTTTTAAAAAGCAAATTTCGTAATCGGTATGAAGATTTAAACTAATTATTAAAAGGTTTTTGTTATATTCTTAAAAATAAAGTCAAAAGAAACCTAATTCATAAATTTAAACCTTTGAATTGGATAATAATGATTAAAAACTAGATATTTTTAATATATTTAAGTTTATTTGTAGAATCTTACGATTCTACGATTCGATTCTACCGATTCGATTCTACCTCTCTAAACGATTTTAAATAGAATCGCGATTTTAACAACTTTGGGTGGCAGTTTATTTCGTGCATATAAGAAACCTGTTGCCTCTTACAGTACATTAAAATTTTAAAAAATATATATGTAACAGGTGCAAAACGCCATCTCAGGTGGCGGTTTTGGTCGTGCACATAAGCAACCTGCTGCCTTTTCATTTGCCTTCTTCCTCCCTGCTTCTATTGCGACTGCTCCAACTAAAAAAAAGGTTTTCTTCACTCAATTACTTCATATTCATAATTCCTCTCACTCAAGTAAAGCAATCAACTACATTGTAATCTCCTCCTTGATTATTTGTGTATTCTCTTCCTCATTTAAGGTATGAATTTAACCCTAATTTTTTTTCAATTTGCAAATTAATTTTTTTGTTCATGGTTGTTGTTATTTGACTTATAATAGATTGATTGTTTGTGAAATTGTCTTCATTTCATGATTTAAGGTTAAATTTTACACATTTAGAGTTGAATTTTATGATTTCTTTTGTATGCATCTAAAGTGTTTGGTGAAATGTCACAATGAAAGTTTACTCATTGATGGGTTAATTTAGTGGAATTAGTATATATTCATGGTGTTGTTAGTTTTGTGTTGTAATATTTTGTTAAATTGTATGGAATATCACATGTAAAACATTACACATTCTTGTATACATATGTATACTTTCCTTACTCACAATCAACAATAAAGTGTATGGAATATCACATGAAAAACATGCTTGTGTGTGCAGAATATGGATCATTATCCCGTTATAGTGTATTGAGGTGGGGAAGTAAGTTATACGGGATCCGATGTGGTGTACAATGGTGGATTAAATGCAGTGATGTTTATCCATCGTCAAAATACGACTTTTGAGATGTTTCTTAGCAAAGTGTATGATGTAATTGCTTGTGATCGCAATTCTTTTATATTAAAAATGGAGATGAAATATCCGGTGACTGGGAAAAATGTGTTAGTTCTGGTTAAGAATGATGAAAGCATAGGTGTTCTTGCTTATGCGGCTTCACAATCCCTCAGAAAGGCAATAGAGGTTTATGTTGAAATGGTTGCTAATTCGGTCAATGCTAGGGAAGTCATGACAAGCATGGAACTTCCAGAATCGGGTCCTAGTGTGCGTCATGACACATTCACAGAAATGTTAACAAACCCAAATTACGTGAATGAGCATATAGATGAGTTTACTTCTCCAACTTGCGGTATAATGAACACCTTCTCCACAGCTCACTTGGGTAGCCATAATGCCAATGAGGTTGATTCTCTAGACCATGAGAATGAGCATATTAATTCTGATCAGAGGAGGATTATGAAAAAAGAGAAGCTCTAGATGCAGCGATTAGGGGTGGTGCTCCATCGCAAGACTGGCTCCGAATCGATGAGGTCGATCAGAGGTTGATTGATGCATGGATGACTTAGAATAATGACAACTCTATGACTGAAAATGGCGACTTTAGGATAGGGCAAGAGTTTAACTCATTAGACCACCTTAAGAAGAATGTTAAGGCATGGGCAATATTGTTCTCGCGCTTACATTTTGCACTTGTTTGGTTGCATATTGTTCCCGGACAAAAGCGGGGACTCCGTTCAGTTGATCTACCTACCTTTACTACGAGACTTGCGACGCGTAGCAGAGTACAGTTGGGGGAGCGCAACACTCGCGTACTTGTATCGTAATTTGTGTAGGGCATCCCGCAAGGGTGCCAAGGACATAACAGGGTGCCTCCTACTCTTACAAATATGGTCGTGGGAGCATATACATATAGGGAGACCAGTTATTCGGATGGTTCGACCCCAATTTGATGAGGCAGACGATTTAGAACCGGTCTTAGGTTCGCAGCATCAACGTGGTAGAGATCCCTTAGCAGTAAGGTAATAATATTCATGTCTTTGTTTAATTCAAATGAAATACCTTCTAAAATATTGTTCTAATAGAGATTATTTTTTCACAGTTGGCTTCGCCTACATCTTTCTTGGTCACACTCTCCACATACTCTAGTATACTACCGCGACTCCCTCGATCGGCAAAGGGACGATCAGGTGCTATTGTATTGTAATAATTTTGTTAATTTTGACCCAATTATGTAAAATAAATAAGCTAATTGATTTCTTTGACAAATGACATGGCAGCCGTATACGATGGCCAAGATGGAGGCTTTGCCTGACATATGTAGAGATGGCCAGGTAATATGGAGATCTTCATGTCCCCTCATATGCTTTGACATCGTGGAGTATCATCTACCAGATCGTGTCATGCGCCAGTTTGGTTTGGAGCAGCGTATACCGGATGCTTGTGACACCATAGCTACATTACATGCCATTGATCGGAGGACTGCTGACAAGAACTTTCTGGTTCGACATCGTTCGCACGTAGAAGCATGGAATGATCGAGAGAACATGACAGTGCAAGGAGACACCTACACCGGTCAGAGCCTGGGTATATACATGGCGTGATATAGGCAGATCACGATATTGCGCATGACGAACCCAACATCTGCAAATCCAGCGTCGCATTATCATCCCACTGCGACAATATTGGTAAGCTTTCTTTAAATGTTCAGAAATATTAATTAGTACATGTAACTCTTATAAATCTTATTATTTAAATGCAGGCTGAGCGCATAAGATCAGTTCTTTTACAGTGTAGTGATGCAACACACGGGGCCTCTGCATTGCCTGTTGATGTGGGGTTTCGCCTGTTTACTCAGACCTTAGGCTCCATCAACACGTCATTGACGAAGGTCTTAAGTCAGACGGGATATGATTACTTAATTCCCACCCGTCCCACTGCCATTGATGATGACGCATTGCAGACTCCTTCTACTAGAGGTTCTGGTCACAGAGGTAGTTCTTCACGAGGTTCTAGTAGAGGTTCATCAAGAGGATCCGGACGTTCTTCTAATCGAGGTCGATCTTCGGGATCTCCATCAGCATCTACAGTTGCTATGTCGCCATTTGTTCCCCCAGGGCCCGTGTCCACTCCTCCACATCCATCGCCTTCTAACCGAATCTTGACATATCAGCGTGCTAGTCAGCGGCGACCACCTGCTCTTGATGTCATCACAGAGGCTGATGAGTCCACACCAACCTCTACGACAGGTGCACGCAGCAAGCGGGGTTGGGGAGTCTAGATTATTTAACTTGGGATGTCTATTGAACTTATATATATATGTATCATTTTGGATGGTCGTTTAGTTATATATGTGTTCTTTTTGTAATTAATGTGGAATCTTTCTTCAACAATTATGAATGTGTTGTTTTGACCATTTGGAATTGTTTGTTAGTTGAATACGGATGTTCAATTAATTAATATAATGTAGGTTATGAGGATTGATGAACAAGCCAAGTTTAATTAAAAAAAAATAATCAAGCAAAACCGCATTTCCACATGGCGGTTTCTTTAATAGGCAAAACCGCCATTTTAACTGGCGGTTCATTTACACTCAGCGTGCAGGGTAAACCGCCATCTGAAGGGGCGATTTTACTGTTCCAAATTTTTTTAACCTCACAGGCTAAACCGCCATCTGAGGGGGCGGTTTTGCTTTTCCAATTTTTTTTGAATTATTTGGAATTACAGCCCTGATGTTTAGGCCTTTTGCAAATTACAGCCACGATGTTTTTTTTTTTGCGAATTACAGCCACCACGTTTTAAAAGTGACCACCGTTGCGGCCAAATGACCGGTTATGACCGTTGACCAGGGAATTTACCTTTGACTTTCCATTTTTCTGATTTTTCCTCTTTTTTGAGTTTTTTTTTCTTTTTCCTTTTTTTAATTTAATTCCTTCATCCCTAATCATCTTTCTCTCTCTTCCTCCTTTTTCTCCATCATCTTCATCCTCTTCATCCTCCATTAATCTTTAAAGTCACCATTAATCTTCAAAGACCCAATTTATCTCCAAAGTCCAAACCCTAGATTTCTTTCCACCATTAATCTCTCTTCATGACTTTCCTTACTTTGTTCTCCTCAAAGACCCAATCAAAGATCCAAATACTCAGAAGCCATGGCAAAGCAAAACCTCAAGATTCCAAAATTTCCAGATGAAATTTAATTAATCAGAATCATTATTTGGGTCTTTGAGTATTTGGGTCTTTGATTCTAGAATTAATTCACAATTTCTAGAAGCCATGGCAAAGCAAAACCTCAAGATTCCAAAATTTCCAGATGAAATTTAATTAATCAGAATCATTATTTGGGTCTTTGAGTATTTGTGTCTTTGATTCTAGAATTAATTCACAATTTCCACAATTTGGGTCTTTGAGTATTTGGGTCTTTGATTGGGTCTTTGAGGAGAACAAAGTAAGGAAAATGATGAAGAGAGCTTAATGGTGGAAATTTTATATCGTAATTTACAAATTATTCTTATAAAATTACGTTTTATATCGTTGTATATGAAATTTATAAAATATGACACTGAATAATTGTTTGGGTTTCTCAGGCACCTGCAGAGCCTAACAAGCAAATTATAGAAATGATAAAAGAATTAGAGAGGCTAGCAAGGGTGTTTAGTAAGAATAATTGGCCAATAATGGCTTTCATTGATTCGCATCATCCTGATGTACCTGAACATCCCTATCCTCCCCACTGTTTGGCTGGTTCAGAAGAATCCAACCTTGTTCCTAGTTTGTACTTCTTTCAATTTCAATAAGGGTCGTCAAATTAAGGAAAGTGATGAAGGGAGATTAATTGTGGAAAGAAATCTAGGGTTTGGACTTTGGAGAGAAATTGGGTCTTTGAAGATTAATAGTGACTTTGAAGATTAGGAGGAAGAAGAGGATGAAGATGATGGAGAAGAAGGAGGAGAAAGAGAGAGAAAGATGATTGGGGATGAAGGAATTAAATTAAAAAAAGGAAAAAAAAAAAAGGAAAAAAAAAGGAAAAATCAGAAAAATGGAAAGTCAAAGGTAAATTCCTGGTCAACGGTCATAACCGGTCATTTGGCCGCAATGGTGGTCACTTTTAAAACATGGTGGCTGTAATTCCCAAAAAAAAAAACATCGTGGCTGTAATTTGCAAAAGGCCTAAACATCAGGGCTGTAATTCACAATTAATTCTTTTTTTTTAACCTCCTGAATGAACCGCTGTTTAGTGTAGCGTTTTTGCTTTTTATGATAAACCGCTGTTTTGAATAGCGGTTTAGTATTAGACAGACTAAAAAAAGGAAATTCTACATGGTAAGCACCAGGTTAAGGAAAACGCCTGTAATAACTAATTTTGTTTTCGTTTCTACATGGTAAGCACCAGGTTAAGGGAAACTAACTGCCGTAACTATATGGGCTAAAAAACGTTTGAATGGCCGTTAATGAGTGAAGTTACCTTATTGCCCTTGTTTAATTCTTCAACATTTTCATCATTTTCTTTCTTATATTCATCCTAATGCAATTGGGAAGCAATTTTAAAGGAAGAAAAAGATCTCAGGGCCGCCATTAACAGGCTTGGTGGTTTGGGATTTGGTACCACTTTTCTTCAATGAGTTTCTTCTTTCATGTATGTATCTCTATCTGTAACACCCCTAAATTTCCGAATCTCTGAACGGAACCAAAACCGAAAGAGAACGGAGGAAATTTGGGTGTTACATTTAAAATAAAATAAAATAAATAAAGATAAGGTTTAAGTTTGATTAAAGAGGTTATAGGAAAACTTTCAAACAAAATTCTACAGAAATTTCGGCAGCATCTGCCTTGAATTTTAACGCACCAAAAGAATTAAACAAACAATAAACAATCATGAAGAAGAGGCATTGATAGCCTTGTAACAAAATCACGGCGGAAAGATCATCGCCAAAACCTCTGTCGACATGCTAAGCATGGATCGTGGTTCCCATGTAAACACTAGGGTTTTCCAAAAACATAACCAGCTATACAAGTCATTCAAGATGCTAGAACGAAATGTAAAACAAAATAAATCTTTGCAGCGGAACAAATTACATCAAAAGGAGGGCACGCGCCTCAAACCAAAAACATACTCAATTACAATTCAAATACCACATGTATCGTCAAAAAAAAATAGTTAGAACATGGCACGCGTCAAGGTTCTCACTCAAATCCCCCCGTATGCAATGCAGATAAATTCCAAAAACCTGCAAGTGCTATCTATGATACCCCTACTGCTCAACGTAAAGTCATAGACCAACGTGTCATAGCAGGGCCATCAAAGACAGGCCATCAACAAGGAAACAAACAGTACACGTCAGTAGCTAACGGCAAGTTATATATGTAACCAACAAGGAATTCAACTAAACAGGGGAGAAAAGACACTCTAATGCATAAGTATCTACTTCGACTATTTCTCACTTCTATGTACTTCTCAATGACTTCACAATTTTCTATTTCTCTATTGATTTCATATATCCTCCTATGTGACTAGAGGCCACCATATTGGGGTTTGCAAGACCCACATGGCAACACCTCAGCCAAGGACGGTGACGGCCATGCCGGCGCCCAATGGCAAAGTATGATCATACCCCCCTACAGCGACCATATATAGATGGTCCATGCCTTCGGGAACTAATCCAGCTGGGGTACCAATCCAGTGGAGTCACAGTAATTATCCAACTTAATATCTCATCAATAAGGGTCTCATTCCCATTCCAACTTCATTAAATCCAACATCTTACTCTTGCGATATCAAAACCCATTCTCTACCATCTCTACAACTGATTCCCACATGTAGCACTAACTTAATAAAAATTTAAGCAACCCGTATTCAACATAGCTCATATAATATTGTTACGCAGGGAAAACGTATTCAAGATGCGTGCAAGAATTAACTAATGCGTGTACTTACCTGCAGCTGCAAGATAACAAGTCGCAAAAATCACTTCGAAGGAGGTTCCTACGCCCCTCTTATGAATCGGGCACCTATACACGTTCAAAGTAAGACTAATAAGCCTACTTCACATCATTTAAGAAGCACTGACTCCATACAAACTACACTATTAGCCGAACAAGTTTCAATTCAAGCTAATGCGCATTCTAAACACACTCATGCAATAAATTCAACCCATGTTCACACATGAACTACGCCATCAATTCCAATCAAACTATAACATTATATTCTAGTCAAGTTTATATCAAGATATGTTCAAGTGAAAGGGCGCAACCCTATGCTTGTGCGCTCTAATCGAGCTACTAATGGGAAAGTTTAAGAACACATAATGCATGATGTTACACTCAATAACAATCATATCACTCATGATAGTAGTGATTTATTATTTTTCCAAGGTTTTTAGAGTAAAACGATTACGAATAAATTAAATTTGTAGCTTGACGAATTAATAACGATTCGTATAACTTGGGTCAAAGTCGTATAATTTAGCATCACAATTGAACATATCAATATAACAACCAAGCTCAAAACTAACCACCTCATCAAACGACTATAACCACGACCATACTTTCATTAACGACAATCGCAACCTTAATCTTTCTTAGTAATTACTATTATAATTAAGGGTACATAAACAAAAATAGCCACTACTTATGTGGGCTAACAATTATACCCATCAACAACTATCACCAACACATCCTAATCAACCAAACTAAGTCTTAAGACAATTTATAAGATTCTCCAATTCAATCATCACACCACTAATGTAACATAAAAGCACACACTATCAACAATTTCATCCTAAAATCAAACCTTAATCAAATCATGTTCAAAAACACCACATTTAACTACTACCCATAATAAGATTCAATGAAATTAACACCAAAACACTACCTTTACATTCAATTATAATATAGATCTTAAATATCTATTTTCAATTCTCCATAATAATCAAACTCATAACAAAAATCAAGATATCATGTTCAAATTTAACAAATTAAACTATCTAAATAATAAGAGATTAAATATCACAATATACAAACTTAAAATGGGTAAGAGATTGCTCACAAAGAGGAAGGAACATCGCTTACAATGGGGAAATAAGAGAAGAGGGAGAAGGAGGTGAATGGTGGTGGAGGAGACAGCCTCGGGCTGCTGCTGGACGCCCAAAAAAACGCAGCTATGGCTGCTTGCGGGTGGTGCGAAGCTGCTGCCAGGA
Source organism: Amaranthus cruentus (assembly GCA_019425755.1). Lineage (NCBI taxonomy): Eukaryota > Viridiplantae > Streptophyta > Magnoliopsida > Caryophyllales > Amaranthaceae > Amaranthus > Amaranthus cruentus. Next base: position 9,955,928 of record CM033454.1, read on the forward strand.
GGAGGGAAGGGCTGCTGGCTGCTGCCCAGTCCTTGGTGGCGTCGCCAGATGCCGGTGGGGAGGAAGATGGGGCGGCTGGTGGTTGCTCGTGGGTGGTTGCCGGCTGCTCAATGGTGAGGGAGCTTGGAATGGTTCACGTGAGAGAGAGGGAAAGGGATATGGGTTTTGTCTCTTAGAAAATGGAGTGACGGCTCTTGAGTGCTAGGGTTTATGAGTACTCTTATCATGGCTATTATTATTAATATTAATTTTATTATTATTATTATTATTATTATTATTATTATTATTATTATTATTATTATTATTATTATTATTTCTAGATTCATAAGCTCACACATTCTAATAAAATAATAATTTGACTCAAACCTCTTTATTTTAGAAGTCGTATTTGTATTTTTAATATAAACATATGTTAATATTTAAATTCGTTTACAAACGAAACTTATTAAACTACTTTAAAATTAATTTAATATAATTATAAAATTCCTAAAAGTTATTAAAATATTAATTAATGAAGTCAGAAAATCTCGGGGTGTTACACTATCTTTCCCGATTTGAACCTTCATATGTTAATCTTTTTTTTGATGTTTATTTAAAGGCGATTAAGTGGATTTGATTTAATGGGTTCTTAATTAATGAAATTTCATCTGGGTTTCATGCCGTTTGATGATTTATTGAATTTCTTTATACGTGTTTCTGTTTACATAATTGATTGATCATTAAAAAGATGCCGTTGATAATGTTCATTCTCTGTTACAAAGTATTGTTTGGACCGAGATCATTTCTTCAAAGATGTCATTGATAGTTTTATTAGCATGAGATGCACTAAATCATGATGGCAGAAATGACATTGTTATTGCCCAGCTCTCGCCAAAAAGATTATGGCCTTGATTGTTATAATCTGAAGGAATATTGGGATGATTAGAATCTCCATGAAGAAATTGAACGGCTTGTCTCATGAAAGGCCTTTTTTCTGGTTTAGGATGTGTACACAGAAAGCCTAACTTAAGAACAAGCCTAATGAGGAAGAAGAAGATGACTTTTATAAGAATTAAACAAGGGCAAAATTGTAATTTCCATAATTAACGGTTTTTAAACGTTTTTTGTGCAATATAGTTACGACAGCTAGTTTTGAAACAGTTGGTGCTTACCATGTAGAAACGAAAACAAGATTAGTTATTACAGACGTTTTCCTTAACCTGGTGCTTACCATGTAGAATTTCCCAAAAAAAAGAGCCGTCCTACGTGGACGGTAATCTTGGAAATATTTTCTCCTGCAACGTAACATGGGAAATAATTTTTTAAAATGCCATAATTTGGGAAAAGATTCTAGAAATAGTAGTAATAGTAGATACTAATCATATACTTCCTCTGTTCCATAATACTCGCTACATTTTTCATTTTACGAAATTTCATATTACTTGCTACATTTCCTTTTTTAGTAAAAAACCAATCATTTAATGTTATACCTACTTCTATTTTTATCCTACTCTATATCTAATTACTCATATTTTTCTTTCTCATTTTTCAACAAATAATATTAAAAAATTCCAAAAAAGCAACTTTCCACTTACTGCTCATCATTGCACAGTAACTTCTTAATCTTTGTGCCCATGAAATGGTAGCAAGTAAATCAGAACGGAGGCAGTAATAATAACAATGATAGATAAGGTTTTTTTTTTAAAAAAAAAAGAAGAATTGAAATTCACATTGCTTTCACGTGAAGTATCAACTAGCAACTTTACCCATTATTTCCTATTCCACTATCTTTTTCAATCCTTATCTTTTTGGAGAGCTCAAAACTCCATCTTCATCTAGATGAAACCCCGACCGAATCTCTGCTCAACCACCGCCAACTGCACTGCCAAATTCAACTGTATTCCCACCAGCTGTCAGCCCTAGCCGTGGCTGCCCTTACTCGACCAACAAACAATGGTCCTCTTCTCCACTAATTAGAATAAAGGGAAGAAGATGGTGTGAAAACATTTACCATGGAAATGAAAAGATTGAACTCTTGAGGTACACCCCTACTTAAATAGATTTAATTGCTTGATTTAAATCATTGATAAGTAAAATTTAATGTTTCGTATTTGAACCTTGTGGAAATTATAGAATTAGGTCAATTACTAATTGTTGGGTTTTAATTGATGAAAATGATGATAAAACCATGAATTAGCAATTGTTGAATTGAATCTAGATGAGGTTTTTATTGGAAATGTTGAATTGATTTTAGATGCAAATTGAGCTATTGAGTGTTTATCTTAAAACAGTTATAAATTGAAGTATAGAAGTACTCATTGTAGTTGCCGATCTATTGAAAAATAATGTTGAATTGGGTACAATCTTTGAGATGGTGACAAATGCTAGAATTGGAATTATGAACAAAAGTTGAAAGGGAATAAGACTTGGTAATTGATTAAGAAGCCGGAAGAGTTAAAGTTAGATTTAATACGGATAGGGATTAAAGATTTAATAAATACGTATTAATCAATGTGAAGGATATGTTATATACTCTAACACGCCCCCTTACACGACCCCTTACACGAGAGCCCTTTGGGCTAGAAGTGTGGATCCAACACAGGTTCCCCTCATACCTGGTACTAAATATTCCACTTAAATGAGGGGTGGTTGAGATTCGAACCCGTGACCTCTTGTCACGTTGGCTTCTGATACCATGTCAAGGAACCAACTCAACCAAAAGCTTAAGCTGATGGTTGAGGCCCCAGAATATGTTATATATTCTAACAATCAAAAACTATGAGTTATTTCTTTGTGAAAAAAAAGGGTCAACTTAGAATTTGTAATACGTGTTTGAATTTGAAGCTAACAAAGTAAGTGATATGGTAGGTGCTTTCTTGTTTAATTATAAGTTAGTGTGTTCTTAGTTGAGGTTATGAGGTGATTTGTTTAGTTGAATTGTGTATTGATCTTGTTAGTTGATCATTAGGTAATTTAATTGGTATGTTAGGATTTAGAGTTGGTATGGTTAGTTTGGAATTATAGGTGCCTTGTTTGTTTGGATATGAGTTGATTATCAGTTGGAATTATAAGAACGCTATCTGGATTTAGTTGATATGCTACTTATGAATTAAATTAAAGTTTAATAATATTAAGTTGTGAATGATTATAAGTTATAAAAAGTGATTGAATTGAATAAATAAATGCATATTTTGTTCGTAAGTATGTATTTTAATAATCTTGATTGTATATGAATGTGAAAAAGATTGAAAGAAAACATTGAATTAAAAACTAAGGACTAAGAAAGATCGATACTTGAGATAATGGGTATTGGGTAAATAGAATGTGTGAGGAACTCATTTGAATACTAAAGAATTGATTATAAAGAATTTATAATCAAGTATGAAGCAATGTTTGATAGCAAATTATGAATAAAGAACTCAAGAAATCGAATGTTGTTCTTGAGTCAAAATTTGACCAAGCAAACTTAGTGACGAAATATGAGTAGTCACTAATGTGTCTGATGACGAAATATGAGTAAGCATCAGCTGCGCTTGAAAGATATAAACAAATGTAGAGAATTACAAGAAAGCGATGGATTTCGCAAAAGACAATAATAAAAGTCCAAGGTTGGTGCCGCAAGGGAATGCTAACTTCCTTTTTCGGCCAACCAGCTTTCCGGCGGAATAGAATGTGCCAGTCCACCTATGTGGGGCAGAATGCGGGCAACACCCAGACAAAAGGTACCAGTCCAGGGCGGTGGCATTCTTATGACCCCGGGTGAGAGTGCATGTTCGTGATAACTCGAGGCGGCATGCAGATATGGAACTGGCTTGGCAGCTTGCAAGCATAAAACTTCTGGGGTGACGACCTCAGACCTCTACTACCGACTAAGCGGTTGTGAGAGGAATTAAGATATTAATAAGACATTGTTTATTCTCTTAGGATTTATAATTAAAACTTTGAAATCGAATCAAGAGAATAATATCATTAATCAACAAAGCTATCTCATCCATACAAATAAAAGAATGTAAGTGAAACAAATCCTTTATTTTAAATTTTTTTTACTTATTTTGGATTATTTGAGAAAATATTACATCTAACGAGGTGATATGATTTTGAAACGATTGGCGCCTGTGACACTAGTTAATTGATATTTTAAAATTATTGTTGTATACTTGCAGGGTGACTTTTAAGTCAAAAAGAAATATTTTGGATTAGCCAATTTACAAACAAGTCAAAAAGAAATATTCGGATGTAGACTTCCTTTCATCCCTATCTCTTGCCCAGTCTGCGTCTGTGTAGGCTAGAAGCTCAAGGTTATCATTTTTCCCAAAAAGGAGACCTCTGTTACTTGTACCCTTCAAGTACCTTAGAATCCTGGTTACTGCTGTCATGTGTTGTACTTGAGGATTATGCATGAATCTGCTTACTACTCCGACGGCATAAGCAATATCAGGTCTAGTGTGTGAGAGATATATGAGTTTTCCGACCATCCTACGATATCTATCCTTATCTGCTGGCTTTGCTCCTTCAATCATCTGAAGCCCATGATTAGTCACAATGGGGGTATCAGTTGGTTTACAATCAACCATCCCGGTTTCTGCTAACAGATCCAATATATACTTTCTCTGTCTGATAAAGATACCCCTTTTTGATCTGAGTACCTCTATGCCAAGAAAGTATTTCAGGTTGCCCAAGTCCTTCATATAAAATTCAGCAGACAATCTTTTCTTCAAATCACAAATTTCTTCTTCATCATTCCCTGTGATCACCATATCATCTACATAAATCATCAAGCATGTAATTCTTTCTTTCTTCCTTTTCAGAAAGAGTGTACGATCAGAATCGCTTTGCTCATAACCGAATTTTCTCATAGCCATAGTGAACTTTGGAGACTGTTTCAGCCCGTACAAAGCTTTACGTAATCTGCATCCTTCTCCTGGGCTATAGTCTTAAGCGAATCCAGGAGGGGCTTTCATATATACTTCTTCCTCAATCTTACCATGTAGGAATGCATTCTTTACATCAAATTGATATAGAGGCCAATCTTTATTAGCAGCTACAGAAAAAAGAACTCTGATAGTGTCAATCTTCGCAACTGGAGAAAATGTTTCGGAGTAGTCGACTCCATAAGTCTGTGTATAACCTTTTGCAACCAACCGAGCTTTATATCGTTCAATGGACCCATCAGCGTGGTATTTGATGGTGAAGACCCACCTACATCCCACAGTTTTCTTACTCTTTGATAGCACACATTTCTCCCATGTTCCATTCTTCTTAAGAGCAGAGATTTCCTCATCCATAGCTTTCTTCCATTAAGGATCCTGAAGAGCTTCTTCAACATTTTTTTGGAATACTGCTGGAATAGAGACAACTGTTAAAAGCCATGGCTATCTGAGACAAAGATACACTACAACTTAGGTCAATGGGATATCGAGATCGTTATGCCTCGAAGTTTGGATTGTATCTCTTTGGAGGGATTCCTCTGGTTCTTTTGGGGGGTAACTCATACCTGCTAGGGTATCTCAACACTTGCCCTATCATTAGGTTCATCATTAGTCACATTAATCACACTTTCATCAGCATTTGCCTCATCATGATCAGCACTAGGTATAATCATATTTTCAAGATCAGAGTTTACCTAAGGTTCACTTGGATGCTCATCGGATAGGGATGATGGAGTGGACTGAGTCGGAAAAACGATACTATCAGAAGCAGTTACAGTGGTGTTACCTACTTGCTCTTTTGTGTCAACCTGTAATGGATGTATCAACCAGCTAAGACGTCCCCTTCCTTCGAGTGCTATGTGCATATATTTGCACCAAGTTGTATAGTTATGGTAAGATAATTTTTCGGCCACCCTTAAATCGGCAGACGATGATTCATGCTTTTGAGTTTGTTTATTCATTAGTGAAATCATATGGAACATCTGTTCCAATTGTGCTACAGTAACCAATTGCTGGTTTGGGTTAATTTGGCTTGTTTGGTTTTCTGGTTTATCGTCTTCCATCTCAGGTAAATAAAGAGTAAATGATGTTCGCCGGAAAAGTCGCCGGTCTCGGAAAGACGTCTTACGACTCTGATACCAAAAGTCGATCATTTAACTGTTTATAATTTAATTGTATACATACCAAGTCGATCATAATTGTAGTAATAATTAGAATGGCAATTAAGAAAAATATACTTCCATACAATGACAATCAAAAAGTACAAAGATGTCTAATTTCAACCCTCAAATACTACCCTTTTAACATTTCAAAATATTTTTCCACCTTTTGCAAAACCACTTCACACTTCAAAATATTTTTCCAACTACTGCCAAACCACTTTACACTTTCACTTAATGCATCTTCTTTTTGTGGAAGCAAACTCTTCCTCGGTCTCATTAATTTACATGTTTCCATTTCCTTTTTTTATTGTCCCTCTGGTAAAGCATTACTATTACCCAATCGGTTGCCATTTGAGGGATTTCTTGATATTTTGTATCATCATCGGAATCCAATTTAAATTCATCAATTGCATAAGAGGTGGATTCAATTTTAGGTCTGTCATTACACAAAGGAAATTGTAGTGTTTGATATAAATAGTAGGTTGTGACACTAGCACTATTGTAATTCTTTTTAAACTTTGTGGGTAGCCAAAAGCAATTGAGAAGATCACTATGATTAAAAGTTTGAGTCATGTTAATCGTCCACTTTGTGGGATGACGACACCAATGATAAAAAAGAATAATTGTTTATCCTTAAGCATATATGAATGCTCAAGTCCATAGGCTCTACATAAATTACGGAATGAGTATTTCGTAAAATCTAATGGAATAATATTGTGCTCATCAGCAAATAACTCGTGGTGGAGAACATATCGGCTTAATGTTGAAAACAATCTTTCAGGCATGTAGTAATCACCGTGATCTGGATTTCTACGTGAATTGTAGTGGGGAAATGGAAATTGATATTCGTTAAAACTCGAGAATGGTACCTTAGTAAATGGAGTTTAGACGAAGTCCTACATAGGCTCAAAATACTGTTTATAAACTCTGTGATCCTCCATTGTGTTAACACCTGTGAGAGTGTCGGCTCAGGCACGGGGAAGGGTTGAGAAAAATCAGAAGAAAAAGTAATGAGATCAGAGAGAAGGGGCAGGGGATGTCTCAGTCACATCATTGATGTTCCTCCTAAACCAACCGATTCAACTTACCCACAATGGAAGCAAAGAGACTCAGTTGTGCTTTCATGGATAATGCCAATATTGAAGTAGATTTGGTCAACCAATTGGTTGTAGTCTAAAAATTGATTTTTCTGATTATCCATGAAAGCACGTCGCCTTGCCTGAGCCGACACTCTCAACTCTCACAGGAGTTAACACAATGGAGGATCACAAAGTTTATAAACAGTATTTTGAGCCTATGTAGGACTTTGTCCAAACTCCATTTACAGAACTACCATTCCCGAGTTTTAACGAATATCCATTTCCATTCCCCCACTACAATCCACGTAGAAATCCAGATCACGGTGATTACTACATGCTTGAAAGATTGTTTTCAACATTAAGCCGATATGTTCTCCACCACGAGTTATTTGCTGATGAGCACAATATTATTCCATTAGATTTTACGAAATACTCATTCCGTAATTTATGTAGAGCCTATGGACTTGAGCATTCATATATGCTTAAGGATAAACCATTATTCTTTTTTATCATTGGTGTCGTCATCCCACAAAGTGGACGATTGACATGACTCAAACTTTTAATCATAGTGATCTTCTCAATTGCTTTTGGCTACCCACAAAGTTTAAAAAGAATTACAATAGTGCTAGTGTCACAACCTACTATTTATATCAAACACTACAATTTCCTTTGTGTAATGACAGACCTAAAATTGAATCCACCTCTTATGTAATTGATGAATTTAAATTGGATTCCGATGATGATACAAAATATCAAGAAATCCCTCAAATGGCAACTGATTGGGCAATAGTAATGCTTTACCAGAGGGACAATAAAAAAAGGAAATGGAAACATGTAAATTAATGAGACCGAGGAAGAGTTTGACTCCACATAAAGAAAATGCATTAAGTGAAGGTGTGAAATGGTTTGGCAGTAGTTGGAAAAATATTTTGAAGTGTGAAGTGGTTTTGCAAAAGGTGGAAAAATATTTTGAAATGTTAAGGGTAGTATTTGAGGGTTGAAATTAGACATCTGTGCACCTTTTGATTGTCATTGTATGGAAGAATATTTTTCTTAATTGTCATTCTAATTATTACTACTATTATGATCAACTTGGTATGTATACAGTTAAATTATAAACAGTTAAATGATCGACTTACTATCAGAGCCGTAAGGCGCCTTTCCGAGACCGGCAACTTTTCTGGCGAACATCATTTACCCTTTATTTACCTGAGATGGAAGACGAAAAACCAGAAAACCAAACAAGCAAAATTAACCCAAACCAGCAATTGGTTACTGTAGCACAATTGGAACAGATGTTCAATATGATTTCACAAACTTAAAATCATGAATCATTAAGGGTGGCCGAAAAATTATCTTACCATAACTATACAACTTGGTGCAAATATATGCACATAGCACTTGAAGGAAGGGGACGTCTTAGCTAGTTGATACATCCATTATGGAAAAATTAACGCCCATAAATGTTAAATAATTTTATGGAAAAATTATAAATGTTGAATAATTTTACGGATAAATAATTTTAACGTTTAATTGACCATTTTAATGTTTAATTCATCGATCAAAACAAGTACTCTTTCGAATAAGTACTTGTTTTAATCGACTTTTTGAAAAAGCTTTCCCATAAGGATAGTCGCGACGTCAATTTTTTCAAAAAAAAATTGTTATGATGGATAAAAATGACGTCAAATATCTTTTTCGAAACGTATCGGAAAATAGACGTATAAGTATTTGTTTCAACAGAATTTTCGAAAGAGTTACCCCATAAGGGTAATTGCAACGTCTGTTTTCTGAAAAAAAAAATTCGTTATGATTGGTAAAAATGACGTCAAATATCTTTTTCGGTTTCTGTATCGAAAAATAGGCGAATAAGTACGTGTTTCAACCGGATTTTAGAAAGAGTACCCCATAAGGATAATTGCAACACCCCTTTTTTGAAAAAAGTTTGTTATGATAGGTAAAATGACGTCAAATATCTTTTTCGGTTCAAATGTCGAAAAATAGGCAAATCAGTACTTGTTTCGATCGAATTTTCGAAAAAGTTATCCCATAAGAATAATTGCAACGTCCGTTTTTTGAAGAAAAAAATTGTTACGTCAAATATCTTTTTCGGTTTATGTATCGAAAAATAGAAGAATAATTACTTGTTTTGACTGGATTTTCGAAAGAGTTACTCTATAAGAATAATTGCAATTTTATGAAAAAAATTGTTATAATAGGTAAATGTGACGTCAAATAGACCTATTGATTAGATAGTTTCTTATAATTTTTTTATAAAATTATTAAACATTTATGAGGGTTAATGAATTAAACAGTAAATTAAACATTAAAATGGTGAATAAAAGGTTGAAACGCTGAATCAAACAAAAATTAGATGCTACCATGTGGAAAAAACTTACAAAATAATGAATTAAACGGAATTTAACAAGAACTTCATGGAAAATGCTATGACAATTAGATAATGCATAAATTGGATGCTAGCATGTAAATTTTTTTTTAAAAAAAGTACTACCACTGACTTTTCATTAAAACTGGATGTTATCATGTGGAATTTCCCTAATTAATAGTATAAGTTTGAATGAGTATAGTAGTCCTCAATAAAAATTGTCTCAATTGAATCAATAGAAACATGATTATTAAGTTTATACTATTCATCTCTGTAATTAATATTGAAAAAAAAAATACTACAAGTCTTCTGGTTCTCAAGTTTCAGTGTTTTCTCCTATCTTTTTTATATTTATTCCTAATTTTCAAAAAAAAAATTAATATTGGAAAAAATACAAGTCTTAAATCATTCCTCAAAATTGTATTACATGTTCCACTTATATAGTTATAAAGTTTCTCAATCAAGAAAAAAAGTTTGACTTTAATAAATCAAAATTAGAATATGTATGAAAACCCTACCTTTAGAAACATGCATTTTATTAAATTGTAGATTTTAATTATAAATTTATTATATACACATGAGTATTTCAGTTTTCAGTTTTTATTTATTACCCGTATTTTTTATTTATTGTGTACATATTGATGAGTTTCAAAATCTACATTAAGTATCAAATGTATTTTTTACTTATTGTCTACTACTTGAAAAGTGAATTATTTAGTAATAAATATGGTACACACTTCATTGAATTCTACATCAAAAACAGTGTACATACTATTAGTAACCATCCATAAACATGGTACACACTTTATTAAAAACAGTGTACATATTACATTCTACATATTTAGTAATAAACATGGTAACACTTTATTAAATTATTTAGCACAATATGAATATCATTAATAAATGCTTGCTATATTATATCATTCTCTAAAAAGAGTAATTCAAAGTTAGAATTGGATCAAAAACATAGGGAAAAATGGATAGAAACTTTTATACAAGGTTTTTTAGATAACAAATATAATTAAAACCCAATTTTACTACGTTAAAATTGTTAGTAACCATCCAATTTTAAATAATTTGACAATTATATAAGAGTAAACAGTGTACATATTGTGCTCAACTTTAAATAATTTGGAGTTAAAATGAGTATTATAAGAAATTTGAACGATATAAACAGTGTATACTCATAGTTAATACACTCAGAGTAAAATGAGTATTATATCTGAGTAAACAGTGTACACTAATAGTTAATACACTCATAGTTAAGAGATTTGAATACACTCATAGTTATCTTTTCTTCTTGGAGTTAACAGCAGTTTTACCCCTAACCAATGCATTGCCTTCTCCGTTAAAAACTTCTAATTTAGCAAGAAGTTCATCTCGAATCTCATTTAAATTATCAAAAAGAATGGGAGCACCTATTGATGAACGATATAAACGCCTGCGTAGTGGCTTGTGAAAAACAAGTATAACAATTATATGTTAGTATTTTATTATGTATTGGTTAACACAAAACATTGATAATAATTCATACCTCATGTAAGTCGGAATGAAAAACTTTTCCTTCAAATAAGAGCATAGCCATCATCATAAAAATAGAACAATCAACATTTGAATTTGTTTTACTCTTGAACGGAATCCTTTCAATATCAAAAGAGGACACATCCTTTGTACATGGATGCTTGAAAAACTTCAAAACTTAACACAAAGATTCCGCCTAAAAAAATAAAAGATATTAGTTGAATATCTTTTAATCAAACAAAACACAAGAATACATTTTGAACAGTTAATCAATTATCAATGTTACATTCAAATTAAAAATCAGCTTATTTAAAGAACACTCTGCTGACAGGTGTTGTATGTGTGTGCCGATTATGCTGAAATGCTCTGTTGGCTGGAATGAAGGATCTGCTGACTAATAAAAACCAGCAGCATGACTATGTGAACATAAACACAACTTTTATCCTTGTGTATTCAGTGGGGTACTGAATCAAACAAAGGCTATTATGAATGTGTTTATGCTTGGATAAGGTTTAACAGGGCGTGTTACAATGGAGCAACAGAAAATAACCACAAAAAATACCAAATTAATTAAACAAAAGAAAAGAAACCAACAAAATTATTATATGTACCCTTAAAAGTCCAATATGTACACAGCTTTGCGAAAATTATATTATTTAGTTACTTACCAAGACATTAGCCCACATATCAAACTTCACTTGACCTCTTTTCGTATAATTTCTATTATCAACAACTTGAATTATTTCTTGATCCAAGTTTATGACAACTAGATAATAATGTTCATCCATGAGCATTGGCAGAAAAATCAACAAAACAAAAATAAAAATCAACTCTAACTAAAATTAACATAAATAATCTAATAAAAACAATAGGCAAAGATAATATTACCAATTTGGCTCTCTTCAAGTACTATGTATCATCGTGACTTGAAACATATAATTTCAATGCTTCAACAACAGATTTATCATTAACACCTTCTTTTAATTACTTTACCAAAGAAGGCTGAAAAAAAAAGATAATTATCAAGAAATAAAAATGAAAATAAAATATAAAAAAAGAAAAAAAAATACCTTGTATGATAAATCAAAAAAATATCTCAAGTCATCATCATTCTTTTTCACCAAATGTTCATTCAACAAAGTTGACCAACAATCAACAATTGAATTGGATACAAGATTGTGAGCCTGAAGAGTGAGGAAGTCATTTGTATACACAACATACTTTTTCTTATAAAGAAAAAGTCGTTCACTGTCCCAAAAAATTAACATAAAAAAAAGCACTAGCTAGTTAAATTAAAAACAAACCAAAAAAATACATTTAGTAAATTAAATATGTTTTACCTTTCACTCCCTTCTCTTTTGTTTGGAAAAAACAAAATCGAGTAGTTGTTGTTGAAGGATGGGCAATGGCTTCATCAAATTTGCGTTCTTCTTCATGGAAGAAGAAATGAAGCTAACTTCAACATCACCGGGCCCACAATCAAAATTAGAAAAAATACTACACAGGTTTTCTTTAATTACAAAAAAATCAGTTTCTTTCAAAAACTCGATTCTTAAATCTTCATCAATCTTTAACTCAAGATTTGCGCATGGAAAATTCATATCATCAACAGGTTTTTCTTGAATGTCTTCAAAAATTTTATTGACATCTTCTTTTGCATTCAAATCTAAACAGAAAAAGTGACATTAATAATCTTTAAAAAACTAAAAAAATTCTCAAAATAAAATACTATGAATTTGAAGTTTAAATAATTAAAATTTATACCTTGAGGTAAATATTCTTCAAAAACAGGCATTGATTGAAGATGTTCTTGCATTACCTTGAACTGAGCTACAGATTTGTCAATAAATTCCAAATCTGCATCACGAAACTCCATTTGGGACAATGTTGAAGGTCCTTCTGAATCAACATTGCCCCTAGAATTCATTCTTTCTTTTATTTGAGAAAGACGCTCAAGTTGAAAAGCAGAAATAACTTGAACATCTCTCTTAAATAAAAGTAGAGCCTCTAAATCAACCTACATAATGAAAACATAAATTAAAAATTATATTAATAGCAAATAAAAATATATTAAATAATTACGATGTACTTACATTGCGAGCTGCTTTGTTTTTGATTTCTTTGTTGGTTTCCAAATGATCAGGAATTTTATAATGAATGAAGTTATCATCAATAGATGAAACCTCGAAAAACAAGGGAGGAGTAGAAGAAATAGGAGTAGGAGGGACAAAAGGAGATGTAAAAGGAGAAGAACGCTGACACTTATTAGATAAGTGTCACGGTCCATTAAGGCAGAACCAAAACCAGACAAACCTTCATTTTTTAACCTTTGGGATACATTAACATTATTCCAATGTTGAATCAAAGGTAAATCGGTTGGAGACCTAATCCCTTGAAAAACAAATCTATGAAAATACAAAATTTATGAAAAAATAAACATCAATGTAAAATAATCAATGAATAATCAAAACACACTATTTGCTATTAATACAAAATTATATACTGTCATAATCATATTATGTACCCCTAAAGTTAGTATATGTACATAACACCACACGAGGCATACAAAACTACAAATACTAGAAAAAATAAACATCAATTTTATAGATTTGTTTTTCAAGGGATTAGGTCTCCAACCGATTTACCTTTGATTCAACATTGGGATAATGTTAATGTATCCCAAAGGTTAAAAAATGAAGGTTTGTCTAGTTTTGGTTCTGCCTTAATGGACCGTGACACTTATCCAATAAGTGTCATGCGTTCTTCTCCTTTTACATCTTCTTTTGTCCCTCCAACTCCTATTTCTTCTATTCCTCCCTTGTTTTCCGAGGTTTCATCTATTGATGATAACTTCATTCATTATAAAATTCCTGATCATTTGGAAACCAACAAAGAAATCAAAAAAAAAGTAGCTCGCAATGTAAGTACATCGTAATTAGTTAATATATTTTTATTTGCTATTAATATAATTTTTAATTTATGTTTTCATTATGTAGGTTGATTTAGAGGCTCTACTTTTATTTAAGAGAGATGTTCAAGTTATTTCTGCTTTTCAACTTGAGCGTCTTTCTCAAATAAAAGAAAGAATGAATTCTAGGGGCAATGTTGATTCAGAAGGACCTTCAACATTGTCCCAAATGGAGTTTCGTGATGTAGATTTGGAATTTATTGACAAATCTGTAGCTCAGTTCAAGGCAATGCAAGAATATCTTCAATCAATGCCTGTTTTTGAAGAATATTTACCTCAAGGTAAAAATTTTAATTATTTAAACTTTAAATTCATAGTATTTTATTTTGAGAATTTTTTTAGTTTTTTAAAGATTATTAATGTCACTTTTTCTGTTTAGATTTGAATGCAAAAGAAGATGTCAATAAAATTTTTGAAGACATTCAAGAAAAACCTGTTGATGATATGAATTTTCCATGCGCAAATCTTGAGTTAAAGATTGATGAAGATTTAAGAATCGAGTTTTTGAAAGAAACTGATTTTTTTGTAATTAAAGAAAACCTGTGTAGTATTTTTTCTAATTTTGATTGTGGGCCCGGTGATGTTGAAGTTAGCTTCATTTCTTCTTCCATGAAGAAGAACGCAAATTTGATGAAGCCATTGCCCATCCTTCAACAACAACTACTCGATTTTGTTTTTTCCAAACAAAAGAGAAGGGAGTGAAAGGTAAAACATATTTAATTTACTAAATGTATTTTTTTGGTTTGTTTTTAATTTAACTAGCTAGTGCTTTTTTTTATGTTAATTTTTTGGGACAGTGAACGACTTTTTCTTTATAAGAAAAATTATGTTGTGTATACAAATGACTTCCTCACTCTTCAGGCTAACAATCTTGTATCCAATTCAATTGTTGATTGTTGGTCAACTTTGTTGAATGAACATTTGGTGAAAAAGAATGATGATGACTTGAGATATTTTTTTGATTTATCATACAAGGTATTTCTTTTTTCTTTTTTTATATTTTATTTTCATTTTTATTTCTTGATAATTACCTTTTTTTTTAGCCTTCTTTGGTAAAGTAATTAAAAGGTGTTAATGATAAATCCGTTGTTGAAGCATTGAAATTATATGTTTCAAGTCACGATGGTACACAGTACTTGAAGAGAGCCAAATTGGTAATATTATCTTTGCCTATTGTTTTTATTAGATTATTTATGTTAATTTTAGTTAGAGTTGATTTTTATTTTTGTTTTGTTTTTAGATTTTTCTGCCAATGCTCATGGATGAACATTATTATCTAGTTGTCATAAACTTGGATCAAGAAAAGATTCAAGTTGTTGATAATAGAAATTATACGGAAAGAGGTCAAGTGAAGTTTGATATGTGAGCTAATGTCTTGGTAAGTAACTAAATAATATAATTTTCGCATAGCTGTGTACATATTGGACTTTTAAGGGTACATATAATAATTTTGTTGGTTTCTTTTCTTTTGTTTGATTAATTTAGTATTTTTTTGTGGTTATTTTCTGTTGCTCCATTGTAACACGCCCTGTTAAACCTTATCCAAGCATAAACACATTCATAATAGCCTTTGTTTGATTCAGTACCCCCATTGAATACACAAGGGATAAAAGTTGTGTTTATGTTCACATAGCCATGCTGCTGGTTTTTATTAGTCAGCAGATCCTTCATTCCAGCCAACACAACATTTCAGCATAACCGGCACACACGTACAACACTTGTCAGCAGAGTGTTCTTTAAATAAGCTGATTTTTAATTTGAATACAACATAGATAATTGATTAACTATTCAAAATGTATTCTTGTGTTTTGTTTGATTAAAAGATATTCAACTAATATCTTTTATTTTTTTAGGCGGAATCTTTGTGTAAGGTTTTGAAGTTTTTCAAGCATCCATGTACGAAGGATGTGTCCTCTTTTGATATTGAAAGGATTCTGTTCAAGAGTAAAACAAATTCAAATGTTGATTGTTATATTTTTATGATGATAGCTATGCTCTTATTTGTAGGAAAAGTTTTTCATTCCGACTTACATGAGGTATGAATTATTATCAATGCTTTGTGTTAACCAATACATAATAAAATACTAACATATAATTGTTATACTTGTTTTTCAAAAGCCACTACGCAGGCGTTTATATCGTTCATCAATAGGTGTTGCCATTCTTCTTGATGATTTAAATGAGATTCGAGATGAACTTCTTGCTAAATTAGAAGTTTTTAATGGAAAAGGCAATGCATTGGTTAAGGGTAAAACTGCTGTTAACTCCAAGAAGAAAAGATAACTATGAGTGTATTCAAATCTCTTAACTATGAGTGTATTAACTATGAGTGTACACTGTTTACTTTGATATAATACTCATTTTACTCTGAGTGTATTAACTATGAGTGTACACTGTTTATATCGTTCAAATTTCTTATAATACTCATTTTAACTCCAAATTATTTGAAGTTTTGCACAATATGTACACTGTTTACTCTGATATAATTGTCAAATTATTTAAAATTGGATGGTTACTAACAATTTTAACGTAGTAAATTGGGTTTTAATTATTTGTTATCTAAAAAACCTAGTATAAAAGTTTCTATCCATCTTTCCCTATGTTTTTGATCCAATTCTAACTTTGAATTACTCTTTTTAGAGAATGATATAATATAGCAAGTGTTTATGAATAATATTCATATTGTGCTAAATAATTTAATAAAGTGTTACCATGTTTATTACTAAATATGTAGAATTTAATATGTACACTGTTTTTAATAAAGTGTGTACCATGTTTATGGATGGTTACTAACAGTATGTACACTGTTTTTGATGTAGAATTCAATAAAGTGTGTACCATGTTTATTACTCCATCCACCCCTTGCTTATTGCCCACTTTCTAGTGGGCACGCAAATTAAGAAAAATGGTAGTGGGGTATTTTAAGTGATTATAATAATTATAAAGGTGGTAGTTGGGGTATTTAAGTGATTATAATAATTGAAAAGGTGGTAGGTATGGTATTTCAAATAATATAAGTTGGGGTAGTTGGGGGTATTTAGGGAAAAAATCTTTGCTAAAAATAGAAAGTGAACGATTAGAGTGAAATAACCAAATAAGGAAAGTGGACAATAAAAAAGAAACGGAGGGAGTACTAAATAATTCACTTTTCAAGTATTAGACAATAAGTAAAAAATACATTTGATACTTGATGTAGATTTTGAAACTCATCAATATGTACACAATAAATAAAAAATACATTTGAAACTCAAATATCAATATGTACACAATATTCTTAAGTATGTACATAATTTTTGAAACTATGTACTTCATAATTATACATAAAGTGTGTAAGGCTAAAACTTGAAAGTAGAAATATACAAATCACTGCCACACAGTTTTAAATGACAAATCAGTCCAATATGTACACAGTTTACGACAATATGTAGACAAATAATGGAGCTCTTGATGTAAAATTTGATCAAGTGTAAGCTCAAATGATAGATTATAGAGTTTAGCATAATAATGGAGTTCATCTTCATCTTAAAATAAAAGCTACACAATAACTAAAAATACATTTGAAACTCAAATATCAATATGTACACAATATTCTAAAGCATGAACCCTTTTTCTAAAATAAAAAATAATATGCTAAAGTATGTTCACAAAATGCATATTTATTTATTTCTTTTTCTATCTTTATATATATATATATATATATATATATATATATATATATATATATTATAATATATATATATATATATATATATATATATATATATATATATATATATATATATATATATAAGTTATACATAATCTAAAACAAAAATTTACTTATTACCTTGACAAGATTTTTTCTTTGGGCAATTTCAACTATCGTGTGTTCCATATTGTCCACAAGTTCGGCTTAGTCTGAGATTTTTTCTGGATTTCTCAATTGCAATATCTCTGTCGCTCTTTTTCCTTTTTCCAGTACCACTCCCTTTGTTTGAAGACTTAGGAGCATTGAGTATATTAATCTCTATTTCATTTGAACCAACAAATGATTCAATATGGCTTTTCCTTTTCTCATGTATATGCGTAGGGGTATCATCATTACTGATCATATCCTTAATTTGCATTTCAGCATTCTCAAGTTTTTCAAGTAGTAACTCCATTCCATCTATCCTACCCTCAGCCAGACTAATAGAAGAGAAGAATTTGCTCCACAAATGACCAAGTAACTCCACTTTCTTATCCCTATCGGTTGATTCATTCAAACATTTCCCAAAGTTTTAAAATATTGGCAATTTCATTGCGTTTTTGCTCCATCGATTCATCATATATTGCTTAGGAATTTCTTTCAGATTTTTCCCTTTCAATATAAAAATAACATGACGACACAACATACCCATGGACTCAAACATTTTACAAGAACACAAACAATCCCTTGAAACTTCAACATACTTAACATTATAAACTCTACCCTGTAGTTGTCAATTACTTGGGTATGTTCCACATCATCTCTCACATCCATATTATTCACTCCACAACCAAAACATGCCGATTTGAATTCATTTTGGAATATATAGAACATTGTGTGGGAGTAAAACAAAGATGCATTCTTTTCCAAGGAATGTAGAGAAAAGAAAAGAGGGTAGGCATGTTGTTCTTTGAATCACTATTTAATTTACTTTGTTCATGCCTTTAAACATCCAAAGAAGACTCAAATCTTAAATAAAACTCTACTAAAGTTAAATGTGAATTTGTGAACTGTGTGAAGAAATTATTTTCACTTTCAGATATTTGAGTGCTTTTTAATATGCCACCTAAGAACTACTCCCTAAAGTATGACGGTATCCACATTTCTCTAATGTTAAACAAATTGATAAACCAAGCATCATCTACTAATTTAAACTCAGTCATCACTGCTTTCCACTTCAAGTCAAATTCATGTGGTTCAAGATCTCTATCCCATACTACATTGTATAATTTTTCAACAAAATCCGTGTCTTTCTACAATGTTCGTGTTACTTTTTCAGGTACTTTTTTCATGATATGCCACATGTAGAGTCGGTGTTTTGTATTTTTGAAGTTCAATGGATGGACATTCAATTTCTGCATATTGAATAATAAAGAAATATATATTAGTATTATTTAATATGTACCAAATTTACAACACTATGTACACAATTTACCACAATATGAAACATTAAATAAGGGGAACTTAAACAACAAAATTGATTACACATTTAGAAAAAAATTTAAACAAAAAAGAACTAGGAAATATATTTTGCTTTATATAATGTTTAAAATACATCGAATTTTATATGTTATAATGTACTATCTACATCAAAAAGTTTGAAGAAATGAACAAAAGAATATCATATAGAAGTGTGAAATTGCTTCTAATGAATTATTAAATCAAAGAATTCCTAGCTATCTTTAAACTATGAATTTTGAGTATTAAGCATTAGATGGTTCAATCCAATGTCTTCCATTAACATGTACACAATATGTACCTAATTTACCATAATATGTACACAGTTTCCTTATTTAGATTATAACTAACTCCGTGTACAATGTTTAATACAATATGCACCCAATTTACCACAGTTTACCTATTTAGACAATATAAATAACTGGTAGTACAGTGTTTAACACAATACGCAACCAATTTAACACACTATGTCATAGTGTAAAACAATATGCACCCAATTTAACATACTATGTATCTTATACTGAAATAAATAAATAAAGTATACCTTGACTTTGAAAACTTGAGACATCAAAGTCTATCATATCAATAAGATCAGTATCTTCATCAAAATCTGGCAATTTGAAAATAAGTGAATTTGTATCAAATAAGAGATTTTGTATCAAATAAATGTAAAACAATATAATAAAATTAAATGAGAAATTTACTTTGATTTTCAACAAATGTTTGAATTACCTAGTTCTTCCATCCCTATATTAAATAAGTGATTTTCTAAGTTCAACTATGTTTGAATTACCTAGTTCTTCCATCCCTATATTAAGATTCATAAACCAGTTAAAACAATAATATCCCTATATTAAGATTCAAAAAAGAGCAAGATAATAATCAAATGAAGATTAAAAATAATAGTCGAATTAGATATAGTAGAATCAATTTGAAAATAATATGTATGCAGAATTTGAAAATATTATGTATGCAGTATCAATGAACAAATGAATGCTAGTATCAATAAGACTCAAATGAACAAATGAATCAAAAATAATATGAATGCAGTATCAATAAGACTCAAATGAACAAATGAATGTTGTATCAATAAGACTCAAATGCAGCATCAATGAACAATAATCTCGTCAAGAATGAATGCAGTACTTCACAAATAAATGAACCATAATCTCGTTAAGAACAATCAATCGAAGTACCAATGAACAAGTATCAATCGAAAAAAAAAACCCTAATTTGCGATTTTATACTGTACTTCACGAAAATATATTGTACTTCAAATGAAACCCTAATTTGCGATTGATACTAAAGAACAATAATATACTGTACTTCACGAATAATCAATGAATGCAGTACAATGAATGAATAACAATAATAAAGAACAATATCAATCGAAAAAAAAACCCTAATTTGCAATTGTATCAAATAAAGTTCATACCTGTGAAGATTTGTCAAAAAACCTTAATTTGCGATTGTAGCTGGAGTAAAGTATGTCAAAAATGTTAAGAATGAATGATTGAATGATTATGTGAAGTATAGTAGTATGGAACGTTTGTGAAAACTGATGGGGAGATAGAGAGGAGAGAGAAGCGAGATAGAGAGGAGAGAGAAAATGAAATGGAAAAAAGATGAATTTGTCAAAAACCCCCTAATTTGTGAAGGATCATGTGAAAACCAATTAAAATGGTGAAAACTGAAAATAGGGGTACATAAAAGCTCAAATAGAGTACATATTTGAGTGGCAGTTTTGTAAATAATTAGACATTTGCTAAAAAGAGTACATATATGCTTTAAAAGGTACATATTCAAATGGTATTTTTGTAAATACTATCAACTTTTTTCTTCACAAAAAATACGTACACCCTATAACATAATATGTACCCCTTTTACTACATTATGTATATCTCTATTTGGTTTTCAGTTTTCACCACTTTAAGTGTTTTCCGATCCTACCTATATATATATATATATATATATATATATATATATATATATATATATATATATATATATATATATATATATATATATATATATATATATATATATATATATATATATATATATATATATATATATATATATATATATATATATATATATATATATAGTTGAATGAACGAGGAGTGTGTAAGAGCATTGAGATACGAAGAAGAAGTTCACGAGTGGTCAAGCGTGGTCACGGTGAAGCACACCTTAGGAAGGGGTTTTATGCGTCGCACAACAACAAGTTAGCTTTGCCCGGGGGGTTCTCTCGGAAACCCTCTCCGACGTTCAAGTCAGATAACGGAATAGGGAAAAAGTAAATGAATAATGAGTAGAAAAGAGTTGATAGGGGTGTTTAATGTGGTGGTTACCGACCAGCGGAAGTGGCGAAGCGGGAGGTAACTGTCTGAGTGAATTTTGGCAGAGTTTCGGTATCGTAATGAAGGCTTAGGGGTGGTTAGCGTAGCTATTCCCCTTTTTATATACTCCCAGCGGCAGTTACTCATGATGAAGTCGAAGTGGGAGGTTGGAGGTACCTATTTTAGTAAATAGGTGGTTACTGCAGAAGATGGGTAACTACCTGAAAGTTACAAGGCGGTTATTTCTGCTGGAAGTAAGAAAGTCTGACCTTTGACCAAGAGCCGGTCAGCAGATGAAGTCAAGAGTTGACTTCTTGGTTTGACTAAATTCACACAGCTAAACATTATCATAACATATATATATTTTCTTACCCCAATTGGGGATAAAAAATAATACTACATATTTCTTTTTTCCCCAAACTCAATACATGTGTATCAAAATGTATATTTAATTTTATGTAATTTATTAAATTATAATAATAAATAAATAACTACTCCTATTATATATCAACTCATCTAGTATATGGCTATCTTACAATGAGACGGACATATATTGTAAGCTAGTCTTTTTTTAAAATTATTTATGGTGTACATTCGTAAAAGTTTTTGTGAATTTGAAAACTAAGTATTCAAGATGGCATATGATTTACAACGTGATGTAGTATCATGATTATTGATATTACAATATATTATATTACTTGCTAGCTACTATATTTTATATATCAAACCATTTTCAAGAATAACTAGTTTGACAAGTTAGAATAACTATTCACTGAGTTGCGGCTCATGATTTGTGTTTTTGTTTTCCACGGGTAATGTCAAGTTCTTTGACGTATTTAGTGCATAAGGGTTGGGTGAAGTAGATCACACATCATAAGTATATTTAGATAAATTAGGGTTTTAACTTTATTATTTTATAATTGGTCTTATAATATTATTATTTGAGATTATAATGTGTTATGATTGGTATTATAATATTATAAAATATTATAATATTTTATAATTGATATTATAATCATTATTATAATGTGTCTTAATTGGTATTATAATTATAATATATATTAATTGGTATTAAGATGTGTATGTTATGTAGGGTGTGGATGGAAGATAGGAAAGAACGTCCACAAACTGTTGTTTATACGAATCATCAAGAAAACGTTAATGTTAACTGCACGTGCAAAAATTTTGAGGAATGTGGATGGTTGTGTTACCAATGTTTGCGCATACTTCACAATCACTCGATAGAAAAAAATCCCGGAAAAATACATCTTACCTCGATGGACCAAAAGTGCTAAGAAAAATGTGTGGGAGAAGATGTTCAACAACCAAGACCCTTGTGGTAAAAACAATGACAAACAATAGAGATTATTAGCGTTATAGTGGAGGCACAACATGGGACGAAAAATGTACAATTTGGTTTTGAAAGCACAACACCACAACAACGCTCGGAGGGTGGTTGAGGATTTATGTAACAAATCATATGAAGAAGTACAAAGGTTGTTAGAAAATTCAATGAAAGAACAACCGTCCCCAACCATTGTGTCAGGTGCAGAAAATAATGGTACTAGACCTGGACAAAATCAGTATCTAAGGAGTGTAAAAAGAGGATCAAGGGTCACTTTAAGAAAAAAAAAATACACAACAAAAAAGGAGTTCAATTGTGCAACACCAAAGAAACACATTGTATACAATAAATTTGAAGGATGTAAATGGTGCAATTGTATTATAATTGTGAACTTGAATCAGTATAATTTCGAATGCATGATATTATATTCCCAAATTTGGTATATTATACTTGCAAATATATTGACAATCCATAATTGTCTATTATACTGGCAATATATTGATGATCTATTATTAGTGTTAATTGCTCTTATTTGGTATCTGTTGTGAATGGGCTAAGCCTATGATGAAGAAAAAACAACAAAACTAACGCAAAGAAACTAACCAAAAACAGAGCAATGCAACAAGAGAACACACACAACAATATAATGAGGTATCTAATGATACCTCCCCCTCAAAACAAGTATCTTGTCATTAATGGAATCAACATTACATTAAGACTCACCTTACAATGCTCTAGAACAAGTATCCAAAGCAAAGATTGAAGCTTGACTTCAATCTCTCTTAAATAGCCCTAATACAAAGGATAATACTCTTTTGATCTTAAACCCTAGTAAAACCCTAGTATTTGGCTCTCTCTTGATACCTAATACATTTCTAAGACTTATATTTATAGTCCTAAAGAGTATTAGAGACATTAGAACATGTGGCTTTAAAATCCCACTAAAAACATACGAAAACAGAAGCTGCCGCAAGGAGGATCTGCACTCTCGCTCGGGTCGAGCCTCATCGCTCGAGTGGGTCGAGCGAGCCCACTGAAGTCACTGGATTGGTCGAGCTGTCTTGCTCGACTTGGAGTCCTCTGCTCGGCTAGTCGAGCTCTTCTCACAAGCTGCTGCTGCTTTGATTCCATCAAGCTCCCACCTTCCATACTTCATCAAATCATCATCATCATTTGTCACTTGATCGAGTGACCCAAATCTCAACACTCCATAACCCGTGCTACGCTCCGCACCACTCTCGAGTGTGAAAGACATCGCGTGAGCTATGAGATGCACAAAGTCGTCATCGACGTCGTGGGAATCGGGTCTTGCTTCAACAATCTCCCCCTCAAGACCAATTCCCTTACCATCATCAAATGTCACCTTCTTGGGTGACTTGCAATCATCATTGTGGCCTAGGAAACCACCTACAACTTGTAGCACATACAAGTTGCTCTCACTCCTTCTACCTCTCATGAGCACCATGCTCCCCTTAATGACTTTCAATGTGCTTCCACTAGCCTTGAAAGTGCATCCTTTAGACTCCAACCTACCAAGTGATATGAGGTTCCTCTCAAGCTTAGGAATATACCTCACACCACCTAGCCTTCTCTTGACACCATCATGTGTCACAATGTCAACCTCTCCAATACCTTCCACCTTCACCCTTTCATCATTGGGTAAGGTGACAAGGCCTCCATCACAAGTGCTAAGCTTAGCAAATTTCTCTCTTTCACAACATATGTGGAATGAGCAACCGGAGTCAATCACCCATTCCTTGCTACAAGTCACTCCCCCATCAACAAGAAGTGCTCCCTCATAGTCATCATCATCCACAAAGCCTAAAGCGGCGCTACTCTCACCATCTCTTCTCCCAACCTTCAAGTCCTTCACTCTCTTGAGGTCTTCCTTCATCTCCTTACACATCATTTGAATGTGCCCCTTCTTCTTACAATAGTAACACTCCTTGTTACTAAAGTCATTTCTCACTTGAGACTTCCCCCTAGCTTGATACCCACTCTCCTTAGATCTCCCTCTTGAGCCTTCCCCAAACAAAGCCTCATTATTACCCTTCTTCTCATCCCCCTCATGCCTCTCCATAAACCGATCATTCTCTCTCAATGCCGCCAATGCTTGATCAAGAGTGATTGAGTCCCTACCAAGAAGCAAAGTTTGAACTATATTCTTATAGCTCTTTGGAAGTGAAGCCAAGAGTAGTAGTGCCTTCTCTTGATACCTTCTCCTCAAAACAAGTATCTTGTCATTAATGGAATCAACATTACATTAAGACACACCTTACAATGCTCTAGAACAAGTATCCAAAGCAAAGATTGAAGCTTGACTTCAATCTCTCTCAAACAGCCCTAATACAAAGGATAATACTCTTTTGATCTTAAACCCTAGTAAAACCCTAGTATTTGGCTCTCTCTTGATACCTAATACATTTCTAAGACTTATATTTATAGTCCTAAAGAGTATTAGAGACATTAGAACACGTGGCTTTAAAAGCCCACTAAAAACATACGAAAACAGAAGCTTCCGCAAGGAGGATCTGCACTCTCGCTCGAGTCGAGCCTCACCGCTCGAGTGGGTCGAGCGAGCCCACTGAAGTCACTGGATTGGTCGAGCTATCTTGCTCGACTTGGAGTCCTCTGCTCGGTTGGTCGAGCTCTTCTCACAAGCTGCTGCTGTTGCTTTGATTCCATCAAGCTCCCACCTTCCATACTTATCAAATCATCATCATCATTTGTCACTTGATCGAGTTACCCAAATCTCAACACTCTATAACCCGTGCTACGCTCTGCACCACTCTCGAGTGTGCAAGACATCGCGTGAGCTATGAGATGCTCAAAGTCGTCATCGACGTCGCGGGAATCGGGTCTTGCTTCAACAGTATCGTACATAATTGGTAATATAAATAATCTTATTTAGTGTTATATCTTTGGTATTGTAATAGAATATTTTAGATAGTGAACATATTATTTAATTGAATAATAAATTTGATTGGAAAAAAGTAGAGATCACAAGAATTTAAAAAATATTAAAAGAATGTTAGTAGAAAATATATGGAGATCTTACTAATTGAAAATTAGTTTTATAAAGTTAATGGAAAACATGTGGAGACCATAAAGAATATTAAAATGTTACATTGAAGTTAGTGGAGGATATGTAGGGTACATAAGTATTATAAAAATATTAAAGTGGCACTAGTGGAAAAAAAGTTAATATTAGTTGCGGTTCCTAAAAACGCAGCCTTTAATGGAAGAGAAAAAGGGCGAAAAAACTAGCACAAAGGCTGCGGTTTTGTGTAAAACCGCAGCCAATAATCAAATGCTTTTTTTTGGAGCCTTCAAAGGCTGCGGTTTTGGTATGACCGCAGCCAGTAATCAAATACTTTTTCTTGGAGCCTTCAAAGGCTGCGGTTTTGGCATGACCGCAGCCAATAATCAAAATCCATTTATAAAAAAACCCTAAGCCTGTCAAATTATGCGCCGCACCTCATTTCTTTCTCATTCTTTCTTTCTTTCTTTCTCATATCTTTCATTTGTCTTTGTTTCTCATTTTGTTTGAATCCAACTCCACATCAAGCTTTGGACATCAAGCTTTTCGAGTGTATTGTTTTCAAAGGATGTTTGTTTCACTTCAAAGAAATTGCTTTGGACATCAAGCTTTGCAATCGAACAACAATGTATTGTTTTCAAGTGTTTGGATGTTTGTTTCACTTCAAAGTTAGTTCCTTTTCCCTATTTTTAATTATTTTTATTTATTTTCTTGTTTTATTCATTTAATTTAAGCTTTTTTCATGTGGGTATTTAATTTAATTTATTTTTTGTGGGTTTTTGATTTATTTTCTGATTTTTTTTTATAGTTTTTGTCTTTGTTCAAGAGAGAAGGAGCAAATGAGGAAGAATGTGAAAAGGATGAAGAAGAGAGTTTAATTTTGAGTTTAATTTTTGTTCTAGTTTTTTCAATATATGTTGTTTATTGTAAATATACTTGTAAAATTCATTCAAGAACAAAAATTCATTCAATATCTGCGGTTTCTGTTGTTTATTGTAAATATTTGTTGTTTATTGTAAAATTCATTCAATATCTGCGATTTTCGTTCTAGGTTTTTCAGGATTTCATTCCACAGACTTTGAAGCATGCATCAATTAAAATGAAAAATAAAACAAAAAAAAGGGACTAAAGGCAGATACAAATTACACTTACATTAAACGAAATGAAAAAAAAAAGAAGCCCTCAAAGGCTGCGGTTTTGGCAATGACCGCAGCCAATAATCACCTTTTTTTATTTTAAAAATGGTCTATAGGCTGCGGTTTTCAGGACCGCAACCAATAATATTTTGTCATCTGCTGCTATTACTAATGCTGCGAATCAAAACCGCAGCCTATATTGGCAAAAAAAACCGCAGCCTATCTTGTTTTTTCCACTAGTGTGAGTATAATAGGATTATTTTTGTCCACAATTTGTGACATAAATGGAAAGATTCTCTATGGGAACAATAAATAAAACACTAAAAAATGGCAAATAGGAACTTCTTTAAGAAACGGAGGGAGTAATAACTCATGACATGGGTCTTAGAATGAAGATATGTGTCATTTTACATTCTTTTTAAATTATGTTATGATTATGATTATGATTATGATGAGTGTTTTTAAGTTTATAATTGTTTTTACCTATTAATGTTTCACAAATTCTTAGTTGAGACCGTCTATACAATAAACGTCTCAAATTTGGGCTGACCCAATTTATAAATTTTAAAAAAAATTGATTGATGATTTTGTAAGTTCAAAGGGAGATATAGGTTGGACTTTTGAGAGACGTCTATACTATATATAGACGGTCTCTTAAGAGAGGACCTGTAATGTTTTAGCCTTTTAACATTTGGAGGTATTAGCAAAAGAGGAAAACATTGAATTGAGATAAATGGTCTATGTACCATATTAGGAATTAGGATCATGCACTCCAACCATTTCCACTTTAAAATACTTCCATATTAAGGAAATATTATGACTCATTTTTTTAAAAAAAAAATTACCAGGAATAAGGTAATCTTTTGCTTATTTTCCTACAATAATATTAACTTTTGATTAACCATGAATAATACCAACTTGTGGGGGTGTTTTTCTACAATATACCTAATATGTTAAAAATAAAACTATAGGTGATTATATGACAAAAAATTTTAGTAAATTAGTTAATAAACCAAAGTTCGTATTATTCTAGGAAAAAAACCCCCAAAGTTGGTATTATTCATGGTTAATTAAAAGTTCGTATTATTGTAGGGAAATTAACAAAAAATTGTATTATTCACGGTAATTTTTTTTTTATCATAGCTGTAATTGCTTAATAAATAAAATGATTAACAAAAAATTGGTAAAAGTGATATATTATGAGAAAGTGGAAACTATGTGAATGTGATTAAAAGTTAAAAGTAAAGCTAAAACCAAAAGACAAAGTACAAGTCATGATCAAAACAAATATAGAGAAAACTTAATTGAAAGGAATAAAAAGAAAGTAGATTAAATTTCGTGGGATAGAGGATATTAACATGTCTGATTTTAAGTGTTATTCATAGTATTTGAAATACTTTATCATATATTTTTTTTAATAATTTATGATGCGTATCTGGGCATATTAAGACTTAGAAATTACTCTAAAATTGTGTAAAAAGTAAGTAGAAAGAAAAAAAAATCAAAAGAGTATATATATTACTTGCCTTATATTTGCCATCTCATGTGGGTAAACGATGTAGTCTTCTAAGCTTACCTACATCTATTCACCGTGTAGTTTACCTGTATATGATAACAACTTATGATTTACTCCTTTCGTTTTCTAATGTTTTTTTCATTTAGAATATTATATTTTAGAGAGTGAAATTTAATTAAGATTATTAAGACATATATAGATGATAAAATATATCCATGTAAGATCTTGTTAAATTCGTTTTAAAGTATACTATTTAATAATATATTTATTATAATTTTTTATGATACGCATTTAGAGATATTAAGACTCAAAGTTTGATTTAAAAACTGTGTAAAAAGTAATGGGAAAAACATTAGAAAACGGATGGCGTATTAATTAATAATTAAATATATATATATTTTTTAATAAGTGATTGGTGAATAATAATGCATATAATATTTACTTCCTCCGTTCCATTTTACTTGCAACACTTACCGTTTTTTGAAGTTTCATATTACTTGCAATATTACTATTTTTGGCAAAAATAATCTACTCATTTTATCTCACTTTATTCCTACCCCACATATCACCATTAATCATACATCATCCCATTAATTATTTAATATACCCACAAGTCACAACCACTATCTACTTATAATAATTTTTTTTATTTCTATCCCACATATCATCATTAATCATACATTATTCCTACTTTTATCATATTGATTTGACAACCCTTAAAAAATGTGTCAAACTCCTATGGTGCAACTAAAACGAAACATAGGAAGTATATCTTTAATATTATTTAATTTTATCCTAATTGAAACATGTTGATGTGGCATTTTCATGCTAGTTTTTTTATGATAAATCTTGGTACTCTCATCGTAATCATGTCCCCCAAAGACTTAAACCTATTAGGAACAAAGAAGGTTGCCATTATAGATAAAAACAAAGTTGACCCAACCTTTGACCATTAATTCTTCTAAGGTTTTCACCTAAAGTTTTGAATTTTTAACCATTAGTAAGTTTTATTTACCGTCCAATTAACATTAATTACATCAATAATTAGTTGCCAGTAAGCTCTTAAGATAAATTCATGAGAAAAAATAGTCACTCCATTACATTTGTAATAGTTATATTTGACATTTTATGCAATACGATGCGTTATATTGATCATTTATATATTGAACTATATACATTTAAAAGTTATACAATTTAGTATGCGAGTATATTGATCCAAACAAAATCTTTCTTGAGTATATTTTCTTACACAATTGTCGCAATATATAAAATAAGCTTGAACAATAAATTGTACCAATAACTATAATGTAACAAACGGAGGAAATACATAAAAAAATTAGTAATTTTTTAAAATTTATTCCCGTTCGTTCTTTCTATGTTCTCACTTTTTTTTGTGATATTACTGTTGCTGAATATAAAAAATACTAGTTTAGAAAGCCGCGCAATGAGTATTAGTTGAAAAGTTAATTAAGATGATGAAAATTGTGTTATAAGCTCACATATGATTCTATAAATAGTGCAAACTAGGTTATTAGTTTCCATAATTTCAAAGAAAAATCTTGCCCAGTAAGACAATTATTTTTTCTTCATAATGAATAGTTTAAAAGTAATAAACATATCATCCCTATTATAAACACCAATGAAGTAGTTCTTTTCATTTGATAATATATATAGAAATCTTATCTATTATATTTTTTTTTCCAATCTTTAAAGAGTTGCTTGTAACTGGTAAAAATGGTACTCCCTCCTATTCACTTTAGGTGTCCCATTTACTTTTGAGACACTATTCATTTGTCACTCTTACATTGCATTTTATTATTAATCTATAAGTTAAAACATAGTCATGTTGGATCTTATTTGATTTATTTTGATGTAAAGATTATTAATAACAAATTTTTATAATTTTTAATTATATATAACTCGATATATTATAGATTGAATAAGTGCATTGGATAGAGTGCATAAAGTAAATGAGACACTTAAGATGAATAGGAGGGAGTATTATTCAAATCATGACTTGCTATTTTAAAATTAAATCCATGGGATAAATTACCTTCTATAAGCATTTGACATTTAGCATGTCTTTTGAGAAGGTGACTTGTGGATTTTTACAGTTCTTTTAATAAGATTTATGATTATGATTTGGAGACCATAATGAATATAAAAAATGTTAAAATGAAGTTAGTGGGAGATATATGAGGTCCATACGCATTATTCTCTCCATCCTATTGGATTTGTATCATTTTCTATTTTGGTCCGGCTCACTTAGTTTGCATCAATTATCTTTTTGAACAATGACTCACCACTTTCTTTTAATCACATTCATACATTTTAACTTTTTTCTAAATTCATGTACACAATCATTCTCTATATTCATTTATTATCAATTTCTTAAAAATAACTCAATTCCTCTTTGATGCAAACCAAAAAGGACATAGTTTGTATAAAATTGAAAATATTAAAGTAATGATGAATAAAGTTATTGTCCGAAATTTGTGATATAAATATAAATATTTATTATTGGAACAAAAAATAAAACACTCAGAGCAAACTCTTTCAATTGAAGCTCATTGAGGATGACCATGCCCTATGTGCCTATTTACTACTGAAACCATTGATCATCGATTCTTCGCTTGCCCCTTCAACGCCTAATGCGTTGAGAAGCTCTGTAATTGGTTGCACATGCATAACTACCCACGATGATTGCTAGTATTATCAACCACAAATCGAAAGCAACATGCTTCTAGAGAAAGGTGATCACTGCTAGCATCTGCAGCCTAAGTTATTACATATAGAAAACCAGAAGTGAAGTTGTCTGGCAACTTCGAATGAGTACAGTGGACAAAACATTGAATCTTGTTCGAGATGAAATTAAGATTAGATTTTCCTTTTTATATTCAGCTGACTCTCAAACCAATCCTTGGTTTAGAGATATTGTCTCCTAATGTAATTGTTTTCCCTTTGTTGAGGCCTTGCCTAGTGTATGCACATCAAGAGTGAGCTGGTGCAACTCTTCATTGACGGTGGGTACCTCCTTCATACTGATGCAATCATTACAGTAGGTTGAGATGGCTAACCATGATATATATATGTTTTGTTTTGATGCAAATGAAATTTTATTTTCCAAAAAAAAACAACTGAAACACTCAAAATGACAAATAAAAACTTCTTTAAGGAACACAAGAATTATATTTAAAAAAAAGAGAGAAAAGTAAAATATTATTTTGGACCTAAATCTAGACCCTAGATCCGCCATACCCTAAGGTTCTAAATCTGGGTCCAAAATTTTCAAACCCTATGAATGTGAGCCTAAATTTGAATCCAATAAAAAAAAGATCCAAATCTTGGTTTAATTGAATCCAACTCAAATTCGACCCATGTCCATTCCTATTCACAAGTCCCCTTCGCTAAAAAAATGGCAATATTGACAAGCGAGTTTTTGAAAAATTAAGTCCACAAATCCAAACCCACGCATGAACACCTCAATAATAGACCATGGTCAATAAGGAGTAATAGTCAATAATGATTGCAAAAGTGAAGGGTATTATAGTACAAGTGGGTGATAAATAGGAAAAAAAGGAAACAATACGTAGCAGTTGCAGGAGTTTGCTTGCAGCAAATTTGTTCCCGGTACTACTACTAATACACTACTCCACTTTAAGAATCTGCTTTCAAATTTAAAAACGCATTATTCTCTCACACTCTTCTGCAAACCAAAAGGCCGAAACTTCTCAGATTTTATATCGTCACTCATTCACCTTTTAGGTATTTAATCTTCAAATTTTGTTTTAGGTATTTAATCTTCCATTAATGATGAAAATTCTGCATTATTTTCATATATGAACATATGAATATATGGTACTCACATTTAGCATTTACTGGTATTAATGTTATTATGTGGGAAAGTGGAAAATTTTCTCATTTTTTGAAAACATTGATTGTTTGTTTGGTCGATAACAGTTCCAGTGACGTTTTTGTTAAAAAAATTATGTGAAGATTAGTAATTTTTTTTTCTATATATATGATAATCTCACATTGAAAGAAAGTTCATTGAGTTTTGATCTTTTTTTGAAGGTTTCATCTCTAAGGAAGAAGAAAATGGAGCCAGTTGGTATGGAGATTTGTGAGAAACAAGATGATCTGTCTGCTACTCTTGATTTTGCTAGAAGGTAGTTTATTTTTTATAATAATGTTGTACTTTGCTGTAGTAGTATTTGTTTTTGGTATTGCTCTTTGGAAGTTTCTTGTTTAATGGTTGTTATTGCATGTAACTCTCCAAAACTTCAATTGAATTGGTGTTTAGTATATTGTGTATTAGATATCTTGTGTCAACTTAGATTGATTCTCAATTTTATTTTTGGATTTGGGTCAAAATTTTGTTCGAGCTTGAATTTT
Source organism: Amaranthus cruentus (assembly GCA_019425755.1). NCBI lineage: Eukaryota > Viridiplantae > Streptophyta > Magnoliopsida > Caryophyllales > Amaranthaceae > Amaranthus > Amaranthus cruentus. Next base: position 9,988,911 of record CM033454.1, read on the forward strand.
TTCTGTGGATTTTGATTGAGTTTTCAACTAGGGTTAATTTTGTGTTTTTTCCGTAACATTGTGAAAAACACAAGAAAAATATGTTTTGCCATTATAGTGTTTTTTTTATTTACTTTTATTTTTTTTAATAAATACTTCCTCTGGATTTTATTAGTTGCTACAGATAGTGACATCTTGTGAGGAGAAATGTCACTATCTGTAGCAACTATTAAAAACTAGAGGAAGTATATGATATATGATGCTGTAAAAATATGTTTTCAGATATAGGATTAACTTATTTTATTGTAAAAAAACATATAATAGCTACCAGCTTGAGGCATTGGAGAAATCTATGAAGCAAAACACTATAGTGTTCTTGGAGACTGGGTCAGGCAAAACTTTGATTGCTGTCATGCTTCTTCGGAGTTACGCGCACCTCATTCGTCGTCCTACGCAGTCTTCTATTGCTGTCTTTTTAGTTCCAACTGTTGTGTTGGTTACTCAAGTATGTTCATAGTTTTTCATAGTTGATATCACTATATACTGAATAGTATAGTTGTACATATGTTATAAATTTTAAAGATTGATATCTGTGAACATATGTCCTGTGTGATTATTTTTTTTGTGTTTTCCTTTCTTGTGTCAATTATTAGCAAGCAGATGTAATTGAGACGCACACTGATTTGAAAGTTGGCAAATACTGGGGAGAGATGGGTGTTGATTTTTGGGATGCTGCCACTTGGCAGAAACAACTAGAAGAACATGAGGTGAGTTTTCTGGGTTTCATTAATCAATTTGATTGGAAGAATGTAATAGAGTCAATGTTCAAGTAAAAACTTTGCATTTTTTGATGTTAACTATATATAGTATGAGTCTATTAATTGAGGGGTTTTAGTGTAGTTTGGAAATTGTATTTTTGTTCATATGTTATAACTGCATTTTGTGTCATACTCCTAGGTCCTTGTGATGACACCAAAGATTTTGCTCGATGCACTTAGCCATACGTACATTAAATTGGAGAAGATTAAAGTACTCATATTTGATGAATGCCATAATGCCAGGGGAAACCATCCCTATGCTCGCATCATGAAAGTGAGTATACAATATTCATGTACTACAGAAGTTATCTCGTCATTTCGAATCGTAATTGTACTTTTGGATGTTCTGTGACCTTTTTCTCTTGCTGTGTTGTTTGATATCACTCGGAAATAGGGACACAATGATTCATAACCTTATATAATGTTTTTTTTGTTTGCTTTAGAATCAATTGCTTGGTTACCCAACCAATAGTAATAAAATTTATATTCATTGAGGCTGAAAATATTAGAGCTTTTGGCAAATTTAGTACTCCCTCCGTTCCCTATTGATGTTCTCATTGGGAATATTCACGGGAAATTAAGAAAAGTGGAATATTTTAGATAGTAGAGATATTATTTTATTGAACAGTAAATTTGATGGAGGAAAAGTGGGGACCACAAATATTAAAAAAATATTTAAAGAAAGTTGGTGAAAAAAATATGGGGACCACAGCTAATCAAAAAATGTTTTTATGAAGGTAGTGGGAAATATGTGGGGACCATAAGGAATATACAAATGTTAAAATGGAGTTAGTGGAAGATATGTAGGGACCATAATCATTCTTAAAATATTAAAATGAGGATGTATAAGGTTATTTTTGTCCAAAATTTGTGGTATAAATGGAAAGATTTCTTATGAGAACAATTGAAACATCCAAAATGGAAAGTGGGAACTTCTTTAAGAAACAGAGGGAGTATGTTTCACAAGTGAAGTATGCAAAATAGCTGATTTCTTTTTCTTTTTATACTGCAGGATTTCTATCATCGTCACGTGGATACTAATGAAGTCCCTAGGATATTTGGCATGACTGCTTCACCTATAAAAGCAAAAGTCAATGGTAATTTTAGTTATTATTTGAGTATCTAAATTACCTTGACTTGTACTGTATGGCATTGTTTTCTGGTGTTCACCTAAGTGCTGCTTGATATAGGAAAAATCTGTTCTAATTATGGGAATATCTGAACCAAACTTGATAACAGTTGGACCATATCTGATCCGAATATGATTATTAATGCCTTAATGTTAGATCTTCAACTACAAGATTTATTTTAAGTTATTCTAGTGCACTAAACTTCATTGTATCATGGTACAGAACCTCAAATGCTGTCACAATTATGGTAATGGTTGTGTAACCTATATTACGGTTGTGGTAAGCTCAAAGACTCTATAATGTTGTTGTGAATTGGTGATGCAACTGATTACACCATGTTTCATATGAATCGATTTTAAAGCTGTGCTATTTTTCAAATGAGAATTAGTTTGAAACTGACTTGGTTTTGAAGGAAAAATCCAATCTGAATCTAAAAATGTATTATTCGATTAGAATTAAAAATTCTGAATTTAAACAAAGTGAATTGGGGTTGGGGTTTTGGTTCTTATCTGTCATGAATAGCTGGGAAAGGGTATTATAGGAATTAAGTAATAAATAATACTTAGTAATTAGTTAAGTGTGGGAATGAAATGTGGGGATAATTAGTATAAATAGAGGAGAAGAGAAGGGAATGGAAAATTATCCAAGTAATAGAGTTGAGTGGAGTATTATACTCATTGGGAGAGAACAAGCCTCTCGAAAGCCTGTAATTCTATCTTTTGTAATTGTTCGTTTATTACATTCAATTTTCCATATACATTTCCATTTTACATTCAAATTGTTACATTCTCTTTACATTTTCTGTTTAATCTTTAGTAATTACACATCTCATGGCCTATCCAGTCCATGACTATTCATTGTTAAGAATGTCATTTTTCTGGAATTTAACTTTACCAGTTCCTGCATGCAGGCTCTGAGTCTGATGCTTACTGGAAAGACATTCAGGCCCTGGAAAACCTCATGCACTCAAAGGTATATGGTAATCTTTTCCGGTCTTCTGTTTATCTTGTTTCGCATTGGAGGTTGTATTTTACTATCTTATTTTGTGCTTTTAAAATTGTATTTTAAGAATATTATCACTGGAATGTAGGTCTATACCTGTGCCAGTGAGGCTGTCTTGGCTGAGTATATTGCTCTCCCAAAAGTAAAGGCTCAGTTTTACAATGAAGATGCGCCAAATACATGGCAGATGCAACTGATCAATCGGTTGGACATTTTGAGGGAAAAGGTATCTACAATTCTACATTTCTTTTCTGACCCTCTGGATAAGATACACAAATGAAAATATGTTATCATTCATCTCTTTTGTTGTTCTTCTTTTTCTCCTTCATTGAAATTTTAATTCTAAATTCTTTTTCAGTACATATCTACTGTCAAAAATTCAGATGTCGAAGAATCTTCGGAACAGTCTCTCTATAGTAGGTTGAAAAAAATGTGCAATACATTTCGGTTCTGTTTAGAAGAACTTGGTTTTTGGGCAACATTGAAGGTATACATGCGCTCTCTACTTGTAATGCTATTAAACTTTGAATATGCTGGTCAAAGCATCCATAGTGTAAAAATGCGGTAACGGTTGCAATCCGGGTAACGGAACGCTGAAGCGGTAACGGGAGTGATGCGGTTATCATATCGCCTAAATATCGGTCAAAACTATAAGATATCCCTCAATACGGCCCAAAATGCGGTTTTTTTTACACCTTCACAAAGCGGGAAATATCGGTTCGTTTGTTTTGAAAACCTTTACAACGCGGCCGATGCGGCCTTGTTTTTATTCTATGAAAGCATCTGAATTCTATGCCATGATAATAGGCTGCAGAGATATTGTCTTCTGATACTGGTGACATATTCAGCTGGGGCGTATTAGACATTCGAGGGGAGATGACCATAAAAGCATTCAATTCTGACTTTTTCAAGGAACTATCTGCCTACAAGTCATCAGGTAATTATCCTAATTTTGATTAAAACTTGGCGTATGCTGTTTTTGTATTTTTTTTTAATTAAAATGTTAATAATATATGTGTCATTTATTTTCTCATACATCTAGGCTGCAATTGGTCAATCTCTTTTTTAAAGGCTAATACAGATGCCAGGATAATTTCTTCAAAAGTATTGTGCCTAGTGGAAGCTCTTCTTTCTTATAGGTGAGTCTTCCATGATATTGTATGGTCATAGTTGTTCTTGGAATGAGTTGTGATCACTAACAAGTATTAAATAGCACATCAATTTAGAAGATAATGTGTTAGATTTTGCAACTGTCTCAGTCTCAAGTTTACCAGAAGAAATAGTTATAAATATGTTTTTGGTGTCCACTCAACAACTTTTAAATTTGATCGTTAGGTTTCAAGAATATGTAAGATTATGACCTAATAGCTCTTAAAGAGTATGTTTGGATCATATTAAGGGAGTAAGGGAAGGGAAGGGGAGGGGAGGAGTCGGAAGGGAAGAGTGATCATTTTACTTCCAAAATTTTCCTATTGTTAGAAGAAATAGTTTTATAAAGAAACTGAAACATTTTTCTCCTACAATTCTCTCCCCTCCCTTTTGGCTACCCATAGCAACAACAATGCCAAACCCTTAATCCAATAATATTCAAATGAAGGAAATACTATTCCTTTGTTTCCCCTTGCCTTACCTTTCTTTCCATTTCCTCTATCCAAACATAGCATATGTATAAGTTTATTAACCTCCTTTATTTTCTCTCTGCCAGCACCTGGTAAAAAACATTAAGGGTTTGGAAAGATTTATAGGATAGGATCACAATTGCTTCCTTTATCTTGTTCCATTTCTCTTATTCAAACATAGCATAAGCATATGTTTATTAATGTCCTTTATTTGCTCTCTGTTCAGCACCTGGTAAAAAAATTTTAAGAGTTTTGAGGAATTTGTTAGATTGGGATCATAACTCACAGGAAATCCAAGGCTTTAAAAGGCTGGTTGGTGATTTGGAAAAAAATTCCACTAATATCCTTTTAGACTCCACATGTTGTTAGATAGTCAGAGAAATGTTTTTATGGGTACGTTATTAGCACAAGGATTAAACACCAGTAAACTTTTTCCTTTTGGTATCTTATTATCTCATGTATAAGCACAAGAATGAAGCATAACTATCACCGACAATCTCTTATGATGTTTTGGTTTCGTCCATGTAACTGAACCTGTATTTTTGGGTGGTGATAGATTTGTTGATTGAATGTCAAGTTTCTTTCTTACCTTTGTTTGATATCACTTTATAAAATCGAATGATGTACCTGTTCTTTCTTCTCTGATAACTTCAGTAGAGTAAAATATTCTATTCCAATGAATTATCTCTTTTTGTTTCTATAATTACTTTTCCTTGTTGTATAATCAGAGTACTAATAGGGCTTCTCATTGCATAGTTGTACATGCTCTATTTTTTGCTGCCAAACTTTACGAGTTTTGTAATAGATACTTTCTGAACACTAAGTGGTTGCTTTTTTAGTATGTTACGTATTTTTGATGAGACTTAATCTTTTTTCTCATAGGACTATCAAAGATCTGCGGTGTATAATATTTGTCGAGCGGGTAATTAGTGCAATGGTTCTTGCAAATATACTAGATCATTTACTTTCTCAAACATGTGGGTGGAGGGTAAGATACATTGCTGGGAATCAGTCTGCCTTAAAGACCCAAAGTAGAAAGGATCAGAACAAAATTGTGGAAGAATTCCGTAAAGGCGCAGTGAGTTCCTGTTCTCTTTCCTGGCACTGCTTTTTTTTTTCTTCGCCACTCACACCTTATGCATACATGGTTTTCAACGGGATGATGTGAGTTGTGCTAAATTTGTAGATCAATATACTTGTTGCTACCTCCATTCTAGAGGAAGGTTTGGATGTGCAAAGTTGCAACTTGGTTGTTCGTTTTGATCTGTCAGCCAATGTTTGCAGTTTCATTCAGTCTAAAGGTCGTGCGAGGATGAAAAATTCAGATTTTCTGTTGATGATGAAAAGGTGATTATTTTTTCATTATAAAAATTTATTACTTGCTTGAACTCTTCAACTAGAGATTTAGAAGCAGGGAAAGGAAAATCTAAAGAAAATCATGTGGCCCCCCTTCTCCTTACCACCAAAGGAATAGAAAAGAAAAAGGAAAACCTTTTGGGTGAAGGGGAAGCATATCTACTATATCTCGGTATGTGGTCACATTTTTGGATGTCTTCACATGTAGGTCTCTGATTGATTTGTTCAGCTTTATAATAAAGGCTGACATATTTTAAGTAGCATAAAATTGGATGCAAGTGAGGTGCTTTGTAACTGAAATTAAGTTGTGAATCGTGATGTGAAACAGGGGGGACGATACTCAGTTGTCTCGAATGCACAACTATTTTTACTCTGGTGATATTATGCGAAAAGAAAGTTTGAGCCATGCTTCTGTTCCTTGCCATCCTGTCGAATTTGATGAGTTTGATAAGATTTTTTATAGTGTTCCTAGCACAGGAGCAATAGTAACGCTGAGGTCTAGTATTAGTTTGATATACTTCTACTGCTCGCGTCTTCCTTCTGACGGGTATAGCTTTTTTTTAATATTGTAATTCTATTCATTCTTAGGGTTTATTGTTAGATATCTGTAGGTTTGGTTCACGCTGATGAACAGTTAGCGTTTTGCTTGCTCAGATACTTCAAACCAGTTCCTCATTGCACCATTGATGAGGTTTCGAATACTTGTACTCTGCAACTTCCAAACAGTTGTCCTGTGCAATCAATTTCTGTTCGAGGGAATAGAAAAATTCTTAAGAACTATGCATGCCTGGAAGCATGCAAGAAGTTGCATGAGTTAGGTGCTTTGACAGATAGTCTTGTTCCTGATATTGTTGCAGAGGAGCGTTTAATGAAAGAAACTGGTATGTGCTACTTAACTTTGCAACTCTACACATCTGCATATGAGCATGTACCTGGCACAATTTGAGTTTTTTTTACAATCCCTAGTGTAATGTTTAGATTGTTTTTGCTTCAGAGCGCAAACCATACGATGTGAACCAAGGAAGATATATTCCATCAGAAATAGTGAGTGATGGTCCTGGACATTTATCTGATGAGTATCACAGTTACTTAATAGAGTTAAAGCCAGATTTTCACTATGACATCCCTGTGCATGACATAATTTTGGTTACTAAAACTGAGCTTGCTTCTGATGTTGGAAACACGAATTTTGACATGGAAGTTGACTGGGGTAACATGTCTATAAACATAAAATATAAAGGACGGATCAATCTAACTTGTAAACAGGTAACTTTCTTTACTTTAAGTAAAAAAAACCTCAATCATTTTGATTTCAGGCTTTCAGCTAATTCATCTTAACTCGTGTTCAGGCTGTTTTGTGTAGACAATTTCAGGTTGTTCTCTTGAAAACTCTTAGAGATTGGAATTTTGACGCCTTAGTGAAGTCATTAAAAGCACTAAATGAATGGGAGAAAAATGATGATTCTCACATTTCATTTATTGACTATCTTCTTCTTCCCTGCCATTGGATGCGTCAAAGTTCATTTGTTGATTTGGAATGTATACGTTCAACATCCCTTCTAGGTGATGTTGTTCAAGATTCTTTACTCAGTATTCATAAGCGCAAATATTTTAATAATGTTCATGATGACTACTACATATACACCAAAAATGGGATACTACCCCGCAGTGTTTTGGAAAACTGTTTGGTCTGTACTCCTCATAATGGTTATTTCTATTCTGTCTCGGGGTTTTTGGATGGCATGGATGGGAAGTCACATTTGAAGTTGCGCGATAATCAACAAAAAACATACACAAGCTACTATAAAACACGGTACTTATCTAAACTCAATAAATATCACCCATTAAATAAATTTCCTTGGGCTGCATATGTGATTGTTAACCTGTTTTATTATATGATACAGTCATGGTATTGATCTTCATCATGAAAATCAGACATTGCTTCGTGGGAGAAAAATTTTCCGATTGAAGAATTACCTTCTTAGATGCAAGCAGATTAGGGAGAGGGGTACAATTTCAATCTTCTGTTAGATACCTTTTTTAGTCTTTTAAATTGTGCTGCAAATTATATTTTAAAAATTAGTCAAAGTACAGGAATTCAATGAATCATTTTCATATCAAATCCTTTTTTTTCCTTCACTTATGTTGACCTATATATATTAGATAACCTTCAGGATCTTAACTTTGATTCATTCAGTTGATAGTGTCTTTCATCTTGTAGAGTCAAGTGGTGCTTCTGTTGAACTCCCTCCTGAACTATGTCTTGTTATCATGTCCCCCTTATCGATCGATACTTTGTATACTTTCTCGTTTCTTCCTTCGATTATGCATCGATTCGAATCTCTACAAATGAGTGCCAACCTGAGAAGCATTATCAAGGATCACCGCATGCTAGATATCAATATCCCAACTAGCCAGGTTTTTCATGTTTCTAGCTCCCCACTGGATTTTTCATATTTCTTGCTCTCCACTGGATTTTATTTGTTCCAAGTTCATTGCATTGAAAACTATATTCCCGCTTCTAAATACTGCTTTGTTTGTCTACATTGTAATTGATTTGTCAATTGTTTCTTGATTACTATAATAGATTCTTGAAGCAATTACAGCCAGCCAATGCCAAGAAAAATTTCATTTGGAATCTTTAGAGACCCTTGGTGATTCATTTTTGAAGTATGCTGTATGTCAACAGCTGTTTAAGACACATCAAAATAATCATGAGGGGCTCCTTAGTATAAGAAAAGAGAGGTTGGTTTCAAATGATGCGCTCTGCCAGCTTGGGAGCGAACGTAAGATTCCGGTATGAAATTATCACTCTGAATCAGCTTATTGGATTGATGAAAAAATTGCACTTGAATATGAGGGTTATTGTTTCACATGTATTGATTCACGCAGGGCTTTATTCGTTGCAATTCTTTTGATCCCAAGTATTGGATAATACCGGGTGACCTCGATGAGGAATGCAAGCTGGAAAAAGAGACTCTTTCTAGCACAACTAAAGTCTATAACGGAGGAAATCGAATAATAAAAAGCAAGAGAGTTGCCGATGTTGTGGAAGCACTCATTGGTGCATATTTGAGTTCTGGTGGAGAAATAGCGTCTTTGATGTTTTTGAATTGGCTTGGTATAGAGGTGGAGTTATCATGCATGACATACCACAGGAATATACCTGTAAATCCGCGTATACGTGTTAACGTGACCCATATAGAGTCCATTTTGAATTACAAATTCAAGGACCCATCTTTAGTTGTTGAAGCGTTGACACATGGTTCTTACATGTTAGCTGAAATTCCTCGTTGCTATCAAGTACGTTCACTCTGCTTTTCTATTCTAGTTTTTTAGCTTCATCTATCATTTGTCATTGTCCCAGTTCTCTATGATTATAGTGACAGCATGATATTGCAAATGTTTCTTTTATTGTATTAGTTGAGCAATATCTTCTCCCCAGTTGATATCATACTACTCTATGGTATAATATGACATCCAAATAATACTCCCTCAACATATTTGAAATTCAAATCCAAACTTTCCTTTGCTATATTTTCTATATTGGGTGTATTTTTCTATTTTTGGCAACGCTCTCATTCTCATTTATATTATCATCCTCAAAAGTCAAAACTTAAAAGGAATCTGGCAGTGACCAACGGGATGTGTCAAAAAAGGATTCTGATTGGAATTTCCAGGTTTTCTTAACTGGAAAAACTTAAACTGTGTGCTAAGTAATACCTAATGGCGATTTTGAATACTAGTTGCCTTCTAAGCCTCTTTTCATTGTAATTTATTTTGGAAAACTAACTGAAAACTGTTTTATGCAGCGCTTGGAATTTCTGGGAGATTCGGTGTTGGATCATCTCATTACCCTATACTTCTACTCAAAATATCCTAAGATGACCCCTGGCTTGTTGACAGATCTTAGATCAGCATCAGTTAATAACGAGTGTTACGCTCTATCTGCTATCCGTGCTGGACTTCATAAGCATATTCTCCATGCGTCGCAAGCATTATACAAACAGATGGATGCTGTTCTTAAACAATTTCAGAACTCGTCTTTGGAGTCGACATTTGGATGGGAAGCTGAGATGAATTATCCCAAGGTGAGCTGCCTTTTCTCACCTTGCCTTTGTTTGTCAAACCCTTTATCCTGTCCAGCCATTAATTTCTTATTATAAGATGATGAAATAGATTCCGGAGAAAAATACTTCGTTCCTTTCATAACGATAAATTAAATTCAGTTTGCCTTGTCGAATGCATATAATGTAAGGTTCGGGTCATTTTATAGAAATCTAACTAAATGTTGTATTTAGAGATCAAATTTATGAAACATTTTGTACTATGCCGTTCTGTAATCGGTCGCAGTTGGACATTTTAGTCTCGATTTTTTTTCCACCTTTTACTTGATTCAGTAATGGATTTCGGTTGAAAAATACAGGTGCTTGCTGATGTTATAGAATCCTTAGCTGGTGCTATTTTTGTTGATTCTGGATTCGACAAAGAGGCTGTATTCAAAAGTATATCACCACTTTTGGAGCCCCTCGTTACTCCAGAAACTCTAAAGCTGAACCCCGTTAGCGAGCTACATCACATATGCCAGACACACCATTTTAAAATGACAAAGAGCAAAACTTTCGAAAATGGTGTGGCATTTCGTACGGTCGAGGTTGAGGCAAATGGATTGATTCATAAAGCAACCTGCGCAAACAAAAAGATGGCCAAGAAATTGATTTCCGTAGCTATTCTGAAGTCATTGAAAGCACATATCAAAGATTTATAAACTTCTTATTTTGCGGTCCGACTTTGAGGAGGATGCTAGTTTTGTTGATGAAAGCAGTCATTTATTTCAAGTGTACATATTATTACCGCGATTAGATCTTTGGCGAGTTTTCAATAGGAAGGAAATAGGGGTGAACAAATAAGTTGTTTTGGTCTCATTCGAAATGAAGTTGTGGCCAATTAGTTGCTCCCTCCATTCCTCAATGTTTTCCCATTCGATGATGTAAGAACATTTTTGGTCGAATTTGCAAATACTAAGGATCGGAGGAGTGTAGATTAACATTATTGGTACATGGATTTAACAAGATATATTGTTCCATATTTAACTATGGAGTAATCTGTTGTGAATTGGCTATAATAACGGTGAAGAATAAATTGCACAATGAAACACAAAAAACAAAGCAAGAATAATAGAGACAAACACAAGATTTATAAGGTATCTATAAATACCTCCTCGTAAGCAATGCTTATTTTCATTAATTTATCATCACACATCAATTAGAAGCCAACCACACACTAGCTTTGAGAACACACTCACAAAGCAAAGACCTTACCATTGATGATGGTCTTGCACAAACAACCCAATACAATGAAGAGAGAACTCTAATGGTGATAACACTAGTTGCCTCACTTGTATAGGTCTTTGATTGGTTTCATTAGCCTATTTGAGCCTTTATATAACCCACAATATCATAAGGAAACCTTAGGACGAACTATACGGAAACACGTGCTGACGAGGCCCTGCATGTTGCTTGACCCGAGCAAGAGCGCTTGACTTGGTCAAGCGATGTTCCAGAAGATTGAATCTTTTGCTTTGCTCGATCGAGCCATTGAGCTCGACCATTCGAGCGACCTTTTCTTTGGCATTCCATTGCTATTATCAAAGCATACCATGCTATCCTCAATACTTCAATCCTCCATAACTCATGGCACTCACATCTTCACTGATCTTAAGAGTGTAAGATAGTTCATGAGTTATGTGGTAATCAAACTCTTCACCAATGGCTTGAGATTTGAGACTTGGCACAACATAATTTATACAGTCAATTGTCACCTTCTTTTAGGTGTTTATTCATGTCTTCACATTTAATTCAAAGATAACTATTGTAGCATTTTAGGAACTTGTAAGTACTATCATTCTTTTTAATTCCACAATTATTTTTAGGAACTTATGGGAATTTTTTTTTAAAGTAACCTCAAACAACTTCATTTAAAAAAAAACTTATAGAACTTCACTAATGTATACAATATAAGTATATAACTTGATTATTACTAAAGTAAAACATTTTAAAATAAAGAAAATTTTGAATAAAACATTATTTACATCATCGACCTTTAAAAGATCATATATATGTATCACACGAAAATTTTAAAAACTTGATTATTACTAAAGCAAAACGTGGCACGAAAATTTCCCGAAAAAATACATTAGTCGCGGGCCGCGATCTATGCGCCCCAGAAAACATAAATTTTTTGTGTATTTTCGCGAGTGGCGAACCAAATCACGAGCCGTGACTTTTATGTTTTGATTAAAACATATAATTTTCAACCTTGAGATAATATAAATAATTTAATTAAATCATTAATTTAATTTTATTAATTAAATCCTTTGCGATAACCACTCTACACTTTAAATTCCAACAATCCTCCCTCATTTAGAGTGTATAATCCTTTTCTTCTTTCGCGATCCATAGTCTCCAACCCATTTTCATGGATCAATGCCAATGTTTGTACGAATTGAATTGACACCTAGTACCATGCATCTTTACAATTGATCATATCCCCTAATGTCCGTACGGATTGAATTAAGCAAATATATACAACCAATTGAAGGAGTAGTACACATGAAATAATTCATTAATCTTACATCCTTGACATGTTAAAGGCATGTGTCCATATCTATTCATAAGTCCTTTGAAATCATAAGTATGCCCCTTGATTTCGTTGAGGGGGCCAAACCCCGAACTTATATAGGTAGCTTCTCCTGGTTTATTATGCTTTCAACAATAAAGCACTCAATCTAGAGATCTTCATAACTCTAGAAAATAGAGACTTCGAGGGACTTCTCTACTACCTCGTTTGTCAACATCACGAATAAAGCAGCTTAGAATCACTTAAGTTTTGCCACTTTGAAGGGTAGGTTATACTAATTTGATGAAAACAATAAAGCAACTTTGAAGGGTAAGTTATGCTAATTTGATGAAGGAGAGTTAAAAAAAAAGGTAAAAAAATTAATAAAAAAAACCTACTACAGCCGGTTAAAAATAGAGTGGGACTGTTTTCAACAAACTTCATCAATAGTTAGGATTATTAAAAAATAATCAATAGTTGGGAACTTGGGATTATTTCTGGCCAACGGGTAATAGTTGAGATTATTCTTGGCAAATTTTCCTTTATTTATTTAGCATTATGGATTTTAACCTCCATAATAAAAGACTTTAATAAATAAAATTCTAAATTTAAAATAATGTTGACAACTTTCAACCTTTATTTATAAACATTATTAGATTTTCAAATTCTTGTTTAACATCACCTTTACATTAAAATTTTCTTTTAATGAATCATTCATGATAAACCTTTAAATTTATTCATGTCATAAACTTTACACCCTATTCCAATATTAATAAATTAATATAACCTTGGGTAAAAGTATACAAACCCATATAAAAATTATATGTCCAAATTTAAACAGCATTGGTAATAAACCAATCAAAGAAAATATCATAAAGACTAACTTGAATCATGCACAATCACATAGAAATAATTCTGCACATACATGAAACCAAATAATACAACATAAACTTTTGTTGTAACAACATAGAAATAATATACTTTATACTTTAATTAACTTTATTGTTAATTAAACATGGACCATGCAACCTTTTAAAAACAATTCACTCAAAAGGTGAAACATACATCAATAACAAAAACATTATTGAACTATAAAAACAAAAACATAACAAACACATAATGTTTAACTTGTATGACAAAATTTATCTTGTCATACCAAATATGCAAAAACCCAAAACTTAACATGTTACCATTAAATAACTATAAAAGCATTTTTATCCAACTTGATAATAATACCTATTATCTTTCTATAATAAAACAAGACATAATACAAAAAATATAAGATAAACATGTCAAAAACATGACCATGAAAATATTATCATCTTATCATGCATAAAACAAAACCTGTAAACACAAAAGATAGCAAACATTATCCATCTTTGATGATAATATTAATCATCATAAAAATCATGGTAAGCTACTTATACTTCCAACCATCAAATTTCCTTGATAAATAAAAATAGAGTATCATCATTTACACCAAATGATAACCATGACCAAATAACCATGATCACTTACTTTACCAAATTCCATGTATAAAGAACTTGCATAAACATGTAACATATTATACTTCTCTATCACCATAAAAATAATAAATATATGAAATTAACATAGAGAATTTACATACTTGAGAAATATCATCTCTACCATGTAATTATGTCCATCTCTCTTAAATAACTTGATCAAGAGTACAAGAAACACCGCAACTCTTCATGAACCAACGTGTCCTATCATGAACTAACGTGTCCCTTTATCGAACCAACACATTCTTTTATAAACCAACGTGTCTCTTTAACAAACTAACACATTCTTTTATGAACCAATGTGTCCTTTCAAAAATCTCTACGATCATCTCATCACCCGATCATGGTGTAACTTACATATAAGCAAACTTTAAGACTTTCGCAACAAATTTGTCAACCATGACAAAGTTTGTGGTTAAACATTGAGACGTGTAATACTTACTTTAGAAATATGATGTTTTGGATTGTTAGAAATTGTGACTTTAATTTTATAAATAAACAATAAAATAAAGTTACAAGTTTGTAGTAGAAAACCAAAATTACATATGACAAGTTCAAATCTTTGCTTAGCATACACCAAATGCAATCTTGATCATCAGAAATCACCATATATCGATCATAGTAACAAGAAGATTTTGTTGGATCTTGATATTAATTCTAGGCGAGATGCTCTTTCCTAAAACATCATTTCCTCCCTACTACGGTGCTTGGGAATAAACCGGAAATATGTTCTGAGATACAATGAATTACACTAACTTTCGAACACACGGAAATTAGAATGAAGTAAGAGAAACTTAAGTGGAAGAAGATAAGAAAATTACAAACGAGGATTGCAAGTCCTCGATGTAAAATGCTAGAGAAGAAAAGAAATCAGAAATTGCATGTGTAAAATAACACACAAGCCTTCTATATTTATAGAATAGCTCACACCGGTTCATGAAGCAACATATCACTTCATGAAACACGAGGTTGATCCGTAAAACACGAGATCGATTCATGAACCCGTGTCGCCTTTCAGTCAACCCTTACATCGCAAAGAACATGGCTAAAAGTAACTATAATAACCGTAGGAAGTTATTATATAACCATCAAAACAAAGCAAAACGTCGCACGAAAATTTTTCGAAAAAACACATTAGTCGCGGGCCGCGACCTGTGCGCCCCAGAAAATAGAAACGTTTTGTATATTTTCGCGAGCCACGAACCAAATCACGAGCCGTGACTTTTATATTTTGATTAAAAGATATAATTTTCAACCTTGGGATAATATAAATAATTAAATTAAATTATTTATTTAATTTAATTAATTAAATCATTTCCGATAACTTCTATACACTCTAAATTCCAACATGATTGCTAATGCTTAATTGATAATTATCAAGCATATCCGAGAAGTGGTAAAAGATTTTTTATAATTTGCTAAATTTTGGTCAAAGATCCTACATATTATAAACTCCTATAATTTGTAATAAACAAAAGTATGAACCGTGTATAGCACAAGTATAATCCTAGTTACATTCTAAATTTGATAAATATTTCCATGCCTCTTTAAATGATGACACTTGAATTTTCCAAGATTTTTATAGTATTGTATGATGATATGATGATTAACAAGTTGCTTATTTTTTTATAAATATTTCAAAAATAATATACTCCCTCCGTCCCTATGAATTTGCAGCATTTTCTATTTTCGTCTGTCCCACTTAAATTGCAGCATTTTTATTTTTGGACTATGACCCACCACTTTCTTTTAATCTCATCCATACATTTTAACTCTCTTTTAATTTCATTCACACAATTTATTCTCTCTCTTCATTTATTACCACTTTTTTAATTCTCACTATTTTAGTCTTTGCTACTATCTCATTGGGACGAAGGGAGTATTTATATTCAATATTGTATTAAAGTTATAATAAGTTGTCATGATATAAATCAAATCATGTATATTTTAACAATTTATTCATAATAAAATATTTTAACAATGAATTCAAATTCAAAAGGTGATTTACAATATCACGATTATGTACGAAATTATTTCTTAAACTTCTATAAATTTAAATTTACAAAAAACATTATTATAAATTCGTGTATTACATGGGTATTGCCTAGTTTTCTATAAATTAATTTACTTGTTTACACATTGATACCCCAACGTACAGCTGCAACCAGGGGTGAAAGTTCGGTTTGCGATTTGGTTTTTTCATTAAACCAAATCAAAGCAAATTTATTTCGGTTATTGATTTTTCAATTCAAACCAAATCAAATTGGGCCACAATCCAAATCGAACCAAACCAAGTTAGTTCGGTTCAGACTTTTTCAGACCAATCTAAACCATATTTTTCAACTAAACACAAATTTAAATTGCAAATCGAATTAGATTACTAATGTTATAAAGCAAAAATGACAAATACAATTAAAGTTTATTATTGTTATAAGATTGTTTACATCGTCTTTGTTAGTATTACCAATTAAAATTTTCAATTTGCACGTCAAGTTACACATTCACTCAACACTTAGTTTAGCTCATTGTAAAAAGTGAGCTTCTATTATAATTCGGTTCAGAATTGCGATTTACCGTTTTTGTATGCTTAAACCTAATCCAAACGAAAATATTTTGGTTTTGAAAATTCCAATCCAAAACCAAACCAATTTATAAAAAGTCCAAACAAAATTTCTTATTCGGTTTGATTTACAATTTTTATCCGAATAACTTTCACCCCTACATGCAACCCTTTCATATCTTTACGGCATATAAATCCAATATTTTCATAAAATAGCATAATTAATTTCGATAGTATAATTTGGGTATGTCCAATTGGCAGTTACCAGTCATCTTATAACGGCAGGAATCCAAGCTCAATACGATGTCGTTTAAAATCTTTGTGAATATGAAAATCTTATCCATGATTTTCCCATCATTTCTCCCTTCCTCTCTTTTCATTTGAGAGGGATCCGCCATGGATGGAGCTATGCAAATTTCCTGCTCACAACTGAAAGTACCCATTTCCACTAAATTACAAATGTTTACTACCCATTTCCGTTTCTCTCATAATTTTGTCTCTCTTCTTAAACCCACCTCCTCCTTTCCTCTATACCCGAGTTTGACATCTCGTTTCTCTCCACCTTTTGGTAAAGTTTTGTTCTATACTGTTAATTATCATCCATTTTTAGCTTTGTTAATTTTTTGTTGAATTTATAAATGATTTTCTTGATGTATGTTTATTGTTAAATGTCATCCATTTAACTGGTTTGAACATGAATTTTTGCTGTTGATGCTTTAGTTTCTAAACTGAGGCATAGCTACTAGTTTCTTAATTCTTGATTTTTTCTTTCTTCTACATCAATTTTAATAGTTTTAATGTTGTTTTTTTAATTAGAAGTTGATGCTTGTTCATTTTTTCTCGAGATGATTCTTTGTTGAACAAATTTTTAATTTTTTTTGGTTTTTGGTTTAATTTTAGGAAAAATTCACATTAATAACTCTACCTTTTGTTCGTCCGCTATGAATGATCCCACATTTAGATCATTTTTTAATAATCCAACATTTGCCCTTAGTTCATTATGAATAATCTAACATTTGTTTTAGTTTGCTGACGGCATACCCTATTTGATAGTATTTTGGTATGTTGTGAGCAAATATATGACAAAGGTTAGATTAGTAGAAAATAATCAAAAGGTGGGATTAATCACAACAGATTGGTGAAAGGTTGTATTATTAATGTCAATTTTTCCTTAATTTTAATGTTGTTATCTTTCATTTTTTCTTAATTATTGAAAAATGTTATCTGATTAAGTTTAATTTGTGTGTATGTGCATTTCTTGGAATTTGAGGACAGTTCAATCTGCTACCCCAGATAGTCAATTGAGTGTTGAGGTCAGCAATGAAACAAGTGAATGGGCAATGCAAGGTATGTGTTGTATACTGGATCAATTTTAGACAAAACCTTTCAACCTTACTTGATTGTGATTTTCTTAGTTGAATTCATTACATTGAATTATAAAGCTTTAATTTCTTGGGTTTGGTCCTCTTTCATTTATATGATTTTATTCTTTTAGGGTAGGCTTTGAAGCTTAGTATATTGAGCACATGTACTTTTTGATTTAGAATACTCATATTAGTGGAGTTTAAGATTTCTTGTGTTTTATAATGTACTTTATTGGAGACAATTCATGAAGGGAAAGAGGTAAAGATAATGAAAAGAGAGGTGGCACCATGGAGTGTTTGAGGTTAGGGATGGAGTGGAAGATTTGTAGATATAAATAGTCAAATGAGTGATCTATGATGAGGATCATGGAAGGTATTGAGGTTCTTCTTGTTCATATATATCTTAAATAAACGGAAACTTGGATTGTAAATATTGCTTTCTACTTTCTTATGATTCCCTATTAAAACGGTATGTTCATTCCTGAACAGAGTTCTAGCATATTCAGCCTGCCTACTAAGAGATTGTTTCATCTATGTTTCGTGTTCTATTTCATTTAGGTGTTAACTTTTAGATTTGTAAACTTTGTTTTAAAAACCATGCCTTGTGTGCCTCGAGCTCAGGCTCGGTTGAAAATGCCTCGATAAGGCGAGGCAAAGCGCACTACAAGAGGCGTATGTGTTTTGTGCCTTGTGTGCCTCCTGATTGGGTTGGTAATTAAATTAAAAGCTTGTAATTTTGAAAAATAAATACAATTCGAAACCCAAATTCACTTGAATTTGAAGTTCGAGAAACTATTGCTGAAAAAAACAGTGAAGGGAAGCAAGTTAAGAAGAAGAAAATAACTCTTTAAGTATTCTTCATATTCTCATTATAATAGTCTTATGCTAAATTAGTGTTTAGCACTACGATAATGAATGTTTTTTAAGCTTGTTGATATTGTAATATGATTGTCATGGTGTTTTAAGTATTAAATATGTTTGAAAACTATATTAAATTATTTAGTAAAA
Organism: Amaranthus cruentus; assembly: GCA_019425755.1. Classification (NCBI taxonomy): domain Eukaryota; kingdom Viridiplantae; phylum Streptophyta; class Magnoliopsida; order Caryophyllales; family Amaranthaceae; genus Amaranthus; species Amaranthus cruentus. Next base: position 10,007,888 of record CM033454.1, read on the forward strand.
AAGTGTGCCTTGCCTCCAAAAAGCCTGCACCTTCCCCCAGTGCGTCGCGCCTAGGCTTTAAGAACCTTTTTGCGCCTCGCACCTTAATCTAAGTTTGTAGCGGTCTTGTTCTTTGATTATCAATGTATGCTATCACCATTCTACAAGAGAGATAATAGCTCCTTTTTATCTAATTCGTTCTCTAAAAAATGATTGAGTCTATTTTATCCCAACTTCTTGCTATATTTCCTACTAAGGCATTTATGACTGTATGATATTAAGTGTTGCTTTGCTTGTAGATTTTTACACATTAAGAAAAGAGGTAGAAAGTACAAGTACACGTGTTGAAGAGATTGTACTCTCTGCTGGATTGCAACACTTGGAGAAAGAACTTGCAGCTTTGGAATCCAAAGCAGCCGATAGCACATTGTGGGATGACCGTGCTAAGGCCCAAGAAACTCTTTCGGCTCTCACTGATGTCAAAGATAAATTGAAACTTCTTAAAGATTTTCAAACCCAGGTCTTGAATTTCTCATCTTATTTAGTAACGGCTAAGTGTACATCGAGTTTCCTTGGTTTTTCGGCACTTAGAGATACAAAAGGAGGCCATCCCCATCCTCCCAAATCTTTAGTTCCACATCATGTTACTCGGACTCTTCATTTTGCTTTACGTATCCATGTCCAATTCTTGATCCTCGGACATTGGTGTGGCCCTTAAACATTTCTTTTTAGGTGTGAAATTGAATATTTAGACGTATTCGACACTTGGACACTCTGACATGGGTAACACTAACATAGGTCCCACCAAGAGTGATATATTTTAAACTAATCCTGATCTTATATCTTAAGTGAATATTTTCAAGGGTGTCTTACTAATAGTAGTTCCCTACAAAAACGACATGCATTTCTCTTGGCGTTAGGGGTAAACCCCGGATTTATCTATGGGGGTCCTTAAAATTGATTATAATATAGACAAAAACAAAAGAAAAAGGAGAGGGCGTGACATTTTTTGTGAAGATTTCAACAATTTTACGATTCTTATGAAATTCACTACCATTTCTAATTTATGGTGGGGTTTGGGCACTCCTAAGCCCCTTCTTGCGGCCGTCACTGCTTGGTGTATTCACCGAATGAGAAAAGCAGAAACCTAGACAAAGCTCTTAACTTAGGCTTGTAGCTATTATAAAGTATCAAACTGGGTTATGGGCTGTTGATGTATTGAACTTGTTGAATTCGTTCATTTTCTGCAGGTAGAAGAGGCAGAAACAATAATTAATCTCACTGAAGAGATGGATTCTATAGATACTGCACTACTTCAAGAGGCTGTGGGAATCATTAAGGAGTTAAACAAAGCACTTGATCTTTTTGAGTTGACAGAACTGCTTTCTGGTCCATATGACAAAGAAGGTGCCGTTATTTCTATCTCAGCTGGTGCTGGTGGGACAGATGCTCAGGTGTGCTTATCCTCGATTAGATTACTTTGAACCATATCTTCTTTCAAACATTTTAACAATATGTGAAATGTGACGATACGCTTAGAGGCCTGTTTTTCATATTCCAGTCTTGTGTAAATTGTATGATACATTTCAGTGCAGGATTGGGCTGATATGCTTCTCAGGATGTATATGAGGTGGGCCGAAAAGCAGAAGTACAAGGCTAAAGTGGTTGACAAATCATTAGGAGAAGAAGCAGGTATTAAATCAGCTACAGTTGAGGTTGAAGGTCGTTATGCTTATGGATATCTTTCTGGAGAAAAAGGAACTCATCGTATCGTCAGGCAATCACCTTTCAATTCTAAGGGTCTTCGTCAGGTTAGCATGATATTCACATCTCTATTCGCCTGCATTTGACGAGACTGGATCACTGGAATCCTTGGGCTGGATAGTATTCTCCCATATAGTTTGCACCTTTGATTTGAATGATTTTTAAGGCTAAAGTTGGAGCTCTCCTCTTCATCACTACTATTGTGAGTTAGGTACGGACCACGGGCTATTCTGTTGCATATTGGTGTTGAAGTATGTGCTAAATTTCTTGAGTACCGTATTTCAGTGATTTAAAGGATCAAAAATTCTTGTTAGAGACAGTCTCTTTTGGAGACCATTTCTAATTGAGTCGGCCCATAAAGAAAATGTAGAGTAAGAGTAGGAATTAAGCTTTGATGGGTTGGGCCTAAGGGACATCTCTATGAGAGACGGTCTCTCAGGAGACCGGCTGAGAAAGGATAAAGTTTTCTTATTTGATGTGTAGAAGACTGAATGGCCTAGAATACTGAACAAATGGAGTAATATATGGTTTTTCCTCCATAAGTCTAGTCTGTTGGCATATGTGTATGTACTATGTTGTATTTGCATTGATCCATATTTAAAAACATAAATCTTTTTTGTACTTTCTGAGTAATTCTTTGCATTGCAGACAAGTTTTTCTGGTGTTGAAGTCATGCCTCTTCTTCCTGAAGAGTCATTGAATGTTGAAATACCAGAAGAGGACTTGGAGATCAGCTTCACAAGGGCTGGTGGAAAAGGAGGTCAGAATGTAAACAAGGTTGAAACTGCTGTTAGAATCACTCACATTCCCACTGGCGTGGCCGTCCGATGCTCAGGTCCGTTTCTTTCCCTCAAAATTATTAATCATAAGGCAATAGAGATGAGTTTTTGCTTGCTGTAAACAGAAAGTACTCGTATTATATATCTCGCAAAATTGACCCAAGCGGGAGTTCACTCAAAAGATTAAATACAACAATGCCAAAGACTTAATCTGAACACATGGGGTTGGTTACATGAACCATAATTAATCAACGTAAGAGATTTTCACTAACGTAACTTATACTCTTTATAACCCTATCTAAGACAATTTACTACTAAGAAAGTCATTTTCAATGATCAATTGATCATCCATCTATATTTACCTCCTCCATTCATTTATATGTTTTATACTTCCAATCTTCCACAGATGCATTTTTCAATCTTTGCACAATGACTAACCAACGTAAATTATTTTTTGTGACTCAATTTTATGACTAAAAAAATTGAGGCTGAAACATTCATCAAAGAAAAAATAAATCCAAATTGTGGTATTTAGAGAGAAATGAAGTTGATATCATGATGGATGAGTAGTTGGCCAATATGGTTATTGTGTGTAGAATAGATCATTGAATTATGGGGATGAAACTTGTGTTTGTATGAGAGATTTTAAATTTCATCGATGCATATACGCCCTAACTGGGAGAAAAGGAAGCACTTGAAAGAAAATATGAGGAGGATTTACATTGTGTGGTATAAAGTATCCCAACATCAAAAGTAAAGTTGTATATTGATGATAATATGACAATAAGTAAAGTTGTATATTGACGATAATATGACAATCGTATGAATACACCTAAATTGGATTTGAGAGTGCTCTTGAAGCTTTGGATTTGGAACGAGAAATGAGGGAGTGAGAAATTTACAAAAGCACATGATTTGTTAGTACTTAACACATGGTATACTAAGCGTAAAAACCATTTGGTGACTTTTGTACCAGAGGCTTAAAGCGGATGCAACCTAAATTGATTACTTCTTGGTTAAGGGAAATTGTGTAAAAATTTATGGTCATATTAGTGAGATCGTGCTAAAGGATATAATTTAAAATGAATACATAGAAAAAATTATCGGAGTCGCAAATATTGAAGTAAAATTATGTACATTAGATTTTTCATATACAAAGAATACCAATAAATGCACCACTAAAATTTGATGGTTAGAATGTTGAGGTTATTAGAAGAGGAACAGGTACGTCAAATATTAAATGTAAAACTAGAGTAATATATGATGCACACACCCACATCGCCACACGCACGCACGCACGTATGCACGCACATATAGAAGAGGATCACGTGAAAATTACTTAAAATGGTGAAAATAGAAAACAGATAACTACTACTTTTAAATCGGGGGCTAAGGGGTATATATTTTCAGTGGTATTTTTGTAAATATTTTAAAAACCTAGAACTCAAAAAACACGTGTACTCGCTTATGTTGAATATGTACCCCCATTCAATGTGATATGTCGTTTTTTCGAATTTCACGGTTTTCACCAACTTAAAACAGATCATGCCCCTATACATATATATGATCATTTAAACTGGTTTTCTTTGTTGTAGCCTAGTAGAAGTATTAAATGGAGTTTAATAGAGTATAATCTTGTTATTGACAATTTCTCATGTTAGTTTGTTTTGGTTGGTAACTTGGTATAGTGCGTACCGGACTATATATTATGATCAAGGCTTTATCATTGTGAAAAATTGAATACGTTAGAAAATTCTGGTACAACTGTTATCTGATTATTATAGAGCTGATCATGATAGAACTCGAAACATTTTAAGGGTTAAGGGATCTCGATCAGTTTCAACGGACTTGGAACAACAATTTCTGTCTGAATTGTGGCGACTGGCCAGTATGAGCCCTTAAATGCTGTATATTATTCTTGGCAAAACTTGAATTTTTCACATTCTTTATGGAATTACGTCTAACGCTATTAAAGGAACTGTTTTGCAGAGGAGAGATCCCAAATACAAAACAAGGTGAAGGCTTTAAATCGATTGAAAGCCAAGCTTTTGGTCATTGCGGAAGAGCAAAGGGCGTCTGAGATCAAGCAGATCAGGGGCGATGCTGTGAAGGCAGAATGGGGCCAGCAAATACGCAACTACGTGTTTCACCCTTACAAGCTTGTGAAAGATGTACGTACAAGCCACGAGACTTCAGATATCGCCTCTGTGATGGATGGTGATTTAGATCCATTCATTAAGTCATACTTGAAACATAAGTACGCTCAGACGCTTTCAGCAAGTAGCTAAAAGCCGATTTTGTATCCTAGGTATTTTGTGACTTATTGATCTTGTAAGACTAAATTTGTTTCCAAAGTATACGAGTGGATGCTGGATTTATGAAAGCTTCTTCTCTGGATTTCTGCTACAGATTACTCTCGTTTTTCCCTAAATTTATAACATTTGTAATTTATGGTTGTTTTGATGAAATTGCAACACTTGCTTAAAAAAGAAAGTGTTCCCATCTAGGAATGGTATGTCATGGGGAGTGGGCTTGATCAAGTTCAATCTAGATCGGAAATTTGAAACAAAGCAACTTTAACAAAAAAATCAAAAAAATGAGATTTGAAGAAACTTGATTTCAAAAATAAGCCTAAGGTCAGGTATATTCACCGTTACTAACAGCAAACAAAGTAGTTGGTGAAAAAGTCAAAATTCTTTATTTGTTGTTACTAAATACTAACAGTGAACACAATGGAGACAACGTCATAACGTTGGAAGGGACAAAAAAATTAAAATCATGTTTGCTAGGCGCTCATTGTTTTGTCCCTTCCAACGTTATGACATTGTCTCTCTTTTGTTCGTTGTTAACAACGAACAAAGAATTTTGACAATTTTTAACAAGTTTTTTTTGTTCGTTGTTATTAACAACGAACATACATGAACATGACTTTAAGCTCGGATATAAAGACACTTATTTTGGAATCAAATTTCCCCGAAACTCATCTTTTGATTTATTAAAATTGCTTATGTGTTTCAATCTTTCAATCTTGATCCATACTCGTTTATTTTACGGAACCTTTTCCCTCAATATAGTTTTCTTAAAAAATATTTCCCACTTTACGTTGGTTGAAAAAATAATAACCCCAATATTGTCCACGTAGGACAACCAGGGAAAATTTTTTTTTTTTATAACAAAACCGCTACTTCATAAACCAGTTAACTTTGGAAATTAAATAAATCGTTATTTCATAAAGCGTTTTTCTTTTCCATGGGATTAAAGAAATAAAACATATAAAATCGCTACATCATGTAGCGGGTATGTAAAGATCCCAATCTTGTGAAGTTGAGCAGTGCCACGTGTCTGAGGGACTTGCAGGGACAACCACCGAACTCCAAAGGCAGCTAAATTACAGAATAATGAAAACTTTGATGATCATTGCAAGGAAGCTCACTGCATAGAATCTCAAAATCTACAAAATATTATATTATTGCCCAAAGAGAAAAAAAAAAGCATTGATATCAAAGAATATGGAAAATGATACATACGCAGATGAACAAACACAATATCATGACTTGGAAAATGTCAACTCTTCTCTTCAGGATTCTGAAGAACCATCTAGTAGACAGCTAATAGATGATGAAGTGTGAAATCAAAATTGAGAGGGGAGAGGGCGAGTATAGTGTTGAAACCGAGAAGTTTATTACACTTGGGAGTTGATGCTGGCAATGGAGTTCCTCAGAGATCACATGATTTGGTTGATAGTTGAAAATAAAAGTAATAGGAAGTTGCACCCCAAACAAAACCGCTACACTGTAACGGTTTATATCTTCACAAAAATATTGAAGTTGCAGTCATAGGAAAACGCTACCTGCAATAACGGTTTTGGGGACAAAGCAAATCGCTTCTCCATGTGGCGGTTTAGTGGGAATTTTTTTCAATTGTAATCTGCTGCTGACGTGGAGGGTATCTAGGGAATTATTTTCCCTCTTAGCGCATGGTGAAAATTATTTTTCCTAAATCAACGAGATTAATGAGGAGAAAAACGGTTGTACTTATAGCTTACCTTGACAATATAATTTGATGATTATGCTATGGGCCTGTGACTTAGAGAAAGATTAACCTCGTGTCTGGTTGACGTTCATTGATCGAACACCAACTTTCAAAATGTCTAAAAAAAAACTAACTACTAACTGCTAAACAGCTAAAACTATATATGTACATAATCTCATTTACAAGGATAAAAGAATAACATATGAACAACAAAAAACAAGGGAAATTAACAGATGAAAAGGCCACGAAACAATCATTCCCTATAGGTTTTGATGGAAAAGCATGACCATCAAGACTCGTATCGTGTCATATTCCGCCATTTATCTTTCAAGTCGACATATGTTCTGTCCCCAAAAATTTCCCTGTAACATTCGAGGATATATTTCCAACTTCTGCCAAACCTCTTCACCCCATCTCTCAATGTGTCTTCTTCTTGTGGAGTCCACTTCCTCCTCATTCTCCTAATTGCGAAATTTCTCGAATCATACAGCTTCAAAGCAGACGACCTACTCCTCTTTGAAATAGAAGGTGAATGAGCATGTAAATCTCTGCTCTCGATATCATCCCACTCCATAGTATGACTAGTGCTATTGGGTTCCATCAAACTACGTTTACGTTTTGGCAGTTCCCTTGGATAATGTGTATCACTGCCTTCAATCTTTTCCAGGATCTGGTCCTTATCGACATTTTTAGGGTTGTTCTTAGGGGACTCTCTAGGTGCATCGGTTCCTGGTTGTGTCTGGTTAACTAATACAGCATCAATTTTCACATTATTTGTTGCTACTTTAGGTGACACATTCTCTACTGTTCTGGAAGCATTGGCACCAGGATTCTTCCCAGCAGCATGCACTTCCACAGAGCTAGTTTCAAGTGCTCGTTGGACCCTATTCACTCCCGTGAAAGCATACTTTTCAACTCTAGTCTGGTTTTGTACAGCAGTTTTATGGTTGTGTGTCACCCCTGTAGAGCACAAAGTCTCAGCTACTTGAATAGTTTCCCGAAGAGGTTCTGTTGGAGCTTCATGCAGCTCCATGACACTTGTTTTGAGTGCTTTTTGAAATCTAGTTACTTTCGGAGATTGTATAACCGGATCTGTCCTGTTTTCTGCCGCTTTCACGCCATTGGCGTTGTCTGTCACCTTTGTAACAAATTTAGTACAAGCTGCTCGAGAACCATCAGGATGTGAATCACTCAGCACGGAACTAGATTGATGTGCTTGCAATTTTTCAATTATGCGGGGTAAAAGCTCATTGTCCTTTGCATGTGACATGTTATGAGTGTCTTGACACACATCAGAATGACAGGCTCTCACATTTGAATTCAATTGAGGTGCTAGCACACTATCTATATTATGGGTTGGGACATCATTTTCCTTGGTAAAAGACAAATTTTGGGCAACTTGAGAAGTATCAGGATGAAAACCACCCGCATCAGCTTGCAACTGCAAGGAATTGGATTGAGGTGTTTCTGGCACTTTCTCTATTTCGTCAATTGGGACATCATTGGCTGTGTTTATGGAATCTACTTCATCTTCACCAGCATCAGAAATCTTTGCCCCTCTAAGATGTTTAGTCTTTACTGCAACATCTTTTCGCCTAACTAATGACTGACCTTTTTGAACTCCTATAGAATCAATGACAGACTATTAAATTATTTGATCAATGACAAATTACAAGTTCCAGAACCATGCACATCCAGCAAGAAAACCAAAACCTTTTAAAATCTCAATTCAACGTCTCTATTTTATAACATGAAATATACCAGGACACTGAGAATCCTAAGCAGAACTAAGTTCGATACAACTCATCTGGTACTTCAACAGTGTAGTTACAGTCTTACAGAGGCTTACAGCTATATCTCCGCAAATAAGATAAATTATGAAAAGGCAAAAAACAAAAGCATAAGTGAACATTGATTCATTAGATACTTTGAGAAACATAAATTTATAATTTCAGAAAATTTTATCTCATGATATAGGATTCTCAAATATTAAAAGAGTATGGACACTATCCCGTATTCCGATTTTTTTCCAAAAAGGGAAAAAGAAAAAAAATCGACTACAGGACAGTAGTGACTTTAGAATGACAGCTGGGCGGTGAACTTCGAGAAAACCAGCAACATTGAAGTGTAACCATGCTGAGGAATCATTTTAATGAGTCAATCATAAATAATATCTGTTAATGAAGGTATCTGTAGAACGTATCAGCATTACAGCCTAACTCAAAAGATAACTTTTTACTAATTTTCCATGCTCTCTTCTCTCCAATCCAAATACTAGTGGCGCTAGCAACTCGTGTTATCAACGAACAAGTCTTGAAAAACCAACTCTTTGCTTAAGCAACAAAGAACTACTCCATCCCATCCCAATAAACATCTCTTGCACAGTTCAGTCATTTATACTAATTCCATAATCTAACTCTTAAAATATAATTACACTACTCCTTTCTTTATTTGTCAAACTTCTCCATTGTAACGTAATTTTTCCTGCTTAATTATCACACCTTTGAATTTCAATTGAACCCTTCCCTTCTTTTAAACTTTTATCAAGTAAAATGAGTCAAACATGAATATAAAGCATTGTACTTATTCAACGTTATTCATATCGCAAAAATGATACCAGTGTAACTCATTTTATTCGAGTTCATCAAACAAAAAAACAATCAAACAATTGATTTCATATGCACAATGAATCATAACAATCAAGTACACCATCAAAATAAATCATCAAGAATTTCATCTAAATTATACCTTGACTAGCCATCACTTTACGGCAGTGGTTAACGGAACCGAAACCATGACGAAGTGCCTCTACCTCATCTCCAACCTTCGCAGCCACCAATTCGAGAAATGCTGGTCCCATACTATTCCAAGCCTCCTTCAAAAAACCTCTAACAGCCTTCAAAGCTTCATTTCTTGTATTCCTCATTAAAATCTTCTCACATACTTCCGAATCCCAAATCGCAGCTTCAATATCTTCCAACCAACATTTAGACTCTTCAGAGACCAAAGCTTCCATCAAACGAACTCTATTTCTCCATACTCTCTCCACTGCTAAAACATAACTTCTATTATCCTTCGCATTTTCCTCCAGAAATCTTAACGTACAATCAACCGCAACAGCACAGTACGCTTTTTTCATTGAATCCGACGCCCTAGTACCCTCTCTATGGTCTAACTCCTCTATTATTTCGAATAATTCTAGGAGATTCTCAGAGACAGAACCATTAGAAATTTCTGATTCAATTTTTCGCAAAAGAATCGTTTTCTTCAATCGACTATCATTGTTAGAGATAGGAAGACATAAAAGCACACCATTGATGATCTTTTCGTCGATGAATGTTTTTCTCAAAAGGAATTCTATGATCCATTTTGCGACTTTTTCGTCCATCACTTCGCTGCAAAAGAAACCCTAGATTTTGAATTACTGAAAAGTGTGATTTGCGAAATAAGATTTGGAATATTTTTATTTTTCGAATCTATTTTTTTTTTGGACGGATCGAATCTATATTTTAAACCTGACATTAATCCATTTGTACGGGAAATTTTTCCTGATAGATAGATAAATAGTAGTCTCTCCTATTCACTACAAGTGTCTCATTTGTTTTATGTACTCTATCAAATGTACTTATTCAATTCTTAATATTTCTAATTGTGCTTAATAATAAATTGTGAAAAGTTGATATAAATAATCGTTGCATTAAGAAGAATTAAACAAGATCTCACTAGACTATGTTTTAACTAATAGATTAATAATAAAATGCAAATTGAGTGTAAGAGATGAACAGTGCCCAAAAAACAACTTATGGAGAATAGAAAGGAGTATTATTTTTAGGTTGTAGGGTGATTTTGGGATTTTAACTTTAGATTAAACATGTCCTTTTTTTTGTTTAATTAAGTACTTATTTTAATCATTTCAAAAAAAGTATTTATTTATTTCAATTGTTCCTAAAAAAAATACTTATTTCAATCAAAATTTTGAACAAGTGCGGCTTAAGGGTGATTGGAGCGTTTGGTTTTCCGAAAAAAGGTCGTTTGGATGGATAAAAATAATGCAAATTTAACAAAAATCTTAACTTTTTGCATATAAGGTGGAAAAGTTTGAAGCTTACGGTCACTCCCCACTTGAATTTAAAAAAAAAACATATTTCCACCACGCAAAGCCAAAAAGTTAAGGTTACCATGTGAAATTTTCCTAAGTATTAAAAATGACATCATCATAGAATTAGGGATGTTTTGGATCATATTTAGGTTGGGCCTATCCAACTAAATCCAAATTCAAATCTTATTTCTTCAGTGGATTCCAAACCCGGACCCATATATATAGGGTCTGAAAATTTTGAACCCACACCCAGATCCAAACCCTTAGGGTCAGGTGGGGCTAGGGTCTGGAATTGAGCCCAAACCAATATTTTGTTTAAAAAAACCCCTTAAAACTATGTATTATACAATTTTTGTCCATATGTATAATATTATTAGAGTATTTTCAACTAACAAAGAGCTTCTGAAACTTTATACTAATTGAGCGACCAAATATATGAAGATTTTCAACATTGAGTATAATACAATGGTCACATCTCAAATTACGAACTTCCAAATCACGCAATGTTCTAAAATATAATAAAGTTTCAAGTCAAACAATTAGATAAACATAATAGCTAATATATAATTTTTCTTAAAAAAATAGATGCAAACGGATCTATGGGTCGGATCTAGGTCTCAAAAGTGTGGATCCAGACCCTGACTCTAAAGTTATGAACTCAGATTCGATCCAAATTCATAGGATCAAAAAATAGGTGGATCCAAACCCTTAAATTAGGTTCTGGCTTTTTAATGATGACCACCACGTGAAATGAGAATCAAATTTATATTAAGAGGGTAAATATTACTTTTTAGGGGTGCTTGTATTGAGATTAAATATTTAAGAGAAGAAAAAAGTCAAATTAATGTAACAAATGTAATTAAAGATGCAAATGAAGTTACTAAAATAATTATGATCGAGGTAGAATGAGAATAAATGAAAAAAGATGAATATAAAAGAAGTTGATTTTCCTCATTTGGAGTTAAGAATCCCCACACTCTCCCTTAGGGTAAATAAATTTATACCCCAAAATAAGAAATCTAATTGCTATTTTCTAATCTTTCCTTAACTTCTAATTAATTATTCCACCTTTCTAACAATCAAATTTTTTTAGTCATTTATCTAATTAACTTTATTTTCCTAATTCGAGTTTATTTACCCCTTAAATATTTGTCATCAATCTAAGCGACCTCTTAGGAAATATTTTGGATTTGATGATGACCAATGATGTTGAGAATAATTTTGGAAGATATTTGGCAAGAGGAATTGGGAACCGAGAGAATCATGGTGAGTCGTGAGTCTTGATGGCCACGGGTTATTTCGAGTCGATTCTCTTTTCAATTTTACTTGGTGAAAAAACCGTTCTTAACCAATTATATATGATTCCTCCTTTCCAAGTGGGACCATCATATGTTCTTGGCAGTTTAGGGTTAGTCGATTTTTTTATTATATTATTTAATGCACGTCAATTGTTACTTAAAACTTTACCTTTGTTAAATATTATATCATAATCAAATTGTCCTCCCATCCTAATAACTCTACATTATCTCCTCCAGTACCCTTAAGAAAAGACTGCAGGGCTAGGGCATCAATTTCATGTGTCCAAGTGGACTTAATACAAATATGATTAGCAATATCAATTTGATATAGTTTCATTGGGGACATGGGTATTCAAAACATCCTAGATAGAAAATTTAAGTTTGTCCTCCCCTACACTCATTGTCAAATTACCTTTAGCTACATTAATCAAGGTACTTCCAGTAGTAATACATGGCTCCCCTAATATGATTGGTGTCACAACATCCTAAATAATGCATGTTATCACAAGTCATAAGGAACAATTAGCTTCCTTGTCCTTAAGACCATATACATCAAAAATTTCCTTAGGATAATCAACATTGCGATCAACAAGTTGCAGTATCATCATAGTAGGGGATAATTCATTAATATCTCTTAGTCTCTTATACATTGAACGTGGCATCAAACTACACTAGCCAAGATCACATAAAGCCCTGTTTACAGAATGGTTCCCAATAATAACATGAATAGTGTTATGATCCTCTAACTTAGGAGGTAATTTTCCTATCGTGAAAGCATTAACTCTTACCTCCTTAGAAACTTGAATGATGTTATCAAGCGTCTTACTGTTAGATAATAAGGTCTAACACGGCCACACTTTGTCTCAATGCCGTGAATTGAAGAAAGTATTAGACAAGTTGGCTGATGAAGGTCAATTGAACAGATTTTTGAAGCATGATAGCCGACCTAGGGATTGAAGGGATAACCCCCGGCCAAGAAATGATAGGCGCTCGAACGGAAATGAACAGTCCGAGGCCACACAAGGAGTTATTCACATGATTTCAGGAGGATACTCGGAGTTTTACCCAAGCACTAGATCCGTCAAGGACAGTGTTCACACATTGAACGTGATGTGCGCTGACGTTAAAAAGGCGGTTGACGGACCGAAGATGATCTTTGGTGAAGGAAGCCAAGCAATACAATACCCGCACTCGGATCCCGTCGTCCTTACCCTCAAAGTAGGTTTAATGAGTGTTAGAAGAGTTTTGGTCGATACCGGCAGCACTGCTAATCTGATTACAATGGATTGCCTAAAGCAACTAAAGTATGGCCTCGAGAATCTGGAAAAACTTGACCGGCCCCTAGTGGGTTTCGCTGGGAGTCGAGTATGTCCGTCAGGGACAATCGTTCTCCCAGTACGCTTCGGAGAAAGAGGTAACGGACGAACCTTGCCGGTTCGTTTCACGGTCGTCGACATTGACGTTGTTTTGATTTCCAGATTATAAATCAGAATTATCGTCATCATCTATTAATTCGGCCATTATTATTTCCAGATATGCTAGTTCATACCACTTTGCTGATTTTTTTTAATCCTACTCCCTTTGTCCTTTTTATAGTGCTTGTTTGTAAAAAAAACACGGGAATTAAGAAAATGGAGAAGGAAGTATCAAAGTACATCAAAAAGAGAGAAAAGTACTAATAAATTGACCGACCACTAATAATAATTATGTGTACAAGAATAAAGTACATGCACATGGGTGAGGGCACTAAGCTTGAGAAATAAATGAGGGTAGTTTGGGTACTTAAGTAATAAAGACAAAAAAAAAAGATAAGGTTCTTTTGGTCATTTCACGGCATCTATAAATGGTAAGAGATGAAAAGGGAACGTCATTTTAGGGCGCCTAAAAAGGAAAATATGAACTATAAAAAGGGAAGGAGGGAGTTGTATTTAGACTTGTGTGTACCATAATTTCTTTTTTCCATCTTTCCTTTCCAATTTGTTGTTGAAAAACAATGGTATAGGCTTGTGTGGGGTAAATTCAGTAATAGGATGGAATTAGATATGAATGTGATAAGTAGCATAGTGTTGGAGGAAATATCTCTAGGTCAATTGCTACCCGTGTAGGTTATTTATTGTACTTTACAGTTTAGGGGAACGTATTCAGTTATGGATTATTGCTTGCTCGACAATTAATATATCAATGTACTTGATTACATTTGAAAATATTGCAGCATATGTGAGGGGCCGTGCTGAACGAAGCTGCCTAAGTCTTGTGTGTTATTTGAGCGAAGACATAAAAAGGTAGTACAGTAGAGGATTTTTGTTTGGATTATTGTGAATCTTTGGTGAGACGTTACGTCGTTAATGATAGTTTTTTATTGGTTTATTAAGTAGTATTGAGGTCAAATATATGGATTTCTCTATAAAGATCATAGTTTTTGGGAGTATTATTACAACGCTTCCAATTTGATTTTCTGGGAATATTGAAATTTGGAAAGGACACCAGTACTTAGGTTGTGCCGTTAGTGATGTGTGGTGGATCCATATACAGTAAAAGTTTTTAAAACTAAAGATATTAGGGACTTAGGGGTAATGCTTACAGTATTTGTTTCCATGTTTTCTGAAGTATTTTCAAAAAAAAAAATTTGTATTTTAAGCTCGAACTGCTAGAATAATAAATATCTTTTGAGTATATTTTGCATATATTGTTTATTTGGTTTATCTTTATATCTTAGGAAATTATATTAGGCATTATATTGTAATTATTTAGTTTCCTAGAAACCATAGATTAGCTTTGTATATCCTCTTTGTGCCGCCACCCACCACCACCACCTTTATCTTCTTTTTCTTTACCCTTTCCTCATGGCTTCATCTACAAAAATTCATCCCGCTCATTTGGTTTCCAACATTAAGACATGTGTTCCTATTCAACTTGAAGAAGATGGCTCTAATTTTCATACATGGGTTACCCTCTTTGAGCTTCATTGTTTGGCTCATCATGTCGAGTCTCATATTGCTCCTGAAGACTCCTCTAAAACTTCGGATTCTAAAGATCCCGATTGGAAGCGTCTTGATGATGTTGTTCGTACATGGATTTATGGCACTATTAGTCCATCTCTTCTTAAAACCATTGTTCGTCCCAAAGAAAGTGCTTATGATGCTTGGACTCGCATTGAGAATTATTTTCAAAATAATAAAACTTCTCGTATTCTCCGTCTTGAATCTCAATTCAATGCGACTTCTCTTGATGATTTTCCTAATGTGAAGGCTTATTGTAATGCTCTTGAGGATCTCGCTACTTCTCTTACCAATCTTGGCACTCCAATTTCCGACAACCGTTTGGCTCTACAAGTTTTACAAGGTTTAAACTCCGACTACAAAACTTTCCGCTCTTTGGTTCAACATATGTCTCCCATTCCTTCCTTTGATGATCTTCGTTCTATGCTTGAATTGGAAGAACATTCTCATACTAAAGACAAACCTTCTCCACAAGATTCGGCTCTTGTTACTTATTCCCGTCCTAAACATTCTGATTTTTCGGAAAATTCGGAGCCCCGATATTATCATAATTTTCGTGGGGTTCATCGTCCACCTCACCGTGGTGGCCGGCCCTACCGTGGTGGTTCCTCTTCTGTCCAGCAGACCTATCGTCAATATTCCAGGACCTATCATCACACTGGGCTGAAAACTTCTCCTCATCAGAGGCTCAGTCCAGCCGACAACTCTCATGGACCAGCAGCTACTTCATCCACTCATTGTGCTTGTTGTTCTCATTCTTAGGCTAAGCCCCCTTGTCCACATCCCACCAGGAATTGGGCCTCTCAAAATCAGCCCATCAGAAACTCTTCCAAGGGCATTCTTGGACCTCATCCACATCATGGTTTATGTGCGGACTCCTCACCGGGTTACTGTCCAACTGATATTGATCAAGCCTTGCATACTCTCTCATTGACTTCTTCGGATGAGGACTATTATATGGACACCGGTGCTACTTCTCATATGACCCACTCTAAAGGTACTCTCTTGCATTATTCTCCTTTAAAGCACTCTCATTCTAATTCTATTATTGTTGGTAATGGTGCTATGCTTCCCGGAAAAGGTCACGGTCATGTATCTATCCCTTCCACATCCCAACCTTTAGTCTTAAAAAATGTTCTTCATTCCCCTTCACTATTAAAAAACTTATTTCTGTTCGCAAGTTTACTCGAGATAATAATATTTCTATTGAGTTTGATCCTTTCGGTTTTTCTGTGAAGGAATTGGACACAAAGAACACAATCCTGCGGTCTAATAGCACTGGCGATCTCTATACATTCCACTTGACACATGGAGCTACCTCTTCATCCTCATATGCTCTTTCGGCTTTATCATCTAGTATTTGGCATTATCGTTTGGGTCATCCGGGACACACTATCTTAGATTTTTTGTCTTCTTCTAAATCTATTGCATGTAATAAAAATCCATCCTTTTTTTTGTCATTCATGCCCTTTAGGCAAACATGTTAGTCTTCCTTTTAATAAATCTACATCTTATTGTTCTCGTCCTTTTGAAATAATACATAGTGATTTATGGACATCTCCCGTTTCAAGCCCTTCCGGGTACAAATATTATGTGTTATTTCTTGATTATTATTCTAATTATTTATGGACATTTCCTTTGATTCGCAAATCTCAAGTCTATGATATTTTTGTTAATTTTTATGCCTATGTTCACAATCAATTTGAGCTTAACATTAAATCTTTTCAATGTGATCATAGGGGTGAATTTGATAGCAATCTTTTTCACCAATTTTGTGCAACTAAGGGTATTACATTTCGTTTTTCATGTCCTCAAATGTCTTCTCAAAATGGCAAATTCGAGCGAAAAATACGATCCATCAATAATATTGTTCGCACTCATCTATGTCATGCATCTCTTCCTCCGTCTTTTTGGCCTTACGCCTTAAATACGACAACTTGTCTTCTTAATATTCTCCCATCCAAGTTACTTGATTATCTTACTCCTACTCACTTTCTTTTTCATAAAGCTCCTACTTATGATCATCTTAGGACGTTTGGGTGTTTATGCTTTCCTTTGTTCTCTTCTTCTAAAATTCACAAGCTTCAACCTCGTTCTTATCCATGTGTCTTCTTGGGATATCCCTCATCACATCGAGGTTATAAGTGCTATGACATCGCATCGAGTAAAATTATTATTTCACGACATGTAATTTTTTATGAGTCCTCTTTTCCCTTTATCAATCGTACCAAACATACTCCTCAGGAGTATGATTTTTTGGATACCCATTATCGAATTTCTCACATTCAGCCCATTATTTCTTCTTCCACCAGCCCAGCTACTGAGCCCAACAATGTAGCCTCCCCAAATCCACCAGCTTCCATGGAAATTCAACCCCTTATGTTAATTGGGCCTAGCCCAGAATCGCCTCCACTAACTTCCTAGCCCAGCATTTCTCAATTAGCTTTGTATATATTTCCTAAGATA
This sequence comes from Amaranthus cruentus, assembly GCA_019425755.1. NCBI lineage: Eukaryota > Viridiplantae > Streptophyta > Magnoliopsida > Caryophyllales > Amaranthaceae > Amaranthus > Amaranthus cruentus. The sequence goes on from CM033454.1 coordinate 10,025,304, forward strand.
TAAAGATACACCAAATAAACAATATATGTAAAATATACTCAAAAGATATTTATTATTCTAGCACGAACTTGTTATTTTTCACCCTGAAATAAAAGAAAGAGGAATGCTAATTTCACTCTCAAATCTCACTTGCATTGTTGCACATGAGAATATGATAAAACTTTGTGAGAATGTGATAAGGCTTTGTGAAGATATGGTGACCAAATATTGTATGTGCCCTACCTCTTTTTCACTCTCATTTGATTATATATCTTCACAAAGTTTTATCATATCATAAGAAAGTTTTATCATATCCTCAGAATGTTCGAATAACAAATGAGAATGATAACTGGGCGTGAAATTAACATTTTTCTTAAGGAAAATCTAAATCACTTAATTGGAAGAGAGTACCAACCTCTTACAAAAATCCCTGTTTTAAGAAAAATTTAAGAGGTTTCTTTTGTTTATGTTGTGAATGGGCTACAACAATGGTGAAGAAACAAGAAGAAAAACAAGTGTAAAGAAACCAAAGAAAAACAGAGCAAGCAACAAGAGACCCACAACACAAGATATAATGAGGTATCTAATGATACCTCCCCCTCAAACAATGTTTACTATCATTAATATATCAACATACATCAATGAGAAGCCGCACACAAGCTTTGAGAACACTCTCACAAAGCAAAGACCTCACCTTTAATGGTGGTCTCTCACAAAATCACTAATACAATGAAATAACTCTCTTGGATAAACCCTAGTTGTTTCTAGTGTATTAGCTTCACTCAACATACTCTAATAATGTCTTAGAGACCCTTATATAGCCCTAAGAACTATTAGAATAACATAGCACAAAAATGCTTGGAGCCCAAGCAAACCGGAAATAAAAACAGAAAACACGCGAACCATGTGCTTGCATGCTGTTCGACCCGAGCCGGTTCACTCGACCGGTTGAGCCAGCCCCCTGTGCATTCTGTCTCAATTCTGCCTTAACGCTCGACTCGAGCCATGGACACTCGGTTGGTCGAGCAGCCTTGAGTGGCTCCTGTTGCTGCCTTGGACTTCTCATAGTCCATCCCATGCATACCCTTCATCAACTCACCATCATTTATCACCTCATTTAGTGTCCCAAAACGAATGTGACCATAACCCATAATACTCTCATCTTCACTCTCGATAATGCAAGATAGAGCGTGAGCGATCAAGTGATCAAACCCATCACCAAGGTCAAGGAAATTGGGTCATAACTCACACTAGTGGAAAAAAGCACATTGGCTGCGGTTTTTTTAGGGGTATAGGCTGCGGTTTTGACTCGCAGCCTTTGAAGTAGCAGCAAATGAGAAAAACTTATTGGCTGCGGTCATAAAAACCGCAGCCTATACCCCATTTTTAGAACAAAAAAAAAGCCATCAAAGGCTGCGGTTTTAGGTATGTCCGCAGCCTTTAATGGCTTTTTTTTGTTTTTTTTTTAATTCGTTTCATACAATAGTTCATATGAAATTGCCAACACAAACGAATTCAAACACAAACGAAATTCCCAACACAAACGAAATTCCCAGATCTTTAATGTAAGTTAATCAAACAACAAATTTCAAACAAAAGCGAAATTCATTAAGAAAATTAAGAACATTTCCCAGATCTGAAATTTCAAACTAAAACAAAAACGAAATTCCCAGATCTGAAATTTCAAACAACAAAAACGAAATTCATTAAGAACATTAAGAACATTTTCGTATACATATTAAAAAAACAAAAATTCAAAGATCCTTGTAATATTCTGTCTCCACAAATTCGTCTGTCACTTCACCTCCATTTTCAGTTGAAAAAATATGCAAAATTCGCATGACAAACACAATAAATTTAAATACTCAATCACAAAAACAACATTATAATACAAAAGCAAAGATGACCCAAGTTTTACCCAAAAAAAACACAAGTAGGAATACCTGTTACATGTAGATGAAAGGGAGAAAGATCCTTGAAAATTCCATTGAACTAGCAGCAAAGATCCACAGAAGAAATAGCAGCAATGAATCTTGAACCCGAAATTCCATTCTTCCATTATTAAACCCGAAATTCCATTCCTCTTCACTTCACCTCCACAAATTCAAAGATCCTTGAAAATTTCAGTTGAAGAATCGATTACATGTAGATGAAAGGGAGAAAGGGATTAGAGGGAAGTGAGAGAGGAAGAAGAGGGATTAGGGTTATGAGAGAGGAAGAAGAAAAGGGAGAAGAGGCGTGAAAAGGGAGAAAGGGATTAAAGTGAAATGGTTTTCTGTGGTTGAGGAAGAAGATGCGCCTCAAATTAGGGTTTAGAAATGAGGCGCATCAAAATCTGATTTAATAGCGCGCCTGAGTTAGGGTTTTTTTCATGCGCTTGGGCTTAAATTTTTTTTTAATGAACATTGGCTGCGGGCACAATTACAACCGCAACCTTTAATATTTTTTTCTCATATTGGCTGCGGACATGGCTTAAAACCACAACCTATGTTGAATTTTTTTTTTTTACATAATTTTAATTGATCACATTGGCTGCGTATGACCTAAAACCGCAGCCAATAACGCGCAGCCAATACCTTTTTTTCCACTAGTGTCAACAGTTTATTATTGAGATTTGAGAATGTCATTGACTTATTAAATATTAGAAAATCATTTATTTTAAATCAATAGTTGTTTCTATCTGTGAATGCAATTTTCCACAATGTTTAATGTTTCCCCTTTCAAAACTAACTAGTTATTTCTCTTACAGCTATACTGATTGTACCAAATACCCTTGAAAATATACAAGTAGTCAAGTATAATAGAAAATACTATTACATTTTATGGTTCCATTTCATCATACTAATTACTAACCAGTGCTGTAGTGATCTTTTTTTTTTTTTCTTTTTGAGGGAAAATACTGTAGTGATATATTTTGTGTAAGTGTACATATTCAAAGTGGTACTAACTTTTGTTTTTTCATGAAATTTTAGTTGGAGAAAAATGATGCGAGCATGTGAACAATTTTTTAGTGAGTCAAAACCTATTGTTCGGCGTTGGCCGTATTTGATTTACAGTCCTGACAAGGCAAGTTTTTATTTAATTATTAGTTTCAAATATGTTTTTATCTTAAATTTATTAGGTAGGAAAGAATGATTTTAGCTTCATGTTAACTTACATTATCACACACAATGATAAAGATAAATAGATAACTTGAAAAAAAAATTTATGTCATCAAATATAATGGCTAGGTTTTATCTAGGAACTTGCTTTTCTTTACCATGATTTCAAAAAGTTGAATACTTTCAATATTGATGTAGACAAAAAGTTATACAAAGTACTTACAATGATTTTTTTTTGGTTGTGCAGATTTTACTACCCACCCTCAATCAACTTGTTCCAAGAAGGGTTGATTGGAGGAAGTTTGGCCTGGAGAATAACATACATATCGGAAGTATGGTTTATCTCTTACTTTGTTTAACTTTATGAATTATATATTTTGATAAATAACTATGTTGTATATATACTTGTCTATAATATATATTTGTCTACAGATACTTGTTGGGCAAGTTGCACGCATAATAATTTGGATGTATTTGGTCGAATAATCAACAAAGCCTATGTCGAGTCCATTGAACAGCTAAAAGAATGCGATCATAGATGCAATTATTGGGACGGATTTGAACAAACTGGAGGACAACCTATATATGCATTGCAACACTGCATGATGAAGGGAGTTTTCACTCCAAGGGTCCCAAAAAAAGATTATTTTCGTACATTTGATGATAAGGTACTGTCAAATAATATCATCAGCCACTTCTTTTTTACCAATGCTAAATTAGTCAAAAATTTACAACTAAGGGTGGTAAAATTCTACTCCTATCACCCCCTTCCTATTAGTAATTTCACATTTTAGTAATTTTATCTTATTTAATTATTTATTTTGTCACATTTTTTATTAGGTCAGTTGATTTATTTTGTTTTATTTCCTTTTATGGTATATTGTACGAGTTTGTCAAAGTATGATGTTAATTGTTCGTGTTATTAGGGTGTAGATTGGGATTATTATGTTTGTACAAGTCATTTTGCAGGAATAATACAATTTTAGTTATTAATTTTACAAATAAAACTCTGTCAAAATCGTCGGTAAATTTTCTTAAAATTTCGTCCCTTTTTTGGTGCCTCCTGATACTTTGAACCCTGGATCCGCCACTGCACATAAATATACTCCGAAATTCTCTACAGGTGCCATTATCGGGATACATCAAGCTGCATCCGACTGAAGATTATCTCATCAGAGTTACTGCTCAACAGCCTGTCATAGTTTCCATGAAGGTTGGCAAGGATTTCCAAGATTACAGAGGGGTAAGAATATTTGTTACTTATTAATTAATTATATATATATATATATATATATATATATATATATATATATATATATATATATATATATATATATATATATATATATATCATCATCATCATCATCATACCCAGTGTATCCCGCTCAAAGAAAACTATGATCAGGGTCTGGGGAGGGAGGAACGATGGCATGCTCATACCCATAAGGAGAGTGCGATCAATGAGTTTCCCGACTCGAGAACGGTCTTCTAGCAAGAAGAACCTGCAGTTGGCAAATAGAATAGAAGCACAGACACAAAAACAAAGATAAGATCAAAGAAACAGGTAAAAAGCGACAAAAAGGCAAAGGATAAAGACGAACGAGGGGTAAAGGGACAGGTTTATAAATCTAGGACTTGGATAAGGCGCCGCCAACTGGCCCTGTCCCTGGTCAGGTCTTTGGAGAGGTGAAGTTCCTGCATATCACTTTTGATTTGTTCCTCCCACGTTCTCTTAGGTCGTCCTCGACTTCTCTTACCCTCCACTATGATGTATTCGATCCTTCTTACTGGGGCGTCATGTGTCTTTCTCTGCACATGCCCAAACCATCACAACCTGTTCTCCCGCATCTTTGCGGAGATAGGTGCAACCCTTAACGTCTCCCTGAACTCCTGGTTTCTTATCCTATCCAACATAGTCTTACCACACATCCACTTCAACATACGCATCTCCGTTACTTCCATCCTCTGTTCGAAAACCTTCTTTACGGGCAAACATTCTGTCCCATATAACATCGTCGGCCTAATCGCAACGCAGTAAAATTTACCTTTTAATCGCCTCGGAAACTTTTTATCACAAAGCACCCCGGTTGCTGCTCGCCACTAAAGCCAGCCCGCTTGTATACAATTAGTAACGTCTCCATCAATCTCCCCGTCGCTCTGAATCACAGAACCCAAATATTTGAACTTGGACGTACACGCAACAACTTCACCTCCTATGGTTACCTCTGGCTCCCCTAGCGATTCTATCCCACTGAAATTGCATCGCAGGTATTCTGTCTATGTACGGCTTATGCGCAGCCCCTTTCCTAAGGCTTCTCTCCACTCTCCCAATTTACTATTAGCCTCCTCCTTGGTTTCTGCGGCGAAGACAATATCATCGGCGAAAAGCATGCACCATGGTACGGTCTCCCAGATGGATTTAGAGAGCTCTTCCATAATGACCGTAAAAATTAAAGGACTTAATGTTGATCCCTGATGTAGTCCCACATTAATTGGGAAAGACTCAGTCATACCCGCCGGTGTATGTATGTTAGTCGCCACTCTGTCATACATGTCCTGTATTACCTCGATGTATCTTCGTGAAATACCTCTATTCTTGAGGCTATCCCAAATCAGGCTTCGTGGTATGTTGTCGTACGCTTTCTCCAGATCAATGAATACCAGATGCAAATCCTTCTTTCGCTCCCTATACTTTTCCATCAATCTCGGCAAAATATGGATTGCCTCGGTGGTTGATCTTCCCGGCATGAATCCAAATTGGTTCTCCCTAATTACCGTCTCTCGTCTAATTCTTTTCTCGATCACTCTTTCCCATAGTTTCATAGTGTGGCTTAGAAGTTTGATCCCTCTATAGTTCTCGCAACCTTGTGCGTCACCCTTGTTTTTAAATATTGGGATAAGTGTGCTAACCCTCTATGCTTCGGGCATCTTCCTGGTCCTCAGGATGACATTAAAGAAGTTAGTAAGCCACTTAATACCTTTCTCTCCTAAAATCATCCAAACTTCAATCGGAATGTTATCCGGTTCGACTGCCTTTGATCTCCCCATTTTTTTGAGAGCTTCTCCTACTTCCGCCGTGGTAATATCGATAATCGACCCATGCTCCTGTGCTCTTTGGAGGTATGACGTTTGTTGAATTTCCTCCTCTCGACCCCTAGTCTCATTGAGTAGTTGGGAGAAATATTGATGCCATCTCAGCTTGATGTCCTCTTGTCTAAGCAGTACTCGTCCACCTTCATCTTTAATGAACTTCACTGTCTCCAGGTCCTTCTTTTGCCTAGATCTTGCTTTTTCCAACTTATAAATATACTTCTCCACCTCTTTGGTCTCAAGCTTTTGATACAAGGCTTCAAACGCTTGATCTTTTGCCTCCGCTACTGCTTTCTTAGTGGCCCATTTTGCTTCTTTATACATCTCCTTCTTATGTGTCCTATCCTCCTCCTCCGTGCAAGCCATGAGCTCCTTGAAACTCTTGTTTTTCTCTTTTATTTTCTTGTGCACTTCTTTGTTCCACCACCACGACTCTTTGTACACCTTTGGTTTCCCCGTCGGCACCCCTAATGTCTCTGTTGCCACCTTTCGAATGGTTTTCGCCATGGTCTCCCACATTCGGCTTGCATCGTCTAATGAACTAGGGTAGCCCACTGTCTTGATCTTATTTGATACGGTAGCGACCATATCCCCCTTAAGCCATCCCCACATGATCGTTTGCCTAACCTTTTTCTTCTTCTCGGCAATATTTCTCCTCATACGAAACACTAGCACTAATAACCTATGTTGAGTGGGCATCTCTGTATCTAGCACAACCTTACAATCCAGACACGAGCTCCGATCAACCTTTCGTACCAAACAGTAGTCAATTTGGGTGGCATGCCCACCACTCTTGTACGTAATCAAGTATTCATCCTTCTTTCTAAAGATCGAGTTTGCTATGACCAATTCCATTGCTAACGCAAACTCAAGCAAGATCTCTCCACTCTCGTTCCTTACACCATACCCAAACCCACCATGAACTGAGTTATAGTTAGCTGCCTTTTTACCTATGTGTCCATTGAAGTTGCCACCTATAAAAACGTTTTCCTCAACAGGGATGGTATCTATAAGGTCCCCCAGGTTATCCCAAAACTCACGTTTGACTTCGTCGTCTAGCCCAACTTGCGGTCCATATGCACTAATGATCGAAATGACCTCTTCTCCCACCACGATTCAAACTAGCATAATTCTATCATTGCACCTCCTAACTTCTACGACTTGCTTTAGAAGATCATTAGCTACAAGAATACCGACTCCACTACGCTTTCCATCCAAACCTGCATACCATAGCTTATAACCCTTTAAAACGCTTGTTTTTTTCCCCTTCCACCTAGTTTCCTGAACGCAAGCCACTTGAATCCTGTACTTTGAAAGTTCATTCGCCAACTCTAACGACTTGGCTTGTAGCGTGCCTATGTTCCATGTCCCCACTCTTAGCTCAACATCCTGCTTACGTTGCCCCCTTTGCCCCCCCTCCTTGGACCTGACCTTAGGTTACCATTATTCTGCCTAAACTCTATATTTGACAATTTGTGGACCAAACCAAAAAATAAAAGACGGTGACGCTGTAGACTCAAACCCAAACAATTCAAAACCCCACAGAGCTTAAACCAAAGAAAAACACTAAAACGATAACTAACAGCAAAGAACAAAGGATATAAAAAAGAAAACAAAATAAAGGAAAAAACGAAAACGAAAACACAGAAATCTTCAACAAAAACGAAAATAAATGAAAAACGCAAAAGAAACCTAGAAAACTTCAATTCAAAATAAATAAATAAATAAATAAATAAAAATAAAAATAAAAATAAAAAAATAAAAAAATAAAAAAATAAAAAAAATAAAAAAAAAAAAAAAATAAAAAAATAAAATAAAAATAAAAATAAAATTAAAAATAGATCTTCAATGACAACGAAAATAATTCAATAAAGGAAATGAAAATATATATATATATATATATATATATATATATATATATATATATATATATATATATATATATATATATATATATATATATATATATATATATATATATATATATATATATATATATATATATATATATATATATATATATATATATATATATATATAGACTGTGCTAAGTTGCTAAGTGCTTTTGTTTGATCTGATTTAGGGAATATTTCTTGGGGGAGAGAAATCCTATCGCAGACCATTGCATGAATTGCATTGGTTACGATGATGATTTCTTTATTCTTCAAAACTCTTGGCAGGATACATGGGGCGAGAAGGGATTTATGAGAATCAGAAAAGGTATTAACGACATGTTCCGATGTTGTTATATACCGTATGTCAATAGACAGAACACAAAATTCAATTATGGCTAGAAATTTGATCATTGTTTTGATTATTTTGCACTTTTTATTTTTAGCGATTAATTAATTTTTATTTTTTAAAATGTTTAGATCAGAGATAGAATGCACTTCGACCACGAGCATCTGGAATGTTATTGTAAGCGAGATCGCACAAGCGTGATTGAAAGAAACAAGAATTATCCTCTTGATTACCTTAGGTAAATTATCATTTGTAATACTAATATACTTGTATATGATATGATTATGACATAATGTTAACTATTTTGCAGGATGTTTAATCTTCTCGAACCTGAACCCAACAAATTGGAAAATATTCCCGTATCTACTGATGAAGATAATGACTAAGAAAATGATACTGATGACTAAGAAAATATATTCCCATTTTGCAAAGTTTTTTAGTTTTTGATGCAGATTTATAATTGGCTTAATATCTCTGCTCTATTGGACAAAAAAACCAAGCCTATTAATATTGTGTGGTTTGACTAATTTTACACTGCTAATGAGATTTGTTACTAGAGATTGGATTACTGATGAGGAAACTAAGATCAATTATATTAATCTTTGTTGTTTTGGCTCTTCCATCGTATTTTATTCACACTTTTTGTTCATTTCCATTCAATTTTTCAGTAGCTTTACTTGGATATTAAATTGCTTGATATTGGCCTTGAGGAATTACGAGTGTAAGATAAGGTGTTTTATTTTTCATAGATCCTTGGAAACTTCTAATTTTTTCTTTTTTTTTTGTTCATATTCTTTTGACTACACCAAGCTTTGAAATATTGAAATATCTAACATTATGATGATAATACAAAGAATGGGGAGGTACTCTTTTGTGGTAGTTCTAGCATATAAGCTCTTCTAAGAACTTTAAAAGTATGGTACTTTGTTCTAGAATATAGATGGATCTCACTTTATTATTCTATTTCTCCCGATAAGTCTTAAGGGGGACAGTTAAGAAAACCAAAGAATAGGAATACAAGCCATGCACACCATTTGTCCATTCTTAGCTTTTTTCACTTCCTCCATACTTCTATGGACTTTTTTTATAAGCTTTTTTTTGAAATTATTTGGAGAAATAAGAGCTTCCCCGATTGTGAAATCGTTATTAGTAACAGCGAACTAATATCTTAATGGGCTTAGGGCTGGGTTTTGGACAAGTGTAAAATCGCTGTTAGTAACAGCGCTTTTTATTTTTGTCAGTTCGCTGTTACTAACAGCGTGTTCTTCTTGTACCTTATTGTTTTCAATCAAAACCAATGCAAAACCATTTGGAACCATCTTTCACCTTCTTCATTATTCAATTCATCTTATTCTTATCAATAACACCAAATCCCTTGATTCATGAGTCTTCTTTCCTTTTCCTATTTCAAAACCAGGGGCTAATTAATCTCCAATCCTTGTAATTTGTAATGGTATACAAGCTAGTTTATACCGATTTCAATTTTATCAAACTTAATCACTAACCCATACTTTCAATTGAAAATCAATCGAATTTGAGAAGATGATGCTAGTTTCAGTAGTATCAGAGATGTTAGAGGAGTATACGGTTGTTCTTAGTTGTAGATTGGAACATGTATTCAATGAAGCTCCATTACCCTTGTTTCTGTGTAGAAATCGAGTTATCTCCCTGACTGGAAGGTGACCACTTGAAGTAGGTCTACGGTTGTTTGAGATGTCAGAGTATGAGATTATGGCAGAATACCTACAAAACGAACAGAGTTACTTTTCCGGGGGCTGCTTCCCGGAAAGCCCCTCCGACGCTTAAGTCAGTGGTCGGTTTAAGTGTGAATAGTGAAGACTAAAAATGGTAATTTAGAGAGAGAGAGAAAGCATACCATTTAAGGTTTGAATTAGAATATTTATAGTATTGAGTTGATCTAATGAGACAGCCACAAGGGTATTTTAGTAATTTCACCTTTGAGGTGGGCTTAGCTGAGATGTTGACTGAACCTTAGGCCTATAAATAGGAGGCATTATGATTGTAAACATTAGTTTTCAGATTTGATAAAAAAGATTCATCTTGTTTTGTTTTCTTCAACTGTGGTTGTTTAAAACATTGAGTGTTAGTCACACACTCTCAACTTTGGGTTGTTAGTCATACAAATCCAAAGCCTAACCTGCATTCACAAGGTAGTCAACCCTTGGAGTGATTTGTTCGTTTCACAAGAAGGAGTACAACCCCTTGAAGGTGAAGAAGAAATCAGAAAATCAAGAAAGTGCTTCTTGAGGGCTGATTTTTGAGTTCTGTTTGAGTCTCCTCCATTCCATTACATACTCGGCATTTGAGGGAATGTTAAGGAGTGCCATTCACCCCTTAATTTGATGCAACTTGGTATCAAAGCACGACACACGAAAAGGGCAAGGTATGCACAGAGGGAAAGTACAAAAAATTTAAGTGTAAAAATTTCAGAATCCTGTCAGTTTTGGGGTCTAAAATTTGATCGATTTGGAGGATATTTATTGGGAGTTTTGGGAAACTGTTTTTACCTCATATTATTCATGGATTTAGGAAACTTTGGGCTTTGGAATTTTTAGAATTGGTGGAGTAGAGAAGGACATATCCATTTTTCTTTACCGGCTGCCAGAATCAAGCAATTCTCAATACCTTGGTGAGTTATCTTCAAAAACCCATCAAGAACCTTTTCTTTGGCTTTCATTTTTCACCACATTATCAATAAATATCCCATATTCATTAAAACACATCATTTGTGCACTTTCTCATACGTTTGATAGGTTTCTTGAAAGACCCATTCATGATAATTTTGTAAAGTACAGGATAACTGAAGTATTTTTTAGTCTTCTGTATTTTATCTTTTTACCCATCATTTTAGAGTCTTTTTCATTGATTCTTTTTTTCACGTTGATTAATTGTGAGTAATTTTTGGGGAGTCTTTTAATGCAATCATTGGAGTTGTAGAAAAAAAGATGCGCAAGTGTTTTTGATCAAAGGTCACAGAAATAATTCAGACTGTATATGTGTGGAAAAATTTGCATTGTGATTAAACCACACAATATTTTTGAGTATTTTCAGTTGGAGGAATTTTTAGACATCTTGGAGTATATTGTCACCAAATTTCATCCATAGTGAAGGTTGTTTGGTTGGGTTCCCAGTAGCAAATAGGAGGCACACAAATTCTGAAGTTTGTTGTGTGAACTTTGATAAGTTTATGTTTTTCTCCTTTTTTGTTGTGTGCACAAAATTTTCTTTTCTTTTCTTTTCTTTTCTATATTCACCCTTATTGAGTCTAGAAGATGAAATCATCCAAATTAAACTTGCACAAGTATGTAACCTTTGACAAACTAGATCATGCCTTGGAGGACAAAATCAAGTTACCATCCTTGGAGGAAATGGAAGAAGACCTTGAGGAGTTAAAGGAGATTAGTGAAAGACTTAGGTATTGGGAACAAACTGATAATTTGCATGAACAATTGAGGAATGTGTATTGCCAAATATATGAGTTGAAGATGGCAATGTATCTTTCTTGGGCAAAGAGAACATTTCAAAAAAAAATTGCAAAGAAAACATGGTGACTCAAAGCTAGTGATTGTTCATGAATATGAGCCTTATGCTAATCCACCTAGGATCATAGTGGAGATCATTCCCAAGCATGATGAGAAACAAACAACATCGGCTCCTTCTCATGTTGATATTCAAGAATCCAATGATGATGTAGTTGTTGATACACCTTATGATGAGATGATTGATAATCTTGAAGGAGTGGTTGAAATACCTTGTATTGAGGGTGTTAAAGAGCTTGAAGAGGGTGTTGATACAATTTGCATAAAGAAGGATGATTCTATAATAGAGTGTTGTAAAGTAGTTCATTGTGATCCAAGATTAGGGTATGATTTACAAATTGAGCAAGCTAGCAAGTACGGATTTATTAAGGGGGATTTTGTACCAAAAAAAATCACCTTATTTGGAGTGTGTTTATGTGAGTAGATTTGTTGAAATCAATCCTATCAATATTCGAGGTAGAGTCTTTGCTAAGAAAGGTAAAATGCAACAAATTAGTTGGAGTTGTGGCAACACAAGAAGGCTAATCAACTTGGTTAGTTTGTTTAACATATGGATTTGGATTATCATGCAAGTAAGGGCAAGAGCCTTAATTCTTACATGTTGGATGATATTGGGGAATATGGTTTCTAACTTAATTTGATCAAGAGTTTGGTTGATGTAATATGTCACTATGCAAATAAAAGCAACAATGGATCATTTGCAAGAGAGGAAATAGTAGATTGATTAGGCAACAACCAGTCGTGGAGAGCCAAGAATTAAGGGCAATTCTTTCCTAAGAAGGGGAGTTTGCACCATGTTTGACATGTTGCATTATACAAGGCACACATGGTTCAAGAATAGAAGAAGCAACAATAGAAGAGGAGGATACCAAGCAAGGTGAGGAAACCACAAATGTTGACCAGCCTACCTTGCACACTCCTTCCCAAGCAACTCCGCTCACCATCGAGGACACCAAGGATATATTTGGAATCCTTGCACATGGACCTTATTGTCATGGCCCAAGGACCCTTTTGTCGATCACAAGAGAACCATCAAAAATAGAGGAGAAGGTCACGCACTCAACAAAGGGGCTGTCAGAAAAATCAAATACTTTTGATGACCAGGCCACCTTGCGGGCTTCACCAACAACAGGTCCGATCAAATTAGGGGACACTAAAAGACGTTTTGGAATCTCTATACTTGGAACTTGCTATTATTACCCAAGGAGTTCCATAACTGTCACGGGAAAGCCTCGAGAAGTGATGTTGAAGGTTGCATGCTCGACAGATTTGCTGTCAGAATTTTGTGTGCTGATTTTTCTTTTTTTGTGCATTAAAAACGTGCACATGTTGGCATATGACTATTTTTAACTTGTTTCTTTTGATGGGTTGAGTTGTGTATAGCTTATGTTAATTTTTGAAAGCCTCTTACGCCTATAAATAGGAGGCATTATGATTGTAAAATTTAGTTTTCAGATTTGATAAAAAAGATTCATCTTATTTTGTTTTCTTCAACTGTGGTTGTTTAAAACATTGAGTGTTAGTCACACACTCTCAACTTTAGGTTGTTAGTCATACAAACCCAAAGCCTAACCTGCATTCACAAGGTAGTCAACCCTTGGAGTGATTTGTTCGTTTCACAAGGAGTACAACCCCTTGAAGGTGATGAAGAAATCAGAAAATCAAGAAAGTGCTTCTTGTGGGCTGATTTTTGAGTTCTGTTTGAGTCTCCTCCATTCCATTACATACTCGGCATTTGCGGGAAAATTAAGGAGTGCCATTCACCCCTTAATTTGGTGCATATACAGTGTTGGATTATCTAGGAGAGAACCTTCTTGAGCTGATAGTTTGATGTTTACAGGCAATAGTGTCAAGGTTTTCTTTATTTTGTTGAACTCTACTTCATCTAATAATTCCTTGGTGAATTTATTTTGTGATAGGGTGATTCCATCAGGAAGATAATTCGCCTCTATACCTAAAAAGAAATGTAGTTTCCCTAGGTCTTTTATGCTAAAGGAGTTGTGTAAATATGCTTTAGTCTCCTCAATTTCTTCTTGGTTGTTTCCAGTCAGTATTATATCATCTACATATATGGCTAGTGTAGTGATATAATGCTCTTGTTTCTTAATGAATAAGGAATAATCATTCCTTGATTGTGAGTAACCTTGTAAAGACAGCTTTTGGGTTAATTTGGCAAACTATTGCCTTGATGCTTGCTTAAGCCCATATAGTGATTTCCTTAGCTTGCAAACCTTTCCTTTGGCCTTAGCATATCCTGGGGGTGGTTCCATGTATACCTCTTCTTGAAGTTCCTCATGTAGGAATGCGTTGTTAACATCCAATTGCCATTGGGTCCATTTCCTATATGCTGCTACAGCAATAAGGCACCTTATGGTTGCCATTTTCACCATAGGAGAAAAAGTTTCTTCATAGTCAGTTCCAAATTTCTGGTTATACCCCTTTGCAACCAATCTAGCCTTGTATCTATCAAGGGTCCCATCTGACTTATACTTTACTTTGTAAACCCACTTGCATCCTATTGTTTTTTTGTTTGTAGGTAATGCTACTAAGTCCCAAGTCTCATTTTCTTCTAAAGCTATGAGCTCTTTGTCCATTGTTGTCTGCCAAGATAGATCTTTCATAGTTGTTTTGTAGCTCTTGGGTTCTTGGTATGAACTATTTCTATGTTTTTGTGAGTATTTATTTATTAGTTTGCTTTCTACTATGCCACACCAGTGTTGGCTAGTGTTACAATGATAATCACTTAGATGTACAGGTGGCCTACTTATTCTATGTGACCTTTTGATATTTTCTGTGTTGGGGGAATGTTCTATTTCTGTAGTGCACCTTGGTTCTTCTGGTGCTTCTGGTTGGTGTGAATGTTTTTTAGTCTCTTCTTCATGCTCATCTATTGCAGAACTGAGATCTAATTCCTGATCATTGAAATGTGAATGTATCTCCTAATTTTAATTGAAGTTGTCAGTATTATTGACTGGCAGAAAAATGTTGTGCAACTTGTCTTTGTTGGATATAGATTTAATATATTGGAAAGGTAGGAATTGTTCATGAAAAACAACATCTTTTGTTATGCTTATTTCATGTCTGTCTATGTTGTAAATTTTGTAGCCTTTCTTATGCAATAAATACCCTAGAAAAACACTTTGATGTGCTCTAGGTTGAAATTTGTGTCTATCCCTCTCCAAAAACTTTTAAATGTTCATAACTTGGCTTTTTGCCATAAAATTTTTCAAAGGGAGTGTTCCCATTTATAGATGCCAATGGAAATCTATTGATTAAGTGCACTTCACATTGAACACTCTCCCCAAAATTTCATTGGGACATTAGATTGAAACATTAGAGATCTAGCTGTCTCAAGAATGTGTCTTTGTTTTCCTTCTACAACCCCATTTTGTTGGGGTGTATCTGTGCAACTTGATTGTTGCTGAATTCCTTTATTAAGATTAAAATTCAATGCATTGCCCCTTGTTAGCTCAGGTTCATTATCTGTCCTGGCACACTTTACTTTGAGTGTGAGTTGCCTTTCAATATACATCACAAAACGAGAAAATATTTTAGCAAATTAGATTTATTTATGATGAGGAAGATCCAACTCATCCTACTAAAATCATCCACAATGGTTATGAACATAGTATAATTTGTTCTAGTAACATGTCTAAAAGGCCCCTAAACATCAATATGGAGCAACTCTAGAGGGTTTCTAGTTTTAATGCAGGATTTAGGGTATGTTGTTCTAGTCTGTTTTGCCATTAGACATACAGAACAAATCAGTGTTTCCCTAATTAGTCTTTCATTTAGATCAGGTAAAATATCCTTCAACTTCTGCATTGGTGGGTGTCCCATCCTTAAATGCCATAACTTTGCTTTATTGATAGCTTATTTTGATGATATTTCAGCTTGCAAACTTTTGGAAATGGATGACAAAATCTGCTTTGGCATACTTTTAGTGTTCTGTATCCTTTCCTCTATCACATATAGCCCATTCTTTTGCTTAACAAGAGGCCAAGGCCTCTTCATCGAGGTTTCCTGTATAAGACATGCCTCAGGAGGGAAAATGATTTTGCAATCCATGTCAGAAATTAATTTTCTGACAGACAATAGTTTATATTTGAATTGTGGCACAAAGAGAACATTATTTAGTGTAATTCCATTTTGTAGAACTATGTCCCCAATATGTTTGATAGTAACTTTGCTTCCATCTGGAATTGTTACTACATGATTATTGGTTTTTATTAAAGAACAATTTTTAAGTTCTTTCAAATCATGGCACATATGATCCGATGCCCCACTATCTATAACCCAAGAATTTGAATTTAAGACAGACAGACAGTAAGTACCTGTTAATTGGCTTATGTTAGCATGTGTTGTGACTTCATTTTGTTCTTATTTGTTCAACATGTCAATAATCTGTTGGTATTGTGTCTGTGTGAACTGGGCATTGACCATACCATTCTTTTCTTCTTGTGTTGTTACTGAATTTGCACTGCTGCTCCTATTGTAATCTCTCTTCCATGTATGAGCCTTGTGGTTGGTTGGATACCCCACGATCTTCTAGCATTTTTCTTTACTGTGACCATTGATTTTACAATGATCACAATAAAGAAACTGCTTCTTGGTCTTGTAATTATCTGCACCCCCATTCTTGAAGTTTCCTCTTTCAAACTTACGTTTTTCAGACCTGTAAGCAAGGGTCTCATTTAAATCTTTACCACTGCTACTGAGTTGGAGGTGAGTCTCCTCTTGTAGGAGTATTATATGCCTGTGCAAGAGTAGGAAATTTAGCCATCATCAACATATTGCTCCTTACTTGCTTATACTTTTTATCAAGTTTCATCAAGAAACTTATAACCTTGATATTTTGTTGCATCTTAAAACACTTCTTGAAAATTTCACATGTGCAAGACAATGCTGCAGGACAACTACATGTGGGAACTGGGTTTAATTCATCAAACTCATCCCACAATGTCTTGATCTTGGTAAAAAATTCAAAGATGCTCATATCTGAAGTTTGTGTGAGAGCATTCAACTCTTCTTGAAGGGAAAACATTTGGGCATTGGAGCATTATCCATATCTTTCTCCCAATTCATCCCATATTGCCTTGGATGTCTTGTATGACAAGACACTATTACCAATGGAATCTTCCAAGACTGCTATTATGCATCCCATTACTACATGATCCACTCTGTCCCACGCTTTTGCTGCTGAGTTTGATGATGGTATAGGTAAAGAACCATCAACAAAACCCTTCTTGTTCTTCCCTAAAAGTGCAATGGTCATAACCCTTTTCCAATTGGCAAAACTTCTGCCTGAAAAGACTATATTCACCAACTTTTTACTACTATCAGAGGGATGCAGGAAGTATACTAAAGAAGGGTTCATTGTTGGATCTACATTCTGACTATTTTGATTTTGTAAGGGATGAAAAGAATGAAAAATTCAGATTCTTGACTGATTCTTTTGAAGAAATTAGTAGCGTAGCTCTGATACCATGAAAAAATCTATGAAATACTCAAAGAATACACGGCATGAGAAAGAAAGACTAACTGATATTCATTCATCTTAATCAAAAAATGCACATAGGGTATTGTATATATAGTTAATGAGAAGGCTGTTATGTTATAACTAACCCTGAGTTAGTTATATAACTTTTAACAAAGGGTTACAAGATAACAAACTTATTACATAATCAACGGTTCATCCCACCTTCCCTCTCCCACGAACAACCAAGCTAGCAGCAACGACTCCTCCCTGCTCCACCAGCACCGACAGCCTCCACACGCACAAAGGCAGCCGACAACAACCCTCCAACAACCGACCAGCACCACGACTGCTACCAACAGTGCCTTCCTCCCCCTCCTAGCAGTAGTACAACTGCGTTCTTTCCCCCAACAACAGCCCACGCGGCCTTCCTCCACCATCACGCACGTGAGCCACCACCACAAGGACAACCTACCTCTTGGTCCACTTCTTAGTCCCACTCTTTGTAAGCCATCTCCTCTTTTTCCATTTGATTCTTCTTATTTCAATTAAAAAATTTATAAAGTTTATGTGTGTGATGTTGATTTTTGTGTTGTATTCATTGAATCTTTTTGTGGGTAAAAGTTTGATGGATGATTTGAATGTAACCATAAACTAGGGTTTGAAGTATAAATGAAAAGAAGGTTATGTGTTATTTTGGTGGTGTGATGATTGATTGAATAATTTTACAAATTATTTTAAGACTTGGTTTGTTTGATTATGGGTTGCTATAGTGATAGTTGGAAATGATTTTGATTATAGTTGACTATAGAAATGGTTTTGGTGTTAATTGAGATTAATAATTGCTAATTGTTGTGAATTGATTGTTGTGTAAATATAAGTATTCTTATTAGATTGTTATTGAAGTCATAATGCACAACCTTGGTAAGTCCATGAGAATAATATCAACTTATTGTAGAAGGTTGTTAAGTTTCTTGTGGTGATTCTCAATTGTAGTCTCTCTAACTTTGGAGAATGTAACGAAGGATGTCGCGAAGGATGTCGCAATCCGACCACTTTAAGAATTGTCATCATGTCACATTAGTGTTATATTTAACTTTGCGAGGCTTAAGTGTGAGTTGTTGTTTTATTTTCTAAGATAATGTGAATCATTATAACTCAAAGTTAGTTGATGTAAGGAAACGGTTCACATAATTCTTTTATTCTTTTGCCGATGGAAAAACTTGTGTTATTGTTGAATTAACGATTATGTTTGGTGTTGAATGAGTTGTGTACATGCTAGAAGTAGTTGAAAACTTATCTTGAATGGATGATAGTGGTTACTCTGCTTTTAGCTAGTATGACAAAGTTGTTAAGGGAACTTATTAGTTCTATTCCTAATTTGTGTAGGTTCCCAATTTATAAGAGGAAATTAGAACCTTAGTTGGGTGCTTTTTGTAACTTTTGGTCGTGCATTGACACTTGCAGGTACGTACATGCAGTAATTAATTTATCATATTCATCGTTTCAAGGTATTACTAATATTTTGTGATTATATGCATCGTAATAGAATTATAGAGCACCAACAAGTAAACTATGCTATCGAATAGTCCTAATAGTGATATAGGCAAGTAGGATGAAAGTATAAGGAGACTAAGAGAATACGTTTGTAAATAGTAGAGAACGCATTATGGTTGTGTGGTATCGAAGTGATCACCTAGTTATGGAGTCTTGATTATGATTAGTTGGTGTGACTCAATTGGATTATGTCCGATTGATTTAGTAGTCCCCTAGGTGAGGTCCGACGGGACCACCGTAAGGGGGTATGAGCATTGATAAGTGCAATTATTTGCACTTATCCGTGGTCATTTTACGCTCCTTATATGTAGTTTTAGTGGGTTTTTAGGTATATTATTGGTGTTTTGTGTATATTTTGTCTCATAAGGTCAATTCTATGTTTTATGTGATTTTTGAGGCAAAATTGGAGTTTTTAGGTAGGTACCGGAGCTATAAGAGGGTGAAGGCTTGGAGAAATAGCCTAAGACCCCTTGTCATGTGAAGAAACCGAGCCAAAAGCAAGTCCCGATGAGGAGAAAGCGAAGAAAATGGAGTGAAATTCAACTAAGAGCCAAGCAACGAGCCCCCTTCATATGCAACGCTCGTCGCATTTCATCTGCATTTCTTAAAGGCTTCCAGAAAGTAAGCGACGAGTCGTCGCCCTATAAGCGACGCTCGTCGCCAATGCGTGCAAGGATTCATAATTTTCCAGTAACTTTGCGACGAGTCGTCGCCCTATAAGCGACGATCGTCGCTCAATCGAAGCAGCCCTATTGATTTTCCAGTAGCTGAGCGACGACTCGTCGCTCTGATAGGCGACGCTCGTCGCTTTGTCGATCCGGGGCATTTTTGACGGTTTTCTTCTCTAATTTTTGGAACCACTATTTAAAGTGGCGGTTACTTTTGTAACATTAATCAGTTTTAGTTTTAATTTTCTGTAATTTCCTTTAGTAGTTCTTAGTTCTTAGTTTCCCTTTCGAGCATTTCTTCGAAGAACAATTTGTAGGATTCGAATTCCGCATTTTCAGTTTATGTTATTTTCCCATTCCGTAAGTTCTCTTGTTTTATTATTTCTTTCTTCATCATTATCTATCGTTTGTTGTATGTCTTACATAATCATGCATAGTGAGTAGTTTCTTTATCTAGGGTTAGGGTGAAATCCCTAATTCGAAGCATGGACTGATGTTTTATTGATTGATTGTGTGCGATTTGAGTCTATGATTGAACCTATGCTTAATGAATCTCGATTTAAACATCTTTGTTAGCCTTTTCAATAAAACGGAAGTTTGAGAATTGGTTTAACTTAGGATTGGGATATATTTGAGTTAAAATCCTTCTAGTATTAGCCAATAGAATGGAAGTTTGAGGATTAATGCTAGTTGGTCTTAAATCGATATTAGTCAATAAAGCAGAAGCTTGGGTTTAATTAGATCACGTTCTCTCATGTTCACGGCTCAATTTCATACAATCATGATAGTGATTGATTTCCATGTTAGAATTAGGTGATGCCCGACGCCCTAGTGTCTTTCATACCATCGTGTACACCAATATCATAGTTGTTTTAATTCCTTGCATCATAGGATTAGAGTTTCACCATATATTTTTGTTTAACCCTTGTCTTTGTTAGTCACAAGCATACAATTTAGAATTATCAAGCCTTCTTGTGTTCGACCCGCACTACGCGTACACCGTGCGCTTGCGGTTAAATTAAAATTTGCACATCAAGCATACTTTTGTCATTGGGCGTCGGGTGGCCGATAACGCCCCTTGACTGAGGTGTCACCATACGGGCCTTGCAAACCCCAATATGGTTGCCTCTTTACTGGATTCGTACCCCAATGTGTTAGTTTCCCAAAGGTAGGACCCGAGAAGGTCAGTTGGAGAGGGTATGAGCTTATACTTTGCCATGGGTGCCGGGTGGCCAATAACGTCCTTGGCCGTGTCACTATGCCATGAATAGAGAAAGGATCCACTATCTTTGAATATACTTCGAGAGATTAGTAGTTTGAAAGAGAAATCATGAGTAAACAGAGGTGATAAGACAAATGAGTAGATTCGTTATTGTTGTACTATACCGTTGTCTATCCTTTGTTCTATGATTCTGATTGTTATAAGTTCATTGTTTACTGACGTGTATGTGTTGTTGTTTATTCATGACTCTCTATGATGTTTCTGCTATGATACATTTGACTATGGTCATTATGTTGAGCAGTAGGAGGATCATATTTTGACATAACATGTATAGGAGCTTCTTTTGCATTGCATTGGGGGGGGAAGAGCGGAGTACGATTTTAGCAATCATTTTACTAGCATTCAATGCTTTGTAGCGTTTACATGACTTGCAAAGTTTCTTTTGGGGATGTATATGTCTTTTGTATAAAGCCACGTGACTCCTTCCATGATTCATAGTTCCGCTGCGTAGTTTTGTATGTATGTCTATAAATCTACTTCTTTTGTAGCCGTTAAAACCGATGCGTTAACACTGGAACCACGATTCGTATTGAAGTTGATGATTTGATGAGCCGACGATGATTCATTCCGTCGTGACATATTTTGGATGAGATTGAGCTTTGGATTATTTTAGTTGTGTTGTCTTATTTATTCACACCCTCAATTTTTAGAGGAGGTGCTGCCAAAATTTTCTACTCACTCATCTCTTTAAAGTTAATCTTTAATGTTATCTAAATTCTTTTCTTTTTTCCTTTTTATGTAACACCGAAATTTCCTTCCGTCGTTTACGATTTTGGTTTCGTTTAAGGGGTCGGAAATTCAGGGGTGTTACACTATAGCCTTGGTTGAATATATTGCAACAAGGTCACCAGGTTGTCTAGTATTGTATAATGCATTTACTTTCTCATAGATAGGGACAATTGCTTGAACAATGACCACATACACCACAAGTATTATAGTTTAATAAATCAATAACTAAATTAAAGGGTTAGAATTTACCATATTGGCTTAAACCATTTGCTCAATTAGGATGATTGGTTGTCGCACTAAGGCCTGGATTGTCTCACAATCTTCACTACCTCTTGTTGTATGAACCTCTTTCATTCCTCCATGAGAAACCAATTTTGGCCATGGCTTCGATGAGTCTCAAGAGATTTTTTAGGACCCTAAAATCAATGTCTCCATCACAAGCTACATTGATAGAGGATTTGTGCTCATCGAACATGCCGCCATAGAACAACAGAGCTAGTAGCCAGTTGGTAATTTGGTGGCGAGGGCACTTAATTTCTTACTTATTTTTATCAATTGCTAAGCGAGAACTTTAGACATTTGTTATTATAGCCTTATCTCAAACATCATCTAAAGTCTCACTTTGAATTCGACCAGCAAAACAACCCGTATGAACTTTTTATGTCTACATGAATGTCTGATCCCCAACTTAAAGTCCTTATATTCAAACACTTTCATATATGTCCATCAATTTTTGACCCAAATCAATATTGAATTGAAATCTCATTGATTGTTTTGACACATTCTTCCAATTGGTTAATTTTTGAAGTTTTATGTCCTCGTTATTTGGTTGGGACTAACTTTATTTCTAGTCAGTTTTTATATTTTAACTAAAAACTATATATTTTAAAGGAAAACTTATTTTATGTATTTTTTCAAAACAATATTAATGATTAAAAAAATAACACAAAATTTTAGTCTTTCATTCATAAGCTCATTCTTCTTATTCTTTACTCTACTTAGTCACACTCCCTAATTTACACTAGTTAAATTTATGGGAAATTTTTTATGGTAAAAATAAAGTTTGACAAAGCGCGAGTGGTAGCTTTTTTTAGAAAAATTTCTACATGGTAGCAACATGTTTATGCAATCATTAACTCACGTAGCCTTATAGTCTATTTCTTGCAATTTGCCATAAAGTGTAATGGATTACGATTTTGCCCTTAGTAAGTGTGTTGATTGCCTTCATTATTCTTCCCCAAAATTTACACAATGACATTCACCTTCTTCCCCAAAGATTTTACTCCACCATTTTTGCTTATTTCGTTCTTTGAATATTTATCAATTCAAAGTTCTGATTCATGCGTTATCCCATTCCTTTTACAATTGACCTTTTACTCTCGCTTCTCTTCTTACTCTTCTTTTTCTTCTCCCTATTCTCTCCTCTAAACTCATTATGTCTCTCTAAACCTTGAATTTCCCACCATTAGCTTTAGTCCAATTAACTAACTCATGTCAAGGTAAAGTTTAATCTTCAACCTCTGACTATTTAACACGATAAATGATAAAGCCATCATTATACCTCAAATGCCAAACAACCCAAAATTAGTTGTTGCCCATTTGATAAGTCGTATTAAACGGTGGTAATGTGAATGAAAACTAGTGTAATTATGGTTAAAAAATCTCGTTACCTTGATGGTCATGCTTGTCCAAATTCAAGCATCTCATTTTCTTTACAAAATTTCATTCCAATGCATTACCATTGGGAAATGTGGTATTAGGTGGTACTGAAAATTTGTAATAAAAATACTTTTTTTGAAAAAAGTTTCATCACCATTGGAATGACATGAAACTTTTAATAAAATTTTACGCTATAAACTATTTCCATTACTACTATTCAATACAACTAACCAAACGGCTAGTAAATCCCGGCCAATGAAGTCATACCCATCAAAATATCTACAGTTACGCATGAAACAAATGAAATGCAAACCAAATTAACTTATATTTCTATACACTAAATCTCCTTAATGATCTGTAGAATAATAGAAATATTATGTCAATATTTTAGGATATAGAATATTATATTTTAAGATATAGAAATATTCTAGGAGATTATGTCATTATTCTCTAGGATTATTCTATTACCATAATTAGGCCTTAATCCTTGTATATATAAACCATATGTATTCGTTTAATGGAATAATAAAAATCAGTATTCTTAACCTAGCCTAAACTTTTCTGTAACCACCCTGAATTATGAAGGCAAACACTGATTGGAATTTAGTATTAATCAAGCGGAAGCTTACTTTTGCCAGCACAATTAAGGGGTTACTTAGAGGTTAAACCAATATCCAAGTAAAATACTTGAACCAAACCAAAGCAATATGACGGAAGTCTTAACTGTCCAAAATATAGGAAAATTACAACCAAATCGAAATAAGTCCAAAGTTCAAATACATCCTTAAACTAGTCCAAACCTAAACAACCCAACTAATAGTCTCTCAAATACAATAAAGAGATCTAAACAAAAGGGGAGTCATACTCCAACTCGGGTTCATCTTCCGCTCGCATATCCATTCTTCGTCGAGGTGCCATAGGGGTTTACTCTAAAAACAAAACCATTGAAAAACATACAAAGCATAGTATCAGCAAAAAGGCTGAGTATAAACACACTAGTGTCCGTCAAACAAGTTATTAAAAACCTTTTCGATTTGAGTAAATTCATTTTGAAAGATACTTTTCATTTGATAAATCATATTATCATTCAAACCCAGTTCAATGGTTCTATAGTAATTTCAAATTCTCAATTTTCATCATAAATCTTAAGATCTCAATGGATCCAATCAATTTCAAACTCATATCATAAGTTTGCATGGGTACTCTGTGCGTCATCCTGTGACTCGTTTGGTAGTCGGTCTACCGTCCGCGACATGTCCGGTAAGTGTAACACAATGGTATTGTGAACAATAAGCGCTCAGCATTGGTGAGCCGTTTAATCATGCACACAACATTTGTTGTGGCATATGTACCCGCCATTTAGGCTAAAACATTTTTTTGTACATAATATATACCTTGAAATTTCAATAGCATTTGAAAAGTCAAAAATATTAACTTTTTCCTTATGATAAACATCTTTTATTTGCAACATAGCAAAACATACTTTCTTTACAATATAGCAAAAATCAAATCATAATGTTTCCCACATGGGTAAAACATGCTTAGCATAATCATATCATCAAACATAACCTTTGTATTATATTGGGGCATCACTAGCATGGGTGGAAATGCATCGCAACAAAAAGTGATTAAAAAAAATTCATTACGATTTTTCAACGAAACCACTAAAATGTTTTGTTTCAATCAAAGAGTTTTGAAATTCATTCAAAACAAGTATGTATAGTTCATAAGTCTATAAAATCATTATGACCAAAGATTTCATAAAACATTATTTTCTTAATTACGAGATAGTTTTGCCGGTAATAAAATCGATAATTGATTTACAAAATACATATTAATTCTCCAACAAGACCCAAGTTAATCAAGTCATTATAATACCTTAATTAAAATGGGTTTAAGGTTGTCCCATCATATTATGATTGGTTATGCCACTTATAATGATTTTACAAGTATTTTCGACAATCTAGGTTTTTACCGTTATTTAAATAATGTTTTAAATCCATAAATATTATAAACCATCTAAGTAAAACTTATTTTACACAATGAGGCAGTAGGTTACTAACAAAATTATATGTTTTTGATATAGGTCTATTTTTATTCAAATTTAATTAACAATATTACGCCTTTAAATAATTAAACAATATTTATGAATTTGATAAATTAGTAAATAATTAATTATTAGCTTAATAAATTTTTACCAAAGTTCTAGAAGTTATATAATATTGTTATTAGCTCATTTAAACTTATAAATGTCATGTATGATATTTTAGCTTTTTATATAAACATATTATCGATAAATCAAATAAAATCGGTTTAAAATTATTTAAGTACGAATAAAATAATATAAAAATTTTATGATATTCCAGAAACTATTTTAAGTAATATAAAATTTTAAATAACCTTTAAAAATTGTGTGGGGTACTTTTAATAATTAATATTGTTATTTTACCAATAAATCGAATAAAATTTATTTAAGTCCATATATGATCAAGAAAATATTTATAAATTTTTCCACATGTACCTACTGTTTATATAAGTGTCTCATAAAATTTTCATGCCCAAAATATTCTATTTAGTATTTATTTTGTATTTTATAGTTTTCTAACTTACCGATTATTAATAACCAAGTAAAAATTATTAAGGTCCTCCAACATCAACAAAATCTTCTCAAAATTTTACCAAATATAGTTACTGTCCATATGAAAATATGATAAAAATTTCAAGTCCATATACGTTCATTTGGTAATTATTTTATATTTTACTATTTAACGATTTACCGATAGACAATTTAACGATTACTCAAAAAAAAAACATGAAAAATTTTAAAATAAATATATTCTGGAAAAATCTTGTTGGAGACATTATAATATGATTTTATTAATTATTTTTGATGATCAAGAGTTTATGTAATACCATATTTCATAATAAGAGTATTTAACACCTTAAAACCCATTAAAATATCGATTTAACGAATAAATTTCAACAAAATTATTCAAGAGATTATTTTAACATATAGCTACTGGAAATTACTCTTAAAATGCATTTCAAATATTTTCTAAGTCCATAAAACCATTTCCATCACAATTACTTTCACAAAGTAGTGTAAATCATGCCTTTAAACATACAACAATTCTTAAAATCAACATGCATGATGCCCACAATAATAATACATGTAATAAATCATTGCATACTGAAAATTATCATTTTGATATCATTTTTCAAGATTTAAGAACTTCTCTTTGGGAATTTTATTTTTATTTTTACTTTTTTTTTTTAAAAAAAAAACAAGTTTATACAAAACTTTCCCAACTTGTTCTTAAACCCTTTAAAAATCACCCCATGTGACATACCTCGACTCCAAGCCTATATAAGTATTTCGTAAGCTCCTACGTAAGCTCCGATGCGTTCTTAGAAGTGGTTCCAACTTCGGGTCCTTGCCCTTCAAGTCTCAACTCCAACTCTTCAACTAAACATATTGCATTCATCCAAAAAAAATCAATAAAAATTTTTGGATTTCTAACATGCACTTAACTTTCCTTAGTTGGAGTTGTTAAACTAATACTTGTGATGATTTTAACATATTTGGAGTATACTTATTATGTTGAGCAACATACTCAATCAAGTCTCATAATTTTGCTTAAATTCTTAAAGTAACAAAATTTATAAGGTTGTGAAAATAACATTTTTCTTTTCTTTTACTTTCTATTATAATCGATTTTTGTTTATATAGAGGTTTTATAAGTGATAATTTTCTTAGTTTTAGATACAAAAATATCCATATTAAAATGATCTTAGTTTATAGAAAGATTCATGTAAAAGTGTTCTTCATGAACAAGTTTTAACAAAAACTAGTGGAATAAAGAAATGATCATAACTTACTCTATGCTTGGTGGATTTCTTCAAGTTTGGTGTCTATGGAAAGCTCTTGAAATGAAGATTATTTTTATGGAATATTTGAGTTTATAAACATAAATTTTCAGAAGTTTTAGATGGGTTTTTGAAGAAGATTTGATGAGAAAAGAAGGTGTTTTAGTAGTTGAATGTTTAAAGGATTCTAGTGTTTGTTCATGGATGAACTTGGGAGCAATGTGTTGGGGGTTTATGGCTGAATTCTTATTCAGAAAATAGAGTATCTTTGCTTCAAATATTAGTCTCTTGCATGCTTGTAATGATGCACAATCTAGGTTAGAACAAAAGAGTATTTTGGTTAGAGTGTTTTGCTTGAGTATGTAAGTGTATAAAGGGCTAAAAAGGGGGTTTGGGACAGCAATTAGGGCTGCTGTTTGGGGCTGTTTTTGAGGGGATTTTTGTCTCATTTTGGTCTATTATAGTGTAGGAAAGGTTTATCTAAGATAGTTTAAGGTTTGGGTAAAAATTGTTGTACATGTAACAAGTTATGTAACTTGTACTTCATGTTTAAAAATCACTTGTATATGTGTATGAAATATTTAATTTACTCCCATCATGGTTGAATAATATGCTCGGGTAATAATTAAAATTTTCTCGAACTATTATCGGTAGTTGCTCAACTTTAAGTTTTACCTCCAAAGTTTACGTTTCTTGTTACGATTCATAACCACGTTACGATTTAACAAGTTTCTAATCAACGTAGAAAATTTTCAAATCTCTACCATCACTAATTAGATTTTAATTAGTGAATGGCAAATATTAAAATAATAATTAGGCGCTAAAAATGACTAATGAAATCTCATTAATAGTGCGATTGTTTCATTGTCTTAATCTAATCTTCATGGTATCAGAGCCAAAGGTGTTTTCCAGGACTGGCAACACTTTTTGGCTATCATCATCTACCTAAAACAACCAACAAAACACACAGGAACCACAAAAATGGCCGATAACCAAAATAACCCAAACCAGAACCAGCCTCTTTTAACCATGGAACAAGTAATAAAACTGTTCCATGAAATGCAAAAACCAACTCAAGTAACCGAAACCATACCAGCCGGTCTAAAAATTTCAGAAAAATTGACATATCAGAATTACACCTCCTGGTGTAAAATGTTGCACATTGAAATTGGAGCAAGGGGACGTGTCAGCCACATCACCGACGCACCCCTTGACCCCTCAGATTCATCATACCAACAGTGGAAACAAAGGGATTCAGTGGTAATCTCATGGATAACTGCTAATATCGATTCCGCATTAATAAATCACTTTCTCGATTATACTGTGGCACGTGATTTATGGAAGGGTATTGAAACTCTTCTTAGTAGTGGTCAAGATGAATTGCAAATTTTTGACCTAAGTACCAAAGCCAGTAATCTAAAACAAGATCAGGATACGATTGAAGATTTCTATGGAAAATTGATACAACTGTGGAAAGAGATAGATCGATGCATGCCAAACCCCATGATTCACCCAGAAGATATGACTATCTTCAACACTTACATACAAAAACAGAGTTTGTATCAATTCTTAGCAGGAATCGATGACTCATATGACAAGGAAAGGAAGGACATTTTAAATCAAGACCCACTCCCGACGGTAGACAAGGCATATGCAATTATCCGGCGAGAAGTGGCGAGGCGTGGGATCCACACCCACGTTTCATCACTGGGAACGAATCCCTCAGATTTAGGGAGTGGGTTGGCGGCAGTCAAGAACCGGTCAGGGGGCCCATCATTCCGGCGAGACACAGACGATAAAACTTACCTCAAATGCAGTCATTGTGGAGGATCTAGACATACAAAGGAGGGTTGTTTCAAACTCATCGGATTTCCAGAGTGGTGGGAGGAACACCGCAACCGCAAGGCCGCCACCAAGGCTTGTGGAACCGGCGGCAAGGCCCATATGGCTACTGGAGTGAACCTTGAAAATGATGCTTTCATGGAGGAGCCAACCCACAATGCAAGAGAAGAGCAAAAAAACGGCCAAAATTCAGGTGCAAGAACCGGCCAGCTTTCAAGCAAAAATGGAGGAATGAAAACGGAAGAGAGAGAAGGGAGTGTGGGACAACACTTACCCACTCACACTTTTTTATACCTCTCAAACCCTAAAACCCAAATAACCCCACAAAAATTAAAAACCCAAACTACTTTTTCCCAGCCGAAAACCATAACCTTGGCCCACATAAAACCCACGGCCCACCTAACCCCACATACACACTTTTCCACTAGTACCCAAAATTCCATTTCCCAAAATCCCAGAAACTATACAAGCCTTGGTCTCATAAGCAAAAATTTATCTTCTGAGTGGATTTTTGATTGTGGGGTCACCGACACAATGACTTTTGATCCTCACGATCTCTTGTCAAACAATCCAAAAACCCGATCCTATGTCCAAACTGCTAGTGGTACTTATATGGATGTTGCACAAGCTGGGCCTGTTACTATCTCACCCTCTCTTAAATTGAAGAATTGTCTTTTAATTTCTGATCTCTATCATAAACTGCTTTCCAGTAGTCAATTGACTAAGGAACTTAATTGCACTGTTCTAATGAATGCTTCTGGTTGTGTTGTACAGGATGCTCAGACTGGAATGATTCTTGGGCGTGGTACTGAGCGCGGGGGTCTATACTATGTGGATGGGGCGATTCACAAGGGTCACACTATGCTCGCTCGCGGGTCTCTGGATCATCAGTTATGGACATGGCATCGAAGACTTGGGCATCCTTCCCTTGGGTACCTCAAACGTCTTTTCCCGTCATTCAATAGCTGTAATTTAGTCCTAGAGTGTGAAACTTGTGTCCTTGCGAAAAGTCACAAACAATCTTATTTTCCTAGTCAAACTCGTAGTAATAAACCGTTTATGTTGATTCATTCTGATGTTTGGGGCCCTGCGCCTTCTTGTACTAGACATGGTTTTTCATATTATGTTCTATTTATTGATGATTGTACTCGGATGTGCTGGGTTTATTTTTTGCGACATAAATCTGAGGTGTTTGATACTTTTGTCAAATTTTATCATATGATTAGTACCCAGTTCTAGACTAAACCCTAAATCCTCCGATCTGATAATGGGGGAGAGTACATGAATCACCAAATGGATGTTTTTTGTGCAAACCATGGGCTTATCCACCAAACCACCTGTCCTCATACCCCCCAACAAAATGGTGTTACGGAACGGAAAAACCGCACCCTCCTTGAGATCGGTAGAGCACTGTTGTTTGAGGCTAATGTTCCATCATATTTCTGGCCTGAAGCAATCGCTGCTGCTACTTACCTTACCAATCGCCTTCCTACTAAAACCCTCACTTTCAAAACACCTCTCCAAGTCTTTCAGCAACACACTACCATACCCTCTCTTCACTCTTTACCACCCCGTATCTTTGGCTGTCTTGTCTATGTTCATTTACCCAAACATACCCGCACCAAATTGGAACCTCGGGCTATCAAATGTGTCTTTGTGGGCTATGGGGTTCATCAAAAGGGCTATCGTTGCTTTGATCCGGTTCATAACAAGGTTTATACTACGATGGATTGTGACTTTTTCGAGCACTCCTATTACTACCCCCAACTTCGTCCTCAGGGGGAGACCACATGTGAGGACTTAAGTTGGCTAACACATCATATAACTGTTGATTCGGATCCGGAGCCAAAAGAGCGAGTTGATACACCCGCCGATATTGCCCCTGAAGCAGTAGAAATTCCTGTGACTCAGACTGCTGATCCTACCATGTCTGATGCATCCAATGAAGAAGAGGTAATACCTGAACCTGAACCCACTAATCATGATAATGAAAACACTGTTGAGCAAATATGCAGGTATGAGCTCCCACCTAGGCGAACTCGGGGAATCCCTCCGAGAAGATATGATCCAGACTTTGAAGCTCAAAGATCCCGATATCCCGTTGGACAAGGAGAAAATAGTGGTATGGCCCAATCTGCAGTTGCCTTCATAACATCTCTATATGGAAGCTCAGTTCCCCGAAATACCAGTGAAGCTCTTCAAGATCCACGATGGAGGATGAAATCACAGCTCTTGAAAAGAACAGAACTTGGGAGAAATGCAAGTTACCGAGTGGGAAGGAAACTGTGGGATGTAAATGGGTGTACTCAATTAAGTATCGTGCAGATGGAACAATTGAACAATACAAGGCTCGGTTAGTGGCAAAGGGGTACACACAAACGTATGGGATTGATTATTCAGAGACTTTTTCTCCGGTAGCAAAAATTGACACTATCAGAGTCCTCCTATCAATAGCTGCAAACAAAGATTGGCCACTGTATCAGTTCGACGTCAAGAATGCGTTCCTCCATGGGGAGATCGAGGAAGAAGTATATATGCAGGCTCCGCCGGGGTTCTCAGACTCCTTCACACAAGGAGAAGGGTGCAGACTTAAGAAAGCTTTGTATGGGCTTAAACAATCCCCAAGAGCCTGGTTCGGGAGGTTCACATCTGCGATGAGGAAATTTGGCTATAAACAGAGTAACTCAGATCACACTCTATTTCTGAAGAAGGATAATGGCCTAATCACATGCCTAATCATCTATGTAGATGACATGGTCATAACTGGGAACAACGAAGAGGAAATCAGTAGACTCAAAGGAAAGCTCTTCCAGGAATTTGAAATGAAAGATTTGGGAAACCTAAAGTATTTTCTTGGAATAGAGGTCTATCGATCAAAGCAGGGAATATTCATCAATCAGAAGAAATATGTCTTGGATCTCTTAGCAGAAACAGGAATGCTTGACTGTAAACCTGCAGAAACCCCTATCGTTGTTAACCACATACTACAAACAGAGCAAGAAGGAGAACGAGAAGATAGGGATAAGTATCAGAGACTGGTGGGTAAACTAATCTACCCATCTCACACAAGGCCTGATCTAGCTTATGCAGTCGGAGTGGTAAGGAGATTTATGCACCTTCCTCAGATACAACACATGGAAGCTGTCATGAGAATTCTGAGATACTTGAAGGGAACGAGTAGTAGAGGAGTCCTCTTTGGGAGGAACGGTCATCTTGATCTTGTTGCCTACACTGATGCTGATTGGGCAGGAGACAGAGACAGTAGAAAATCAACTTCAGGATATTTCACTTTGGTTGGCGGAAACTTAGTTACCTAGAGAAGCAAGAAACAAAAGGTAGTAGCACTATCAAGTGCTGAAGCTGAATTTCGGGGAGTCGCAAAAGGAATAACGGAGGTCTTGTGGCTCAAGGCGCTTTTGTGCGAATTAGGCTTTCCTCCAAAAGAGTCATGCAAACTCTTCTGTGATAACAAAGCTACTATTGATATTTTGGAAAATCCGGTACAACACGATCGAACAAAACATGTGGAGATTGATAGACACTTTATCAAGGAGAAGCTCGAGAAACAAATCATAAGTCTTCCTCATGTAAAGTCGGAAGACCAACTTGCTGATATTCTTACTAAGGCCGTTTCTGCTGAAGTCTTCGAGGATACATTATCCAAGTTAGGCATTGGAGACCCTATGACCTAACTTGAGGGGGAGTGTAGAATAATAGAAATATTCTGTCAATATTTTAGGATATAGAATATTATATTTTGGGATATAGAAATATTCTAGGAGATTATGTCATTATTCTCTAGGATTATTCTATTACCATAATTAGGCCTTAATCCTTGTATATATAAACCATATGTATTCGTTTAGTGGAATAATAAAAATCAGTATTCTTAATCTAGCCTAAACTTGTCTTAATCTAATCTTCATGATCTAGTATTTCTATTATGCTAAACGTGTTGTATGTGCAACTAAGATAAAATACAAATTATAAAACACCAAAAAAAGAACTACTATGATCATCCAACATTAGATCAAATTAAGCAAGAATAAAAAAAAGATAATAAATTAAAGCAAGTAAATAATCTTATCACACTACATTATTGGGAATAATACATGTTCAGCTACACTTAATTTCGAAACCCTAGAAAAAACCAAACAACAAAACAAAGCCCTAATTTTAAGAATAAACTACTAAGTGATTGAATTTTAGAGAAGTCGTGTTTCATAAGAGTGAGGAAAAAGAAGAGTTAAGAGTAAGGACGAAATTGATGAGTTAAGAAGTAGAGTTCAAAAGAGTTAATAAATGAGTTAACGGTAATATAAATGTTTTAATTGGATGATTGTGACTACGTATAAATTTTAATGCTAGCGTGTGGAAATTTTTTTTGAAAAAAGCTACCATTTGCATTTCAATATATGATGTTCCTACCATATGAAATTGCATATTATTTTTGTATGAACTAAGTTAACCTAAAAACTACTCCCTAAAATAACAAGTTAGTCATGTAAAGTTGTAAGGACTTAATGCACACTATTTTAGTGCGCACCAATCTTAATACTATATTTGTATAAGAATTTTGAACAGTTAAATAGAGAAAGAGAAGGGATATGAATAAAAAAGAAATCACAAATTCTTGTATGAGACGGTCTCGCCGTGAGACATGTCTCATACTTGGGTTAAAAATTGAAACTTGCTTTTGGACTTCTTGTTTTGAGGTCATCTCACCATGAGATGATCTCATAGGGAAGGGGAGTAAAAAGAAGGTAGATTAGAATTCTCTCGAAATCTTTCCTACATTGAAGAGGTTGAAAGTTGAAACATTAACAAAAACTATTCATCTAATTTTTTAAATCATTTCCTCCAAATCTCTTCCTTTCCATTTTTGTTATCTAAATAAGGAATTATTCATCCCTCCAAATCCCTTCCTTTTCATTTATTCTATCAAAACACACATAATTTAAGGAGTGACATTAGTGCGCAACAAGTCTTCCAAACTCATGTAATTCGCTCATTTCTCTAATTAATCAATTTAATATTATATCTTTAAAAAAATCAATTTAATATTATAAGTAATCACTTCAATACTATAAATAATAATGGAAAATTGCATGTGGTAACCCTGAGATTTTCGGTTACCCATGTGGTAACCAAAACTTTAAAAAAATCCACACGGTAACCCTGAGGTTTGCCAAACTGCTCTACCGTGACCTTTTTGTACATAAAACGTTAAAGAGACGTTAATTTTGAAGCTTTAAAGTTGTTGGACGCCTATTTGTACGACTCACCATTTCAAATGCTATTAGTTTCAATCTTTTTCCCCAAAACATAAATTCTAACTCTACCATCTTTGGATGAAAAGACTGAAACTGATGGCATTTGAAATTGTGAGTCGCATAAATAAGCGTACAACAATCTTAAAGCTTCGAAATTAACGCTTGCTAACGTTTTTATGTACAAAAAGGTTACGATGAAACAGTTTGGTAAACCTCAGAATTACTGCGTGAATTTTTAAAAAAATTTAGTTATCACGTAAAATACCCAACACTTCATAGTTATCACGTAGAATTTCCGAATAATAATTAGTTGTAACTTATAAACGATCTTTTGGCATGAGTGATTTGGGGAAGGAAATGGGAATTTTTTTGTTGAAACTTTAAATGTCTTTGTTTGTTAGGAGGGATTGAGAATTTGAGGAGGTTGGGGAATGAGAATATTATATGGTAAAGTCCCACGAAAAATGTCCTAGGGAAGGGAGGTAATTGAGGTTGGGGAATGGAAATTTTGTAATTTGAGATTAAATTCAACTAATTTTTAATCTAGTTTAATCCTTTACCAAACAAAGAAATGAGACATTTTATCTTTAAATGTCACTTTAAAGTCTCATATCTAAGTGTCGCAATTCCTGCCAAACACCCCAAAGTCATAGGGCCATTGTACCTTGTTTGAAGAGGGGCAGGATAAACAAAGGACGAGTTGAATCTAGAATAAGCTCTGCAGTCCCAATACTCTCCAGAAGTTTCTTTTGTTGCATCTCCATATCTTCTTCCCCTTCTTTCTCTCTCATCCCTCAACAATGGCTGCTCTTCGCAATGCAGTATTGAAACACATTAGGGTGGCGGTTAGTCCGGTCTCCCAAAACCCTAACTCTTCATTTTCGATTTCGTCTTCCTTAAACTCCTTACTCAATCGCCGCCATTATTGCGACGAGGTTCGAGGTTCTTTTCTCGACAAGTCCGAGGTCACTGATCGTGTCATCAATGTCGTTAAAAACTTCCAGAAAGTTGACCCTTCCAAGGTTTGTTCTCTTATTCTCTCAATTTCTTGATTTCGTTTTGACTTTTCGATTTTGATATGTCATTTAATTGATTAATAATCACTGAATCTCTAGTTTGTTTGTGTGAGGTAGTTGAATTCAACAGTTTGGTAATGTTATTTGATTAGCTGGTGGTAGAACAATGAGTATTTAGTTTCGTCGTTAATATTGTTGATTTTGAAGAAATGATGTTTTCATTGAGACTGACTAGTGACTACTGAGTGGGGTATATAATTATATAAACAGAAAAGTGCTTAAATTATGAGTGTTTTGCTTCGTCATAATTTTCTTGTTGGATTTCGAGGATATGTGATGTTTATTGAGACTGACTACTGAGATGGGAATTGTAATGGTAATTAAAATTGTTTGAATAGAAAAGTGCTAAAACTATGAATGTTTTGTTTCGTCATTAATTTTCTTGTTGATTTTCGAGGAAACGTGATGTTCATAGATTACTGAAGTCTGAAATAGGAATTCTAATGATCATTAGATAATTAGATAAGTGGTAGTGTTATTGATATTTATTTGGGTTTTTAAGCATTTATATGGATGGTTAGTTTGAATGTAATGAAATTAGGAGGAGGAAGAGGAACTGATCTTTCGGAACTGGCCTATCAGTGAGTTGGGAGGGCTGTTTTAATGAGTTAAAGTTTGACACTTGAACTATAATGACAGTGTACAGTTACAAATGTAGGGGTTTTTTTCAACTTATGCCCATGCATGCCTTTTGGCTTTTTGAGATTTTACATACTTTTGAATACGTTTTCGAATAGAGTTTTGAATTGGAGCAAATTCTAAAGGGGTGGATGGAGTATGTATTCAAGTTTTGTTGATTTTGAGGAGTTCAACATTGCAATCTTTCCAAACGGTGGCGAATAAATTGAGATTTTCGTTGATTACTAAAATTAGTTTCTCTATTATATTGACTAATAGAGAAGGTTTTGTATCGATTACTTATATAATCACACCATTTTTTCGAGTATGTAAAATTATTAATGAGAAAAGTATCTCTTGACGAGGTTGATAATGTAATTAAAAGATTAAATAGTTGTAGAGAGAACAAGACTTACTAAAATGGTTTTATAGACCACATGAGCATTGTAGTTATTGATGACTCAATAATTTTAATTAAGGAAACGGTACAATTTTTTAGGAACTTCCCAAAAGAAATTAAGGTGCATTGAAATGGATGGAGTAATTACTTGATTGATCGTTGTTTTTGATGGTTGTAGTTTAAACTCAAATGAAATAAGAAGCAAGAATTGATCTTTTGATAATTGGTATCTTTTCCATCGTTTATTTAGGCTTTCGATTTGTTTAGTCCATGAATTGTTTGGTCTACTATAAGTGATGTTAGGGGTACACTTGTTATCTTGACCCATGTTTATAGTGTGAAACATGTTTGAATGTTGTGCACTTTGGTAAACTAAATGAGACGTACCTTTTTCTCCTTATTAGTGTTAATTATGCTGATTAAACTATTTTTAGTGTACTTTGGAATTAATGAGGAATGTAACACAATAATCTGTTACCCTAGTGCCACTAAATGGCTAATGCCTAGATGTGAATGTCATCTAAATAAGAACACATGATTTAACAAGTTATTCAAGTATATTTAATCTTAATTTGGAACCAAAGAACCATGAATCTTTTGCTCCATCTAGCATGGACAACGAGGAATTTACACATATTTGAAATTTTGCTGTTAGCTCTGGTGGGCTCTTGGTTGCTTGCATTAGTTACATGAACAATGTTATCCCCCCGGCTCATTTTGGGAAGCGAAGATTCGAAGAAAAGCTAAATTTCTTCAATGTTTTTGTTGAGTTGATTCCCTTGAATCTAGTTTCTTGGTCTCTTCATAGTAGTCTTACTTTTTGTGTGATTTTGGAATTGTGGCATTTATCATCGATGGGTCTGTCTAGCAACAAACCTTAGTAATCCTCAACCAATAATGAAGTTATCCTTGTTTGATATTAATAATGTCTCAGAAATGGGTCTTTTGATATCTTTTGGCTTTGATGTCAGATATAATAGTATTTGCTTTTGATTATGGATGCATACTCCTATACATGTTTGATTTTTATTGGTTGTTTCTGCCATTAGGAGTGAGGAATGTATGATTTGTAGAGTTTGATAAAATATAACACTTCCTTTTCACATTTGGTTGCCCTTTAGTGCTCATAAGTTTTTAGATTAAGGAAAGATGATAGGGTACATAGGACAGTTTAATGGTACCACCATAAGTTAAGATATTTATATTACAAATGAAGAAAGTCATTTTCAACCAGAAGTAGATCCTAGTTTTTCCTTTTTTGGAGGGTTAGAGAGAGGTGTGGGGATTCATGCTGTCTATCTTTTTAGTAAGGATATCATGGAAGTCTGATGTGTTTTTACTGGTGGATACGAGGCTGAAAACTTTCAATGTCCGTATTTACAATAGTCGTAGGATAAAGCTTTTAGGGATATGTATTCTTTTGTTTGTGGAACATTGTAACAAGTGACAACATGTGATTGTTGTGTGATTTGCACATTTATGTCTTCCCCTAACATATTCAATATTAGACATTCACTAGCATTTTATTTATCTTGATTTGGTCATTTGAAAGAGATTGGCAAATTCCTTCACAATCTATTACCCCATATCCCAATACCATTAAGTGACTCTCATCAACTAAGTAGGGTTTGGGGGTTAGATGTCCTATATCATACCCTTGTTGGTGATAAAAAGAAGTTGTTTCTAATTGACCCATAGTAGTAATCATTATCTCCAACTTCATGTAAATATAAAGTGCACATGAATTTTAATGCCTCTTGGTGGGGAACATGATTTTTAGTATAAGAGGGTGAAGGAGAAATATGTTTTGTTATTCTCAATGAGAGTATATCTTAAGCACCAAAGATCTATATTTTTGTACATGCATAGGAGTTTTTGTTCTTATACTCCATATGTCAACAACGTTTGTATGGCATTATTTGTGTAACTGTTATCTTGCTGACTGTTGCCTCTACAGGCTGCTTTTGACACAAAAGATTAGAAAATGCACCTCTATATGCTGTTTTGACACCAAGGATGCCAAGTTAGACTTCAATGATTACTTGTGGAGGAACGAGTGTATACATTTTGGAGTAGCAAAAGGATTTTTAGAGTACTTTTCTGGACTCAGGATGCATACTAGTATCATTTAATTGCACATTGTTACCATTGAGGGATAAAGCTAACGTATTCTCATCTTTTTTATTTTCATACCCTGACATAAGCTGACCCCATACTGTTGGTAGCAAGGCTTCGGCACTATTATTATTGTTGACTTAAGCTGTAATCGCCAATCATCTTGCCATTTGATTTCAAATTATGTTCAAATTGTTTTTAGGCCGAAATAAGGTTCTTTCACCCCTTACCATTAGTTAGAAGTAAATTATTTTGCTCCGTGCTCATATTTTTGCTCTTTATTTTGTTTTTATGTTCAGGTTACCCCCAAAGCACACTTCCAGAATGATCTTGGGCTAGATAGTTTGGATTCTGTTGAAGTCGTGATGGCTCTTGAAGAAGAATTTTGCTTTGAGATCCCAGACAACGAAGCAGACAAGATCACCTCTATCGAAGTGGCAGTTAATTTCATTGCTTCTCACCCTCAAGCAAAATAGATGGCCAGTTCATGTCCTGTTTACTTTGCTATCAGAATTTTACGTAATCTGCTTTAGCGACAACTTGGGACGTGTTTCTTTTGACCTTATAGCAAGTTCATGGCATTAGTCTCAAATTTAGAGGTGTTTTTTTCCCCTCAAATTCGATTACTTTGTATTGTAATTCTCATGTGTAGAGATCTTTTTTTGTGAGGCAGGTATCATTCGCTAATAGTTTCTAATAATCGCTGTAAATTTCCAACTATTTACTATTCATTTATGGCTTGAGTGCACCCAGCTGCACTGAAGTGTAGTTTCTGATTTGGTTTCTCATACGAAGCTACTCCCTGGTCCGCCAAATTTGTTTTCATAGGCAATGAGTGAATAATAAAGAAAAGTAGATTAAAATGTTATTCAACAAGTAGTGATCTGGCCTCTTCATGAAACGAATTTATATAATTAACTCATTTTTCTAATTGATCACTTTGTAATAAAATATGATTGCTTTAAGGTTATAAGGAATTTTTAAAGATTATAAAATGTAATTATATTAAAATTATAAGTGATTTTTTTAAGGTATGATTGTTTAAGATCGTAAATATATAGTGTTAGCCAATAAAAATAGCTTTATTGTGAGATCCTCTCATTTAAGAATTTGTCATTATAGAAAGCTCTTAGATTAAAGGCCATTTAAAAATGGGGTTGGTTTATTACTGGTGCTAGGGTTATGAGTTAGAATAAATTTAAGAAAAGTAAAGGACACTTTCAATATCTTGCACAAAAGGCACGGTACCTGTGTCCCTTAAAGTGGGAGTAAGGAGGATGCGCGCAGTCAAGAAACCCTCAGTTGATACCTGCTTTCAGTAGGGTTTGAACTTTAAATTTTCTGCTTAACATGCAAATGTTTTATCCATCGAGCCAGAATCACTTTTATTTTAGAATAAATTTAAGATTAAGTCTAATTATGAGTTGATTCATTTTTAAGTAACTTCATTTTTCAATTGAACTAAGCCTATACTTGCTTTGCCTTTTTGTTTGGCAATATAAGGCCAATTATTACTTGAGCCATTTATGACTAGGTTAGAACTAATTCATCCAATGGCTATCTTCCATGCCAAATGCATCATTTGACTTGAGAAATGGTCTCAATATGAGATCTTCATTATAGTCCGGCTTAGTTACAGTTGTTGTATTTTTTTTAACTTAAAAATATTCAAATGTAGTTAATAGATTGATATGTCTTTTCTTATTTCTTTTTTTCTCTGATGTCTACGCATCTATCTTGTTTCTAGTCAGTATTCTTGGACCTTCCTCCCCTCTTTCTATTTTTAGCTACCCTTTCTTTACAAGGAGCCTGTTGTATCATCCGTCGACCTAATCTTAACATGGAGACTAATTCAGACACTACAAAATTCACAATAACCAAACACAAAACCCTGGAAACATCTATTATCTGCACCTATCTGACTCAACCATTATAAAATTAGTTTCAGTTGTATTTGTTTGAACATACTTCGAAGATGGTTCTTTGGAATTACCTATTAAAGGATCTCCATATGAAAACTAGTTTTGGAAGAGGTGTAATTATGCTTTTGCGTGTTTTTCAATAATTTTGTTTTTGGAGTAAATCTCTGTGCCACCTAGAAAAAGTGTTAAAGGAGAAGTCAGGATTGGACTTGACTTCATTATCTTCATTATGTTCTTAAGTTAGCTTTTACCAATTTGGGAGATATTATTAGACATCTTTGAAAGATTTGAATTATTTAAAGTTGTAAGTTTGGACTTATGAATTTTAGTTCAATTTGGTTGTAATTTTCCTTTATTTTGAAATAGTTAAGACTTCTGTTATATTTATTTGGTTTTGGTTTAATTATTTTACTTGGATATTGGTTTAACTTATAAATAACCCCTTAATTGTGCTGACAAAAGTGAGCTTCTGCTTGATTATACTAACTTCCAATTAGTCTTTGCCTTTATAATTTCGAGGCCATTACATGATTTCTCTTGTAGCCTCTATAAATTGGTCTTGATTCTAGCTTGATGTCAATAATGCTTTACTTCATATGGCAAGTCCACATGCGGTCTACATGAAAATCCTAGAAGGTTCTAAGCTTCTCCTAACCTTATTTGCAAACTTAAAGTTTTTATATGACCTAAAACGCTTTTAGACAATCCTTTGCCAAACTCACCCTAGAATTGTTTCATCAAGGTTTTTTTCAATCCATAAATGATGATTCATTATTCATTAAAAAAACCACTAATTCCCAAACTATAGTTGTTGTTTATGTAGATGACATTATAATTACTAGTAATAACATGTCTTCTATTTAGTCCCTAAAACTCATTTACATAATATTTCCACTAGTATTAATGATCTAGACTAAAGACATTACTTTCTAGGCTAAGATATCACTTAATTAAGTGATGGTATAGTTCTAAATCAAATGAAGTTTACTATTGAACTCTTAGGCTTAACCAACTTCAAGAAAGTTGCTACTCTTCCTATCAAATTTAAACTTCAATCTACTAGTTCATCTTTTTTTTTTCTAACCCAACAAAATACATAAATCTTATAGGTAAGCTCAATTTTCTAACACATAATAGGCCAGATATGTCTTTTACTATTCAAGCTTTGAGCCAATATATGCGGATCCCCACAGAACTTCATTATCAAGCCTTTCTTCATACTATCAAATACATAGCCACAACAACTGCATAATGCATCTTACTCAAAGCTACTAACAGCCTCCACCTTCAGGTTTATTTTGATTCAGACTGGGGCGCTTTCTTGGACACAAGGAGATCATTTACAGCTTTATAGGTTATATTATCTTATCTGGTAAGTCCCCAGTTGAAAAGCAAAGAAGTAGTCCACTGTCTCCGAGTCATTATATGAAGCAGAATACAGGGCCATGGCCACTGTTGCATCTAAGATTGCCTGCCCGGTCATACTTCTTGAAGAATTTGGTGTTAAGTACCTAAAGCATGTTACTCTATCCCGCGACAATGTTTCTGCCCTAAATATCGCAAAAAATTCATGTGTTCCATCAAAGAACAAAGCACATTAACATTGATTATCATTTCACTAGAGAGAAAGTTATGTAGGGGTTAATTGCTCTCAAGTATCTTTCAACCAAATAACTACAGGTGTTCATTCGGGTCATCGGGTTGATTTCGGGTCAGGTGTTTCGGGTCGGTTTAAAATTGGGTTTTGTGTTCACATTGGTTTTTACATAATTGTAGATGCATTTCATCGGGTCTGTTTTGAACACCTCTACAAATAACAAGATGCAGATGTTTTAACAAAGATAAATGCATCTACTCAACTCCAACCCCTTCTTCTCAAGCTTTAACAAAATCTAATGCATGTTTATATTAGTCTATATACTCATATTTATTCACTTATGTTTTTAAAACCTCACGTGAGGTATTTTAGAGGATTATCCCTTTTATATTTCAGTTGGTTATTTTTGTAACTGATTACTCTATATAAGGAGCCTTATTATGTTCTTTGTAAGGTGTAATAATATTCATTTTAAAGTGATAAAATACAGCATTTTTGTGTACCATAGTTCTCTGGGTTCCTAATTTTTTGCTCTTGAATACTTCAATCCTAATTTGTTACATCCCTTGGAAGTGTGAGTGTGTGTTAATTTTTATTGGGCACCACTTCACATTGATGAGGCACCATTTCACCCAACCAAAAGATATGGAATATAGACTATAGAGTAATGAACCAAAGGACATTAGCCTACCAGTATCATCATCATCATACCCAGTATCCCGCTCATAAACAAAACTATGATCAGGGTCTAGGGAGGGAAAATAGACAGCAGCTCATACCCATAAAAGAAAATGCGGTCAAAAAATCCCCAGCCCAAAGGACATTAGCCTACCAGCATGTTAAAGGGGTTTTGTTTAACTCTATGCTCCTTTTAGCTAGGGGGGAGGGGTGGGGGTGAACTTCATAGTTAACGATTATAATCAAACTTTGTTGACTATGACTTATGAATTTTAGCGCGGTCATATTATAGAAGTACCACATAAACAATAATGTGAACATAAGGTTTTGCCGGATGAACTGTGAGGGCTCGTCGAGTGGCTGTTCGTATGTGTAGAAAGGGGTGAATTATATGCAGATCATGCAAGATAGCGTTCTTATTCCAACGACATTTCTCGGAATCTTGCTAAAATGCAAATCCAGCATCTATACAAGTATAAGTATAATTTCAACTGCACAAGGAGTCCAGGATGGATCATGGAAGGCTAGAAAAAAGCTAAATTTTCTTCATCACTTGGAAAAATCGAGTAGCATATGAAAATCGGTGCCGGGGAAATTCCGCAACAAGAGCATAAGTATTACATAGGTTTGAGGCATATATTCTATCTTTTAACTGCAAAATTATTCAAATCTACGAATGCCGGGGAAATTAGAACAGATGCCAGCCCTTGTACATATATGAGCAATCTTTCTCAC
Source organism: Amaranthus cruentus (assembly GCA_019425755.1). NCBI lineage: Eukaryota > Viridiplantae > Streptophyta > Magnoliopsida > Caryophyllales > Amaranthaceae > Amaranthus > Amaranthus cruentus. Next base: position 10,068,769 of record CM033454.1, read on the forward strand.
AACAGAAAATGTCGGTATGCTTCGATAAATCTTGAGGATTAGCTTCCTGTGTCCTTGAAGAAACCTAGTAAACAATCAATCTTGCTACGCATATCTGCTGCAACAAGAAAAAGGAAAACATGATCAACATACTTGATTGAGCGATGTCCCTCATTTCGAGGGGGCCAAAGATTTAGAGTTCTTTGGTTTCGAACGGCTTATTGAATTATGCACATTTCTTATTTATGTGGAGTTGTACATAACATTTGCTATCAAGGGTCAATCGGAAACCTCTTTGCTAGTCTTATATTAACAAGGGTAAGGTTGCGTACAACCGACCTTCCCATAATCACCCTAGGTGGGGGCCTATTAATGGCATTGGGGTAATGGAATACTTGCTTGAGTGATAGATGAATGTATCGCAAGGCAAATTGTGGGGTCCATAATACCAAGAAGCTGAAGACATATCAATACCACAAAAATTACTTTACAAGTAGTTGGACCAGATATATAAACAAGACAATGTTTTCACCAAATAGTTTAAGTTTGACTGAAATTATTGTTAATCATTACAAGTTTACAACAGATTTACAAGCTATTTTTACCAAATAACGTTTGGATGGTTGGAAATGGAGAGATAATATATCTTTCATTTGGATAGCGGAGGGGTGAGTGGGTGAATGAAAGGAATGATATTGAGGTTACATTTATGCTTTGTGGAGAGAGAAATGGAGGGATACGATTTCCTTCATTTGGATAGCAAAAGGGAAGAGGAGGGAACTAAAGGAAAGAGAATTGGAGGGAAGAGTTCCTAAATTCCTTGACATTTATTATAGTTCAAATCCTCGCAACAATGAAAAAACTTTATTTTCTTTCCCTCCCTTCCAAAATGTTATTCATACATGCTCTTACACTTTGTTTGGATAACACCGGGTATGATGACAATAATGATGATGACATACTCTTACACTTTGTTTGGATCACAATTTAAAAGGATACGGAAAGGAAAGGAAAGGAATGAAAAGGGAAGGGAGGGAAGGGAAAGAATAGTAGGGAGAGTCTCTCTTGCTTGTTTAGGAGGAAAAAGGAAGGGAGAGGAAGAGAAAAAGCATTTTCCTTCAATATCTTCCCACATTTGGAGAGAGATAGTTATTAACAAAATTAAGGGATTTAATCTCTTCAATCTCTTCCTTTCAATCACATCCCTCCAAAATTGGTATCCAAACAGTGGAAATTAAATCTCACTAAATCACTCTTTCCTTTCCCTCTCATTCTCCCAATCCAAAAAGGTGTTGATATGAAAAGAAGTGTTTCCTACTTGAGAATAACTCATCACCTATCTCTCCTCTCCTTTTTTTTCCCTTCTCAAATGTTATTCAAAATTCTCTTAATTGTCTCGTGTTTTTTGTTCATATGCAACAACTTAAATTTACATAAATTGATTTGGAAGCTGTTTAGTTCATAACTATAAGAGATATGCCTATTAACTAGGCCCAGCAGCCACATACAGTAACTAATTAGGTCAACAACTGGAATATATAAATCAGGTTAGGGTAGAATCCGCATTGTGAAGAAGATCCATAAGGGCCCAGAATTCCCCCTCGAAAAGACTGTTGAAATAAGTTGAGGCCTTCACTAAGCTTAGACATATATAACTAGAGTTTCTTGCCATTTGCTAAAACACCAACAAAAGCATGTTAACCTTGCAGCTTCTATCTAATATGCTTAAATAAGATTAGAAATAAGATTTCATGAACAACCTCAAGTAACCAGCAGCTATAGAAAAATTACTATCTTCTTCGTACTGCAGCACCTGGAGCTCTTCCTGCCTGCTGCGCTCCTGATTGACCACTGCCCTGCTCCTCTGGCATGTTCATAGCTTGCGTCATACCATTCATGAGCATCAGGCCAAGAGGGATCAAATACATCCACTACAACAAAGAATCAATAACATATAGTCAAAATATTAATCAGGAAGGAAGATTTCTTTCCAAACAAAAACTCACATATTTTGCCCAAAAAGACTTTTCTGGTTGCTTCATGGCTTCAGCCTCTGCCGTCTCCTCTGGAGTTTCTTCAGTAAAAATTGGAGTTCTGTTGAAAAGATAAGACCACTTGATATATCCACAAGGCCACACAATAAAAATACAGCTAATAATTTGCACAAATGCTTTCTTGATCAATATTAAGACCAACGACGGAATATAGCGATCAAATCCTTGGTGTTATACTACCGGCATCCTTTCCCTGGACCCTTGTAATTGTAACCTCCAAGCTCGTATGAAGGTAGTATACATTAGTACTACGCCAATAAACATGCAAATACAACCATGCACACACACAAGGGAAAAAATTCGAGCAGAGACAATGAACAGGCAGTTGCACCTAACTACCCTAATTTGCCTCGCCAGGTTTTACATAAGATTGTGCAGTTTCTCTAGCTGACACAATCACAACACCGATGCCTATCAAACCAAGAATAGGCGAGTCAATAATACCATATAACTATATATAAGGCGTAAAGCATTTTACCTTGGTGCCAGCTCACTGTATTTCAACACAGGATATGAATTGAAAGACCATTTGGATGGCTGAAAGGAACAGAAAAATGAATTTCAGTTTGTTGACAAAAAATAGTAATAATATAAGTTTCTAAGCAAACATGCCTTTGCTTGGATCTACCAATCAAAACAAATAACATACATGAAAATCTCAACACAATCTCTGTCTCAACCTAAAAAAGACAACTAAAAAGTAAATCATGGCTTAGGCAGAAAATAAGCATAACATATACTAATAGATCAATTGAGAAAAACATGCCACGTGGTTAAAAAGCCAACTTGGCACAGTAGGGAAATTACGGGGAGATAATAGTCTTTCTATTAGTATAGTCAGCTATTTAAGAGAGAATAAGAAAGAAGATTAAAAAATAAATAAAAAACAATAACAGCTTCTCGAGTGAAAGAGTGAAACAAAAAAGGATGAAAAATGAATAGTGATTTCTTTAGTTGCCTGTCTAATGACTCAATAATAAAAGATACCTTCATTGGAATTTCTTATTGTGAATATAAGAATGTAGGCATTTAAACAAAAATATGGTATAAACTATAAAGAACAGACATTACTTACAACTTTTAGCTGCCGAGGATATGGGCATGCCCCTGGAGGACCATAGTTGACGGCCAAAATGTTAACACCTTCCTACAGCATTGACATATAGAAAATTAACTTAATTAATTGAATCAAGGAAATAGAACCAACAATTAAGTCCACAAAATGGACAAAAAAATCAGTTCAGCCAAACAACACCAAGCAAAACTGGAAAAATTATATCCTATGCAAATTTAAACAAACAATAACCTAATTTTAATCAGCAAAAAACCAAGGCATCATAAAAATCATTAAGAAATTGGTAGACAGGAGAAAGTAAATACCATGTGTATAACAAAGTGTTCATCCAAAGACTCTGAAGCAAGACATCTCTGCAGCATAAAAGCAAAACCTTTAGCAGGAAAAGAAGAGTAATTGCATGAGTAAAAGCATTTGGCATTCAATAGCATGAATCTTAGTTTTAACTGGTGCAAGGCGCACTGAGGCACAAAAACATCCTGAAGCCTAGGCGCCAAACACAACGTGAAACCGCGATCTTTTCATAAGAGCGGCGCACCATTTGACTCAAAAAGCTTATAAAATAATTCTAGACATGAATATTATAATTGCATCAATGATCTATATACATTCACTATCATTGCGCTAATTTACTAGAATAGTGCAAAATAACACAAGAGAATACCAAAATCTACATGTTAGAGCAATTTGTCAAACTGTTCTCTAACTAGTCGTTACAAAAAGAAGAAAGAGAAATTTTAAAAAACCTACAAAAAAAAAATAAAAAAATATCAAGACAGAAGACACATAAATAGAAGAGGGAATTAAAAGAATTATAGAAAAAACTAACAAACACAGAATACAAATCATCAATGAGAAGGAAAGTAAAAAGAAAAAAAGAAAAACTGAAAGATTAAAAATCGAAGTAGCCATAAGAGCAGAAGAATAAAACATGAAAAGTTTTTTTAAAAAAAAAAACAACAAAAAAGGGAGAATCTACGACAAAGAAAAAGAAATTAAAAAAAACAGATTGTATCTACGTGTGGAGGCCTAGGAAGTGAGCTCCACAAAGTTGTTAAATTGCAAGCAAATCTTTATTTTGTCCCTAATGTTTTTCTCTCTTCGTAAACAAGAGACTTCTTCATTTTCTTTCTTTCTTCGAAGAAGAGTACTTTTTTAATCTAATTACATTTTCTTCCATCAAAAACCCAAAAGCGCAAAAAGCGCAGGCGTAAAAAAGCGAAAAAGTGAAGAAAAAAAAACATGTGCTTTCTGTATATCACTGAGACCATAAATTACAGCTATTTTACTAGATCTTCAATGCAAGGTACGCCTAGACACGCTTTTTAAAACTAACGAATGAATTTCGCCAAGACCATGAAGCTTAAACTAGAAAAACTGAGCAAGTCAACTAAATGCAAATTATAGTTTTGACCATTAACTTTCACAATCAGCAATTGCAAAGCATACTTCAAGGCAAATAAAATAATGCATTCAGAAAAAGAACCATAATAACAAAAGCAAGGTTGGTAGTTCTCTAAACATTTGTTTGATTGCCAATGCGTTTGCATCTTTACTTCACAATAACGTGACATTACAATCATTGGATGCGATTTCACTAGGTTTGGCAAGGATAAGGAGAAGCAACAACATGATGTTGGCTGCGGTTTCACTAGGTTTGGGAAGGATAAGGAGAAGCAAAAACATTTTATTACAAAAATCGTGCGGCGTGTGAGGTGGTAACTTGGTCTTAAAAAGGAAAAAAATCGGCATGAGCTGAGCACCTTAATAGGACTAAACAAGGTGATTCCTTAACGAATGTGCCTTACATTTTTTTAAAGCGCTTAAATCGAGAGCCTCAGAACGACTTAGAGCACCTTTTGGTTTTATCCTCTAAAAAACACCTCAGAAGCTACATTCATGTCCTGTTCTTTAATTCTTTTATTTTGGGTATTCAGGTGTTTCATTTATTTTATTTAAGATTTTGAGGCGCTTCACATGCCAAAGCACTTTCGTATAGTGGCCCTTACAACATAGGCTATGGGGACTTTTAGCGCCTTCGGGCGCTTTGTGCTTATACAACTAACGGTGAGAATAAGAGTCATTTGTCATATCTTAAGTTTCTTTGACTTGTGATTTCTTGTGGGATGCATTTTATTTAGCATCATTGTGGTCCAAGGTGGCCACTGTACTAGTTAATTAATAGAATAATCGGTAAATTTATTTTGCAGTCGGCATTGACGGTAAACCTTAACCCCAATTTTTTCTATACTTCGTAATCAATTGATATGATCCTTGTTTCAAAGAAAACAAGGGGAAGATAGTGTGACACAAAAAGGTAACAATACTCTATAATTAACGACCCTGTTTAAGAAGCCAACATGTGTCATAGATGAAATAAAAGTAAATAAGCAAAAGCCTACAAAATCTATTAGATTATTGACCACACTCTCTTCAGCCATAAGCCTTGGAGCCAACAGCCACAAGTATAACAAGAAATACAAAGGAATATAACCAAATACTAGTACAATGCAACCTACCGCCTTTACAACTGAAACAGTATAATTTCTTCCTGGAGGACTCACGACATTGGATGGAAGTCTTATTTTATAGAAATCATCAGCTTGCAGTAGCTCCTACATTCATGGATCAATCAAAACCAAAGATGTCAAGAACATGGAGTGCATCAGCAAACATAAAACACAAGATAGATGTTATAATTACCTTAAACTTTGTCCTTTCTAAGTCTGTCAAGGTATTTCTTGAAAAGCGCAATTTGGTAAGGGTCTATGCCATCAAAATACCATGTCAAACAATTAGTAAATCAATGAATTTCTAAAATAATAAAACAATTATTTTACGTTCTTTGTTTGAAACGTTGCATCCTAGAACAACGATTCAGGCAAAAAATTATTAGCCAATAGTGAAACTTAAGCAATAAAGTACTTCAATTCAATATATGTATTATTTGAGGTTTTTTAGACAAAAAAATTAGGAAGTTATTTATGATATCCAAAAGATGACAATTAATATTACACTAGTTATCTAAAGAGGAAAATACTTTGACATGACATAGGTGTATTCATGTAACAAGTATTATGCATAGAGGTAGCCACATGCATGGATCGGTTTGTAATGCTGGCTGTCGACAAGACGAGTTCAAGTTTAAAACAATACTAGTAAATGAATAAAAAGTTGTACAAAAACAATAAAAGATCCCCTCTCATTGATAAAAATCACATAAGTCATGCAGCTCCATCCCCTCTCTCCCCTTCTTCATCTTCCTCGACCTGCTTGCCCACTACCTTCTCCAACTTCCTCCTCCATGCCCACTATTTTATTCATCTTCCTCCTCCTCCATGCCCATTACCTTCTTTATCTTCCTCCTACTCCACGCAGAGAGCTATTGGAGAGAGAAAATTTGTAAGAGGTTAGATGGTTTGCTATGATTTAAACCACAAATCCCGGGTGGTGGTTGGTAAGGTTGCAACCACGCAAGAAGGAAATAAAGTAAGAAGGTGCATGCGAGAATAATTTTTTTCTATAGGCTTGTACTACTTTATTTATGTATTTTTGAGTTAAGTACTATTCTATATGAGAAATTTTTTGAGTTTTTGTACTACTTAGTTCGAAAACTTTATTTGAGTTCGTAATACTTTATTTGACAATTTTATTTGAGTTTTGTATGTTTGAGTTTTCTAAACAATGATCACAAAATACCCAAGATGCTCCTCTACATTCAACAAGGGCTCAATTAATCATGTGCGACATATCTTTGTCATACCTTTTTTCCAAGTTAATGAAACCATGCGTACATCTTATATTCTATACTATAATACTCTATACACGAGTCTTAAAACGTATAGCCTCCATGATACTTCATCACATATAACCAAATTGGTTCTCCAAAATGCTTACACCTATCCTCGAGCGATATTCTCTTACTCCCTTCTACAACTTCTTCGTCTAGCTCAAAAGCTTTAATCCACGATAGTTTGGGTAGTTTGTGTTGTGAAAATCTAACAACTCACTCATCCCATGTGTCAAGTGTGAGCTTAACACGAGACTCTAAAATAGTAAAAACTAGAGTTGTTCATGGGTGGGCTATATCGACCCATCCGCCTCAAAAAACGGACAGACTTGGACAACAATTTGATAAAATCATAATATTGGACGAGTAATACCTGCACGCGGCAAGTATCGGCAAAAAAATAATACCCACAACCCGTCCGCCCACTTATTTTGTAGATATACAACTTTTAATATTTTTTATTTTAAAATTATAAGAGAAGATATAATACTATAAGTGCCCAAACTCTAAATCCATTGTGTATTAACTTTGATAGTTCAATAATGTGGACATTTAGAGTTTAAACTTCACTGCCTTACGTATTCCTCTAACATCGTCAAGTGTCTCGTCTTTAAGAATATTTTTGTATCTGGAGTATTGACAGTGCGTCATATTATTTTTAAGATTGTATTTTAAATATTTTAAATCAGTCATGCCCATTTATGCACGGGACCCGAGCCTTGCCCGCTAAGAACGAGGGGGTAGCGACAAAATAATAAGGTCCGCAATGGCAGGCGGTCTTTTGAAATATTGTGCCCGCGGAAATTTTTTTATAAACACCTCTATAAAACATACTCCCTCCTATTCAGCCTAAATGTATCATTTGGTTTTTTCACACTTGCCGAGGCAACATTTTAAACCTTAATATCTCAAATTATTATTAATTAAAAATTATAAAAATTTGATATTAATAATCCTTGTATTGAGACGAATCAAATAAGATCTCGCATGACTATGTTTTAACTTATAGATTAAGTGTAAAATACAAATTAAGAGTGATGAGTCAATAGTACCAAAAAACTAAATGAGACATTTAGGCTGAATAGGAGGTAGTATTATTTGTTTGTATTAATGCGTGTTCGTCACACAACTAGACAAGTTTAAGTAATCAACATTATATGCAACTCCTTTATTCTTGAATCTTAAAAATAGGTGTTAGTACTTCCCTTACATGTTTTGTAGTGTCTAGTTTATCCTCCAAATCTTATTAGTCTTTTGAGCAAGATAAACCAATATGACGTCTCTACCTCCAGATTCTGTTCTACGAAATTAACTCACAATTTTATTCCCCAAAATCAATAGAAATGTCTCTTGTGACATCAATATGCGTTCTATTAGGAAATCCTCAAAGTATTCCCTCTATCAATCCTTCATTTCTTATCTTAATGTGTTGAACAATAAATCAATAATTCATTGTTCTTTATGCTTAACAAAATTTAACATATTTAGTATGCACTTGTCTCCTTAGATGATCATTAATAATCAAAGAGCGGGGATAGTTCAAATATGTAAAATGAGGTGCATCTTCGTAATTCTGCCAACAAACCTCATTTTAAAAAGTACAAAGGGTTTTAAAGTGACAATGTATGAGAATTGAGAGTTTTACTCAATTTGATCTACAAAATTACTAGCAAGATAAGCTCAAGGTTGTTAATGTCTCAATAGTAAGTGTCCACCATTACAAAATCTAAACAGCAACAAAGAATGATAAGTGAGGAAACTCCTAATCTCCAAGTTCTTACTTTAAGAACAATAAACCTCCAAAGAGTATGAAGTATAGTTTGTGGCACTTAGTCAGTTAATCTCAGGTTACTTCTTTATCATCATAAAAGTAAAAAATAAATTTCACTAGAGAATGAAAAGATTTGAGAAAAGGTAATCTTTCAAGAGGGGTTCTTTTGGGTCTCATTTTCTTTCTATCTTGTCTATAAAGAATGAAAATGATCCGGGAACCAAAACCTTTCATATTCAGTGTAAAGAATCATTGAACAAGAAGCAAACTCTAAATTTTGAACCCCTCCTCAGTCCTAACCAATATTTGACTTCTATTCTAGCCAAGTAATAGTACCGAATTAGCTCTTATAATCCTCAAGAGTTACATGCTAAGTTCACAATAAATAAAATGATCATAATGGTAGAAAACTCTAACAAATACAACATCCAAGAGTAATAAAGATTTTGTTCAATAACCAAAAAACCAAATTTAGCCAACCGAAAATGCAGTATATAAAATTTAATTACCAATACAATCATCACATCTTATGACCTACTTTAATTATCAATACAATCATCAAATCCCAAAAACAATCAATAATTTTTGTAATCATGCCAACAATCCATCAAAAAACAATATGGCCTACATTCAAAAATCCCCAAAAAATGTTGTTTGTTTGAATTAGATAAAAGATGAAACCTTTGAACAACTAAATAATCCAATTCCAACTTTAAACAAATATAGAAGTTTATCAAAATTTTCATAAAACCTGTAATCCACAATCAAAAATCCAAAAAAAATTAAAACTTTAAGACTTAATATCCTGACACTCTTATAAACAAAACCCTAGATTACTCCAACAAATACTAGCTAAACCCAAATAACCCAAATCTAGATTCAACCAAATATAGAGGAAGAAGTGGTATTAGTAATCAACATATTCATCAAACTCATAATCCACAGTCAAATTTCCCAAAAAATAAGGAAAAAATTATTATTTCAAATGTCTTCTCATCCTAATATCCCATAAAGAAAACCCTAGATTATACATTCCCAGTTCCAATGAAAAAACCACCATCACACAAAACTGACCAAAAAACAGTTGGCTTTGAATAAAAATTAGAGAACAAACCTGAGCACCGTGAGAAGAAGACTTAAGACGAGCAGAGAAAGTTCCAGCAGGGGAGAATTGGGAATCTCCAAAAGCATGTTCAAGATTAAATTGCAGCTTCGAATCGACATCTGAATCTGATGATCTCTTCCTTGTTTTAGTGGTAATTGTAGGAGGAGGAGTTGAAGATCGTGGGGGATTTGGAGATTGTGTTGCTGAAATTCCTTCAAATTCATCTTCATCAACAAGAAGTTCATCAGATTGAAAAGCAAAACAATTAGAAAAGAGGATTGTGAAAGTAATTAGGAGGGTTAATGAGATTTGAGCCCTCATTGTTTGTACTGTTTCTGTCTGGGGTTTGATGTATGTGATTTTGTTGAGATCTTATAAATTACTCGATTTTGTAATTGTTGACTCAAAATCATTTCTAGTTTGAATCTACGCTCCTATGTTAATATCACCAATTTGCAACTGGACCCTGTCAACAGACCAACTCAAATAATTAGTTTATTTTTCAGATTCATCGTTATAAAATTACTTAATTTTTGTTTTTTTAGTTTTATAATTGTTTTTACTTATTTATTTTATTTATATGTATTTTATTTAGCTCTTACGTGGCAAGAACGTCTCTTTATCTTTCTCAAATTGGAGGACTCCTTTTGGTCGCGGACTCCTTTTGGTCGCGCTCTCCTTTAAGGGTATAGTTGCCGCCGTCTTTCCCTCCTCAGACCTTGTCCATGGTTTTCTATGAGCGGGATATACTGGATAGGATGATGATGATGACGATGATGACGACTTTGACACACCAGATCAACATAATAGAGAGATGATCTCATCATGAGATTGTGTCATTAAAGAATTTGTGATTTAAAATTGTTGTAATATTCACAAAATGAAATCAATTCTATTGGGTTGACAACCGCTTAATACATATATTTATCCTAAAGTGAAAAATTAGAGCATATGAATTATGATTATTTACAATTTAATGTGATCATTTTTTAGTCCTCGAGTAATCATCTATATCTATAACCATAAAATAACCACTTACAATTTTAATGTAACTAATTATAATCTTAAATGATTTACAATATTAAAGTGATCACTTTTTATAGTCGTAAAAGGATTACTTATAATCTTGTTATGGTAACATTTAATTAATTATTTATCTAATTGATTATTATTGTGATATTACCATGATACCCCTTCACTTTTCGTTGACCTTAACTTATAGTCAAAGGGCTTTTATGACATTTCCTTTGCCTTGCTTAGTCATAAAAGTAAATAACCTCCTAAACCCTAACTTCCCAAGGATAACAACCCACTACTCGTCACTACTACCTACCATGACCATCCATTATGCCCATGATTTATATTACTTCATTAACCAACCTAAATTCTACCCTTATAAATACCTGATGCATTGTTCATTTTCTCCCCAAGCTTACACATTGTTTATCGAAATTCTGTCAAAATCTACACCATCATATTCTCCATCAGTACACCATACATATTCTACAAATACCTCAATATCTATAGTCTTGCATTTAATTTATTGTCATTTATTCATTGATTTTTCTTATCAAACTCGACCGTCAAAGGAGTTTTCCGGGAGATCACCCCCGAGCAAAGCTAATGTCTTGTGTTGCAGGCATTCAAGTCGCTTTCACGGAAGAACCTTCATATCTTACTTCCACTTAGTTGACTGTTGACTTCGATAATGTTTCCACATCATGTATTTTAAGTGTCTCTTACACTTCCTTGTTTCATTACCGAAACAAACCTCAAAGAGATCACTTATAATCTTAAAGCGATTAATAAAAGAATTGGACTCATTGAATTAGTTCGTCTCTTGATGAGATGTGTCATACTAGACTTGCTTTTAATATCTTAGTATCATATAATTTAATAAGTTTACTATAAATGACAAATGACAATCTTATATGATTTTTCAAATGCAGCAATATTATTGGTTATTCGAATCTAACTTGGCAGGCTCATTTTAGCATGTAATAAAAATCGTTAGATTGATAATATTCCTGTAATAAAATCTTGATACATTAATCACATCAGAAAATGATAGTTTATAAGAAAACAATTTTTTACCTCAATTATATTTAAAAGAAATAAAGGTAAGAATATTTCAAAATATTTAATTTTTACCCATTGTAAACCAAAGTAAAATCAAAAATAAAATATTAGGTTGTAATTTTTTTTACCAAAGTAAAATCAAAAATAAATTATTAGGTTGTAATTTTTTTACCAAAGCAACTCGCAATATAGACTAACTAATGGAGAATTTTGTTAAGATTATGATCAATCAATATTAAAAGCAACTCGCAATAAATTTAACTTAATTCTAAATTTGCAAATGAAATCACCATTCCAAAACTATATGATTTAATATACTAAGATTTTGAGAACATTAAAGGTAAAATTAAGCTAAAATCAATCAATATGATGCAATTCTTCAATCAAGGATATTGAAATTAATAGATATGTTAAAGTTAAATAAAGGAAAAATTATATAAAACCACCTAATTTATACACTATTTTTTAAAAAACCACCTTATATAAATTTTTTTGCAAAAACCACCTTACATAATGCATTTCTTTGCAAAAGACAACCTGTTATTATATTTCGTCAGTTGACCGTCATGTTTAACGGTTGACCAGCGTGTGTTTGTCACGTGAGCTGAAAGAAGCCCATCTTCTCCCTCGTTAAATGTCGAGCAACATAAAAAACAGCCCTTTCATTTCTTCTCTCTTCTACCATTAAAACCCTAGATTCAAATTCAACCATTTCATCATCTCTCTTTAATTCATTCAAGATATATCTATTTCAAGGGACCTAGTATTAGAACCACCTGATACCAAGTTGATTACGAGTACAAAAGCTGGATCAGAACTAGAATCAATTGTAGTTTGAATTCCATATTTAGGCTTCGAAAATGATTAAGCCACTATTGAAATAAAGGTAATACATTTGGATGTTTTGCAGGTATTTTGAGCAGAATTCTATGTTCTACAAGTTTACCAACTCACCCTTCTGTTGATCCAATTGAAAGCCACAAGAATATTCAAGATTTGTCAAAAATAGAAAATTTTGTACTTGATGGTTCTTCAACACCTAATGTAGTAGCTAAATTAATGGGGTTAGATTCAATGCCAGAGTTCAATTCAAATCCAACTATAAAGAGTAAATCATTTGATTCAAAAGATTTCAGAGAAAAAACAGAGGAAATGCAGCATAGAAGAGTTAAAACTTCAGTTTCATTTAGGGAAACTCCAGATTATTTTGAGCTACAAGATGATGATTTCTTTATTTTCAGCTTTAAAAATAAGATAAAAGGATCAAATATGGAGAATTCTGAGGTGGGTAGTAAAGGGAATCATAAACATAGAAGGAGGAGAAGAGATAAATGTGGTAAAAAATGGAGGAAAAACAGAAGAGAACAGAGTAAAGAACGAGTATTTTCAGATGAAGATAGGTTAAGTTTGAAGATGGGTTTAGATGAAGGAGATGGTGTTTAAAGAAGGGCACGTGACAAACACATGCTGGTCAACCGTTAAACATGGCGGTCAACTGACGAAATATAGTAACAGGTTGTAAGAAATGCATTATGTAAGGTGGTCTTTTAAAAAATAGTGTATAGATTAGGTGGTTTTATATAATTTTTCCTTAAATAAAAATACTTCCTCTGTCTCATATAATTTGAAACAAAGAGAAAATTTTTGTTTTTTAAGAAAAAGGTAAATAATGGTAATAAATAAAGAGAAAGAATGAGTTGTGTGGTTGAAAATAAAAGACAATTAAAATGTATGGATGAGATCAAAAGGAAGTAGTGAATCATAATCCAAAATTAGAAATGATGCAAATTAAGTAGGACGAATCAAAATAAAAAATGCTGTAAATGAAATAGGAAAAAGGAAGTATATATTAAAAATAAATGGGTAAATGGGTTACCCGTGAGTATTTTTTAATGGTGTGAAATTGAAAAGATGACGTTTAATTGGTTGGGAGAAAGTGAAGCATCCACATGAATATGGCTATCAAAGATTAGGAGATATGGGCGCCAAAGACACTACTTTGTATGGAAAATGGTTGTGGATATTCCCACTTGAACCAAACTCACTTTGGCACATGGAAGAGTTATTGTGATAAATAGAATTTTTGTAACAGTTGTACCAAGTCACATGTATTATGTGGTATAACACTCCACTAAATTTTTTGACATTTAATAAAGTATTGTCCATTAGATAATTCAAGAAACTTATTAGATTTAAAGTTTTATCTCTCTTCTTTTCATACTTCGTTTCTCCTAAAACCCCCAAAACTCATTATCACTAACCTAACCAAACAAAAAAATACCCAAACAAACTTACATACTTACGACAACTACAATCAAAATTAAAAATTTTGAGTCAATTTTAATATCTCTACATATAGCATATGAGAAATGAAAAAGATGCAAGTTCTTTTACTATTTTTTCTCTTCTCTTTATTTCAATATCAATTTATAGTTGTTTGTATCAATTTTTCAGAAGATTTTGTTCAATTGAACACTCGTTTCACCACTCATTTCATTTATCTAGTAAGAAAAGGTTTGTGTAGCTCTTATCCCAACATCAATTATAGATGAAATAACCGTTGTTTGCTGTATCTATTTTTCGATTGGATCTCAGCAATTGCTTCTCTTCATTGGGCGCCAAATCATGATTATGTTCATTAAAAAAATCTGAGAGTTCCCATGAACCATCTAAGTTCATGATTCGTGTAAAGGCTTTACATTCAATACGGATGATTAAGCTATATTCAGATTTGGCATATGATCTTCCCCCTTCTAAACATAAGTATGTGCGTATAAGGAGACTATGACCTCAAATGACTCAAGCAAATGGTGGAGAGTCATGAAGTAAGAGATGGAATCTATTACCAAGAACAAAACATGAATTATCGTTAAAGCACCAAAGAAAAAGAAAATGGTTGGGTGCAAGTGGTTATCCAAAAGGAAGGAGGGTCCTTTTAATGGTGTTGACTCATCTACAATGCTAGGGTAGTTGTTAAGGGATATTCTCAAGTTGAAGGTCTTAATTTTCATGAAGTATTCTCACCAGTAGTGAAGCACTCCTCTATATATGGTAGTGCTTGCTTTGGTGGGGATAGAGGACTCGTAGTTGCATCAACTGGAAAGTTTTGAGGTCGCTGATAAGCAAGATCACGTGAGTCGTTTGAAAAAGTCCTTGTATGGTTTGTAGCAATTGCTAAGATAATGGTATAAAAAGTTTGATTCTTTAATGGTCACACACATGATTTTATTAGAAGTTCTTATGATAGTTGTCTTTATCATAAGAAACCTAATAAAGGTTTTTCTGTTACATTTGCTTTTATATATGAGAACTAGTGTCGGTTTTTTTAACATCAACGTCTATAAATATGATTTCAATTAAAAAAATAAAGTTAGAGATAGAAACATTCAATTTTGACAGTTATAGATAAAAATTAACACTATAATAATGGAAATTATCAACAATATATTGTACAATATATTATGTTCTTTAATTTACTCAATTTAACTATAAATAATTGCTAGTCAAAGATATTTAATGATAGATATATTGGTCCATATAAAAATCACATGTTATTTTTTTAGCCAATAAATGAGTGTCATTTGGAAGAATTGTTAAATTGTGCCACTTGGAATTTTTCAAGCCTTTTATATAATGTATGATATGCCAGTTTCATGTAATAAAATTGTTTGAGGTGAAGAACTTGAATGAGTTGCTTTCAAGTGAGTTTGACATGAAGGATCTTGGTGAAGCCAAAATAATACTTGGGATGGAGATCATGAGAGATCAGACTAAGGGTGTCTTGTACCTTAGTCAAAGTAGGTATATTGAGAAAGTTGTGCAACACTTCTCCATGGGTGATGCTAAAAGTGTGTCTACTCCTCTCGCTTTTACTTCAAATTGTCCAAGAAGTTGTGTCTACAAACAAAAGAAGAGGAAGAGCAAATGTTAAGAATTTCTTAAACTTGCGTTGTTGGTGGTGTTATGTATACTATAATATGTTTCTAGACCCGACATTGCGCATGCCGTTAATTTGGTAAATTGATACATGTCTAATCCGGGTAAGACACATTGAGAAGCACTTAAGTGGATTTTACGGTATTTGAAGGATACTTAAAATGTGTGTCACATGTATAGAAGAAATTGAAGTGGGCTAATCAAATTTTGTGACTCGGACTATGATGGTGATTTGTTTGCTAGAAAGTCTACTTTGGGATTTGTCTTTACCTTAGGCGGATGGCGGTGATTGGCAATCATCACTCCAAGATGCGATTGCTCTATCAACAACCAAAGTGGAGTACAAAGCCATTGCCTAGTCCTTCAAAGAAACAAAATGGTTGAAAGTCTAGTCGGTGAAATGTGCTACAAGATGTGTTCGGTAAGTATTTTTTGTGATAGTCAAAGTGCAATCCATTTGGTGAGAAGTCAAAATACATTTTATTGAAGGTCCAAGCATATAGATATCAAGTACAACTTTATCCAATATGAGGGTGAGCACTAAAGAGTGGGTTTGGTGAAGATTGATATCAAAGATAACCCGACGGATATAATGACAAAGTTGTAGCCCACCAACAAGTTCACATTGTATGGACTTAGTTGGTTCCTTTCTTGATGTGATGGCCTTTGGGACGTGTTTAGTATGTAAGATATTTCATATATTATTTATGCTTATAAGTTAGAAAGCTAAAGCTCCCAACAAAGATAAAATTTTACGGCTTTGTTAAGAAAATGGAACACAGGATTCATAGCAACGTTGCATCTTAGCCATACTTTGGGGAATATGGCCAGAAAGGAATATATGTTTGGGATAAGGCAAATGGTTAGTTGGGAGCTTTGCTATTAGTGATTTTTGTAGAACCGATAGGAAGATTATATTGTAATTAGATGTTATAGTAGTGGTACTGGCTATCCCTTGTTTTGTACCATTGTCTTTCACTCTAATAAAGTTTTTCTTAAATATTTTTTGGTCATTATTTTAATCTAAATGGGCTTGACCTACCCATATTTTGAACTTTTTAATACTTTTTCAAGCCCACTTTTTTTCGAGTTGGGCGGGCCGAGTCTAACGAGCAACTCGCAAATGATCAACTCTTAATTTCACTACAAAAAATGTTGTTTTATAACCACACTTAATTAGCCACACTTTATTAAGTGTGGTAAATTTTTGGAAGTAAAACAGCTTTAGCCACACTTAGTAAGTGTGGAGAGAATAACGTCACTTATAAGCGTAGGAAAAAGCTAGTTTAGAAAATAAAATATAGTAATTAATATAACCACATATATAAGTGTGGAGAAAAATCATACAAATAGCCACATTGTTTATCATCTTCAGCACAGATATTTAGTCCCATTTTCTAGGAGGGATTTCTGTTAGTTTAGCAGTTGAATCAGAACATTCAACCAGAATTGGTATTTTGTTGTAGTTACTTATTACAATAATGGAGGTTAATCTTTGGGAAGTATTATCATCTTGATCAGATTGTGCACAACTCAGATAATAATAACATAATGAGATCATTATGATTATGGATTTTAGGAGAAGTTGATGAAGATTTGCCATTTTTGGGTTTTTTTTTTAGCTTGTCGATGACTGAGAATTGAGATTATTTAATTTTTTATCTACTAATTATACAAATGTTGATTTTAGTAACTTGTAAATATATGCTTTAATTACTTTAAATATGTTTCAAGAGTTGCCATGTACGTTGTATGATAGAAATAATTAAATGGCTCAACACAATGTCAGATTAGTTTTAATGTGATTTTTGTTTCCATTTTTTAAAATATTTTTCTAAGTTGAATTAATAAGTTGATTAGTGAGTTAGGAGAATTCCATATAAGACAATATCTAGATGCATTTAGCTGATAATGTACAACTTTGATACAAAGTAAGTTGTCTAGTCTCCACAAAGTAGTTCAAAAGAAGACAACAAACCATCTTACCTGTACCCATTAGAAAATTCATTCGTGGACGCAAAACTATAAAGGACATGTCACTTTGCTTTCTAGCTAGGCTAGCATAGTAAATGAGCTTCTTATCACTTTTTGCATTTTTTTTTCTAAATTAAGTACTTGAACTTATATCCTAAAATCTTATTTTCTATTTGTAGGCAATGAATGAGTCTAAAAAAAGAGCTAATGCTGAAATGTTGGACAAGATGCTAAAGTTTAGATTACAAAAGATGGAAAAACAAGTAAGTCTCATTCGTATATATTGCTGAGGCATAAATAATTTGACCAATGTAGGGTTACTCTTCTTTGTAGTGACATTAATCAATTCTAATATTTATGTTTTTTATATTTTGATGGCTACCAGGGAATAATACGGCCGCCACAAGTTCTAAACACAAGCACGGAAAATCAAATATATGATGGCAATGCCATGATTTATGTTACTTTTTTTGCATTTATTGTATTTCTTTAAGACTATAACGATCGAGCTAATTGATTGTAATTTCATGAAAATGATAGTTTTTTTTGTTTTGGAATAGCAACATTGGGTACACTTTTTTTTATTTTCAATGATAATAAATTTTGTTCAGAAAGGATTATTCATATGTTATATCTTTGTTTTTTCAATTTTCATAATAATTACATAATTAATAAATAATAATAATAGTAATAGTAATATAATAATAATATTAATATTAATAATAATGAACGACAACAATAGTATTAATAAGAAAAAAAATATTAAATTTGGCGCTACAATAAGTTGATAACTTTATCCCCCACGCTTATATGTGTGGAAATGACAAAGAAAAAAAAATCACTAGTATCAATTTTCCCACACTTATAAGTGTGAAGATGTACCAACACTTATAAGTGTTACTAGAGATGCATTTTACCACACTTATAAGTGTAACCCAGTTATGAATTAACCACACTTATTAAGTGTGGGCAACATTTCCCCCACACATCCATAGCCACACTTATTTAAGTGTGGGGAAATATTTTAGGCACACATATATATGTGGCTACTTGCATTTTTAAGTGTGGCTACATGCAACATATTTTGTAGTGTTTCATTTTTACCTTTTGGGCCCATTTGACACTAGGGATGGCAATGAGTCGGACTCGGCTCGGACTATCCACCCTCCGACTTTGCTCCGAATAAATCTCGGACTATTTTTTTCAGTCCACCTCCACTCGGAGTCGGATTATGCATACTCCAACATTGCTCCGACTCGGACTCTCGGACATCCGGCGGACTTCGGATTATATCAAGATTTATTTTTATCGATACTACATTTATGATTTTAAAGCACGAAAAAACTAATATAGATTAGTCTTCAAATTCAACTTGAATAAGAAATATTAGTCCTGCAATTACAACAAACAAAATAGTCCTTAGATTCCTAAAATTACATTAACAAACACAAAAATTACATAAATGATGAAGTTTCAATTCTTCATGCTCAACATTACAACATCATTCTTCGTCTATAGCTTCTACATCCTCGTCTTCAAAAATCGGTGCATATTGAAGGGGATTTGCTTTAGCGTCTACAAATTAGAAATAACAAGATTAATAAATAATATAATTATATAATTTCTTAATTGTACGTACTGATGTAAGAAAATTAATAAAAAACAACAATTATATACTACTCAAGATGAGTAAACCTAACAAAATCAACATCTTTATTAAACCTAACAAAATGAGTAAACCTAACACAATCAATATCTTAAAATCAAAAACACTACATTAGATACTACATTAAATTCAAAAACACAACAATTATATACTACTTTATTAAAATCAACATCTTTATTAAACAACAAAATAAACAAAATAAACAAAATAAACAACAATATCTTAAAATGAAAAACCAACAACAAAATAAACAAAATCAAGGATACTCATGAATCATGATTCACAAAATCAACAAAATCAACAACAAAATAAACAACAATTATATACTACTCAAAATAAACAACAACTATTAAACAACAAAATCAACAAAATCAAAATCAATAAAATCAACAAATCAACAACAAAATAGGGAGTTAGACAGTTCGTACTCTCTGGAATGGTACTGCGATGGGCTGCGGGTGGGCTGCGGGTCTGCGGGTGGGCTGCAGGTCTGGAATGGTACTCTCTGGAATGGATTTTGGAGTTTTAGTTTGTGGAAGAAGAAATGGTACTCTCTGGAAGATGAAATGAAAGAATAGGGTTTGGGTGATTGGGTCTTTCATCTTTGGGACCTTAGAGTTAGATTTTATTTTTATTTTTTTTATTTTTATGTTAAAATTATTCAAGGGCTAAGATTAAAAGAATTTTGAAATCAATGGTTAGAATCCAAAATCCATGTGACATTCAAAGTTGTATGTGATTGGCTATTGAAGGTTTTTAAGGATTGATGAGGTGGATATCATCAAAACCATTCATTCATCCACATTGTAATCATCAATGGTAAAACACAATTTTAATTTCTTAAAAAACCTAATTAGCAATAAAATTGAATAAGAATTATATAGAATTATGAGGTTATTAGTGATTTAAATATAATTAAATAAAATTTTAATTTGTTATTAGCGGTTTAATTTCGTTTCATTCATAATAATTGACAACTTACAACTAAATCTTTGATATACTATCGATTAACTATCTAATTTTTTATCATATAGATTAATAGTTTAATTTAGTTAGTTTTAGGTTTCATTATACTTATATAACTTAAAAACTATGTAAGATTGTGACTCTGTGAGTCAATATTCCATAATAGTCTAATCGATTGTTTTGATTAGTTTCGTTTCTCACTTACAATTTAACGACATAGTTTCAAGTCTATATAACTATATTAGACAAGTTTCAACTTCCAATTAAATCTTTGTTAAACAATCGATTAAGTATCTAATTGATTAATATTAATTAGTATATAGACTAATACTATAATTCTAATAGTTTATTTAACTTAGTTTTAGGTTTTATTATACTAAAATAACTTCAAAAGTCAAAACTATGTAAGACTGTAAGTCTATAATAATCTAATCGATTGTTTTGATAAGTTTCAATCATTCAACTTGATTAAATTTACAATATTCAATCTTTCTTACAATGTGAATGTAATTAGTCACTCATGAGTCATGACTCATATATTCAGATGTCAAATTTGCAATTTTGCTTAGAATAAACTTATTCTCATAAAATTTAAAATTTTCAAAATATAAAAATGCCTTAAATTAAAATTTGAGTCGGATGTCGGATCGAATCGGGTCGAATCAGAGTCGGGTCGAGTCAGAGTCGGAGTTGGATCGGAGTCGGAGTCGGTCGGATTATCGGATTTTTTTTACGGTCCAACTCCGGTCCGGCTCTAGCTCGGAGTCGGATTGTATAATCGGAGTCGGAGTCGGATTTTTCCCAACTCGAAGTCGAATCGGATAAAAAACCTCGGGTCGAGTCGGATCAGGGGCGGATTCGAACTGAATTGCCATCCCTATTTGACACTACTGTGGTTTTTTGTTTCAACGAGTCTTGTATGAAACCATCTCATTATTAGAAGAATTCATATAATTAGCAAAATTCTCTAATTAGTTATTTCAAGTTTGTAAATGATCACTT
Source organism: Amaranthus cruentus (assembly GCA_019425755.1). Classification (NCBI taxonomy): domain Eukaryota; kingdom Viridiplantae; phylum Streptophyta; class Magnoliopsida; order Caryophyllales; family Amaranthaceae; genus Amaranthus; species Amaranthus cruentus. Next base: position 10,090,166 of record CM033454.1, read on the forward strand.
TAATGTTATAAGTGATTACTCCAAGACTATAAATAAAAATCACTTTTAAACTGTAAGTAAACTATAAGCGGTCACTTTAAGACATTAAGTGTACATTAAGCCAACCCAACAGAATGTCTTACCGTGTGTTTCTTTTTTTTTCATTTTAAATTTTCAGAATTATATGATATTTACCATATAATAAATAAAAGGGAAATTCCACATGGTAATCCTGAGGTTTTGGGTTTTCCACGAGGTAACCAAAAGTTTTAAAAAATCAACGCGGTAACCATGAGGTTTACCAAATTGTTTATGTGCAAAAAGGTCACGGTGTAACAATTACGTAAACCTCAGAGTTACCTCATTGATTTTTTAGAAGTTTTGATTACCACGTGGAAAACCCAGAATATTCAACCATTCATCGCATATTAGTAGGGTACACTTTTTTTCTTTTTATTTAGAAATAGTAGGGTATTATATCATCATATAAATATTATAATCCAGAAAATCTTTGTCCACATGTCACACTATCAGAATAGTAATACTAGTAGTAGTAGTAGTAGTAGTAATAATAATAATAATAATAATAATAATAATAATAATAATAATAATAACCCTTCATAGAAGATGGACTCCTTCTCATGCTGATGCACTGTTGGGGGTTAGGGTGGATCTTTGTTTGGTGTTTGTATGGTTTTGTTTTTTGGTTTAATGAAAATTTCATTCTCCAAATATAATAATAATAATAATAATAATAATAATAATAATAATATATCTTAGTCTATAATAAATACAAAACTTTTCATTTTCATAGGAATGATAGAACTTTATTTTTTTAATTTATGTTGTGGCTCTGTATGAGCTTAATAGACTTAATAAGATTTACATGGTTTTCATTAAATGTAGCTATTATCTAAAAGCATTGATTATTACTAAATATAGCTATTATTTTATGTTTAAGATATTATTAAATTAACCATTGAAAGCTATTCCCAAAAAATTTAAATAACAAGTTCCTTGATTACCTCCATTAAATTGTTAGTAAATTATAGTATATGATTATTATTAATAATATGAAAAACTTAAAATAATCTATAAACTCTACTATATATTTATCAAGTTCCAAGACAAGAAGAAAGAACATCAGTTGTTTCACACGTCAACTTTATTCCAAAAATGTTATACTTTGTTTATGTCATACTGTTAATTATTTCCGGAGAAGTTTCATACATATATGGCTTACTAGATTTGGTTTTGTGTTTGCATAATAAAGGAGTAATAAATTTTGTTATTTTATTTTTTGTTATAAGTGGTATTTTTTTAATTTACTTTATTCTTCTTATTTCGATACAGTAATTGTTAGATTGAGATTAATAAATTGCAATGTGGTATAATTTTAATTTATGTGTAAATGATTATTACTTTTTTTTATATTACTCTTTTTGTTGTAGGAATTGAAATGCAATCAAATACATCACAATTTGATTTTATGAAATAGCATTCTTAATAATGAAATTTTTTATGAAATTAAATTAAATAATATAAAACACAAACTTATTGGTTTGTTTTGATATTTTTCATAATTTCATGATTTATTTTGGATTATTTGGTATTAAATCATGGTTCTTTTTAATGTAAAAAAAAGATAATTATATTGTTTATAAATTATAGCTAATATTTACACGTCCTTTGATTCTTAGTTTCAATCAAATCTTCATCGTAGAAAAGATCTATGATCAAGAAAAATAAATCATATGATTCATGAATTATACGGGGAGTATTATTTTTTAAGTATAATAATTGAATAATAATGTTTTATGTGTACTAATTAAATAATAAATAAGGTTTTTATATAAATGTGTTGTTATTGTTTAATCGTGTTGGTTACTTAAACTTTTTTTGTAATCACAAATTCTTACTTAAGACTGTCTTTTGTAAAGACCGCTCTCATAAGCCCAGTCCAATTCTAAATATATATTGTTACAACTCTAAATATAGATTTGGACTGGACTTTTGAAAGTCGTCTTTAAAAAAGACGGTCTTTTAAGAGAGCATCTATTTAGTAATTTAGCAATATTGATTAAATACATTTTATAAAACCGTAATAACAAAATCTTTTCAATACCGTGCATAGTACAGGTAAATATATAGTACTAATAACACATGAATGAAACGATAAAGAATTAAAGACGGGCCGAGTCAGTTTTAACACCCCTTAAAACAAAGCTTCGAAACTAGAAAGCCTTCTGCGTGAGAGATGGATGCGATTCGAAAGCAACTAGATGTGTTAATGGGAGTTAATCGTAATGGAGATGTCGAAGAAGTGAATCGCAATTACTATGATCCAGATGTCTGTCGTCTTTTCTTGTCTGGTCTTTGTCCTTACTTACTTTTTCAATTGACGGTACTACTTAAACCCTTTTTTGTTTTATTTTATGCTTTCTTGGCGTCTGATTAATTCTTTATGTTAACTAACGTGGAAGTGCAATTCTATTGCTTTCATTAATGCTTTTGTGCTTAGCCACTTGACTGAAACTCAATTCCTTGAGTATAATTGACGTGCAAGTGCAAGGTTAGTAGGTGTTCGTGCGACAGTGAAAGGAATAATCGAATAACATAAAACAATAAAGAAATTGTATGCAAACAATAAGATAAACACACCAAGCATTTACGTGAACCATTGATGTGATAGTTACGTCCATGGGTGCCGAGATAAATTTTTTTTATACACATAAAGATTACAAAGATCAATCAAGAATTCTTTCTAGAATGACTCTCTTTCTCTCTTGAAGTTTTGAGAGTCTTAACCATAGTGCAAAAGTACCGTTTGCAAAATAAATTTGGCGGTTAATGCGGCCTTTGTTTCGGTCTCGGTAAATTCAGAACACAATGCAGTGATGTTATTGTTTGTTATGTATTAATATGTATTACTCGGACCTTCCGTTTTTGTTGTCTCACCTCCGACCGCTACGGATACCTTGTTCATCCTCATTTTAAGTCATTAATAATGCTTATGATCCTTATATATCTTCCACTAATTTTATTTTAATATTTTTATATTATTTATGGTCTCCATATGTTTCCCATTAATTTTATAAAAATATTTTTTTATTAGTTGTGGTCTTATATTTTTTTACTAACTTTCTTTTAATATGTTTTTAATGTTTATAGTTTTCACTTTTTCTCAATTAAATTTATTATATAAATAAAAATTTATTCATTTATTTTAAAGATTCTATTTTTTTTAATTCTCCCTCGTGGGAAATTCATTAAGTAACGAAAAGAGTATGAGATAAAAGGAAGATGAATGGTCAGTAGTTACTAGTTAGTACATAAGAGTTAAAGACAACTATACATCTTTTTAATTTCTTATTGTTTTATTATTTATTTACTTTTTTACTCATTTACTTTTTCTGAAATAGATTATTATTTTACAAATGTATGAAATACTACTACTACTAGTAATAATCTCTATGTTTCCTTTTGTTTGTCCATCACTACTAATAATATTTGAAGTACAATAATTGGACGGACTCCACGTATCCTAGAATTCCAAAATCGTCGTATTGGATTCTAGGATCCACATACGTATTCGATACACTTTTCCGAGTCCAAGTAACATACTCCTTCCATTTCTCAAAGAAGTTCTCATTTGTCATTTTGGGTGTTTTATTTGTTGTTCCCAAAGAGAATCTTTCCATTTATGTCATAAATTGTGGACAAAAATAACCTTATTCATACTCACTTAAATTTTTTTTTAATGCTTATGTGCCTCACATATCCTTCACTAACTTCAATTTAACATTTTAATATTTCTTATTATACATATCGAAAAATTATAAAAACTCAAAAATAATAAACTTTGAATCGAGACGATTCAAACATGATCTCATATGACTATGTTTTAACTTTTAGTTTATCGACAATATAAAAGTCAATTTTCGTAATGAATAGTACCGTAGTCAACAATGTTGCAAGTAAAAAAGAATGAAGGTACTAAAACTAATTTTTCATTAGTTGTGGTCCCTATATTTTTTCCACTAGCTTTCACTACAAAAAAACACGGAGGTTTTCGACGGGAAAACATTGGTTTTTTCGACGCTTTTAAGCGTCGCAAAATAATTTTTCGACGCTTAACAAAGCGTCGAAAAAAATGGCGTAGCAAATCTTCGACGCTTTTTTTTCGACGCTTATTATCGTCTAAATCATCATGTGTTTCCGACGCTTTTAACCGTAGAAAATAAGATTTGGCGCCCTAAAAATAAACTACTATTTTGCATTTTTTCGACGCTTTAAAGCGTCGAAAATAGTTTGCTCCTTAAATCTGCAACGTATTATTTTTTTGAGATTTTAGACGCTTTAAAGCGTCGAAAAACTCAGTAATTTAGACGCTTTTAAGCGTCGAAAATGCTTCATATTTTAGACGCTTTTATGCGTCTAAATGAAAATAAAGTCATAATTAGTCTTTTCCATACTATATAAAATTCATCACACATACATAATTACCAACAAATATCATACCAAATCAATCATTTTCACAAAAGTATTAGAATTCGATATTCATACACGCATATATATTCGTCGATGTTGCAAAAGGCAAAATATATATTCATATACATTCATTGAAGTTAAATACATCAAAATATATAGTGTTAAATGTTTGTCAAAAGTTAAAGGCCTCCAAATATGTTGTCATTTTGTTGCATCATCCACTTTAGTGTCGAGACCTTTGCAAAAATGATTTGTTAGTCAAAGTATAAATATCGCTAAAAAATCGCAAGAAATCAAACAAACGCACAAATTTTAGCCAAAATACATACACACTTTGTGATTCAAGTCCAACAAATATTTTCATGTATGAAATTACCTTACCAAACTCCCCATGAATATACAAAAGTTTATATTAGTGATCATCATATCTATCATCCAACTGCAAACAAAATTATACATTTACATTACATGAAAATATTAGTAACTATGCTTCTACCATAAGAACTAATAAGTAATATTTAAATATTCAATTGATGATAAAATCGATAATGATTCTTACTTGTCTTTTGATTTTGTTGTAGTTGATCTAAGACTAATGCAAGTTGAGAAAGAATTTTTTGATTTTGAGCTCTTAGTTCTTCAACTTCTTCATCTTTTTTTCTCATAACCTCATCATTTCTTCTCATAAGCTCATCATTTTGTCTCATAACCTCATCATTTCTTCTCATAAGCTCATCATTTTTTCTCTCAATAGACAATAGGTAGGATTTAAGCCCCATAACATCACTTGAAGAACCACCACAATCACCTATCTTGTCTTTTCGTAATTGAGCTTCAATACCAAACACGTGAGATCTATTAACCCCAAGACCATAACCAACCACACGTTTATTAGGTTTGTCTTCTTGATGCATTATCTCGTTAAAAACTTCCGTCTCAATCACTTCACGAGGTTGGTCCGAATCAGAAGAACCACCACAATCACTTGTGTCCTATTACAATACAAAAGTATAAATGAAATATGCAATAACAATTGTTATAATGATAAGTATTTCCAATTCAATACTTTAATATACCATGAGTTCTTGAGTGCATGTACCCTCAACATAACCACTACTTTTTGTAGTGTGTGTGCGTTCCACATTTCTAACCCGCTAGGTTCTCTTTGATTCAACTTTGCCTATATAAAAGCAACGCAATACCACAAAGAACCAAACTTAACACAATACCACAAATATCGCAATACCACAAAGAAACAAACTTAACACAATGCTACAAATATACGCTAATAACACATAACTAATTTGGTAAATTCAAATGCAATTGTATTCATACTTACAAATTCAATTTTCCATTGAGCATAACTCTTTGACCCCGTGGTGTGTACCGAGTATGCATTTCTCGAGCTCTTTTCCATTTGATAATTTCTATCAATGTTAAATTATTAGTTTCTAACTTAGTAAATATAAAACTTAAATTTATGATAAATTTATTATAATACACTATTACAAATACCTTGAATTTTTCAGGGCCCAAGAAGAAACCAAGCTAATCCATTGCTCTTTTATCACATTTTTGGGCATATTCTCAATAATCTTCTCTTTTGACACATTAAAGTGATAATAGCGTTTTTTAAGCTCCCACTTGTATTGTTTCCACTTCATATTTATATGTGACAATACCATTCGATGTATCTCTTTCGTATCAGGTAACACAAATTTATCCTATATATATGGTAAGAATCTCCTTTGTCAAATAAGCATATAGTAAGAGTATTCATACCAAATTATAATAATAAAGAAAGTTATATGCATACCCAAACCGTTTTAATGATCCTTTGCTTGTAATGATCATCAACACGCTTCCAATTTTGTGCTCCAAGTGGACAAAAGGTTCCATCCTTTGACAATTCAGACAAAAAATGAACAAGTACAAGTCCCCCCCTTCTAATTGGTTGACCATATTCATTAAAATGAACAATGATCCTTCTTCCTGATGGTAAGCACCAAACATGCTTAGAAACTATTGTCCTCTCCATTATTCCTAATTTTGGAGGTTCATTCTCTGTTATCTCTGATCAATCAAAAAAGCAATTAATTAAAAATACACAATTCATATGATATATGCATATTATGATCGTTCAAGTAAGTATACCTTCTACTTGGACAACCTCATCTGGATCCACATCTATATTCTCTTTCCAATGAACATTACCCCCTGGCTTCCACATTGTTTTCTTTTTCCGAAGTTTTATCTCCATTTCCTTTGTAGGCTCATCTTGCTCTTTTGGATCTTCATTTCCTTACATGTCTCTTCAACAACATCTTTGCTCTTTGAAGGCTCTCTTGCTCTTTGGGACCATGTTCCTTGTAACTCGTAATGAATCTGTGCGGAGTATTAAATGAAGTCGTTAAGGTTCGGACATAATCCTCTTATCATGAGGTAGAGCTTTGGGATCATGTTTCTTGGTAATCGGAGGTACCAAGCTAGTAGCGGATCTTGTCTTGGAGTATTAAGTGAAGTCTTGATGGTTCGAGACAAGATCCTCTTATCAAGAGGTAGAGCTTGGGACCATGCTTCTTGGTAACGAGGTACCAAGCTAGTATGGGATCTTTGTTGGAGTATCAATAAACTTTTGGGTTGAAAAGGTCCAAATTAGTATTATGAGCTTGGTTTTGCATAAGCCTCTTGTTTGACTTGGCATAATTTTCAAAGCATTGATCGTGAGCTTTACTCTCAAAAGCCTTCATTTCACGATGATGAAACCCGTAATGACAAATCTAAAATATGAGAATATATAATTATCGTAAATTTAAATCAATGTCATTCAATTAAATCATGTTAAATATATCATGATCATAAATTATAAATAAGATAGGAGAGCAAACACTAAGAAAGATCAAATAGATTAAGATCAAATGATTATCACATCCGATAATACACATAAATAGTTGATTACATCAAACTTCAAACAAGTCCCTAGGCTTAGTTTCAACTACATAATGCCAACCATTTTTGATTTATCCTTAACATAAAATACTTGTGTTGCTTGACTAGAAATAATAAACGCTCATCCGTTAGATATCGCCAAGTGAATCAACTTTGAAAAGCTCACCGAGTTCTAGAACCACTATATTCTATCCCCGTTACTATGTCATCCAATCACAACGATAAACCACGACTTTATAAGATCCATGGTAGTCAACTTCGAGTATATCCTAATCGTCCATAGTATTTATTTCCATCGCTTCCACCATGACACCACTATTTTGAGTTCTACGACTTCTTTCACTAGCAAATGTTTTGAACTTAAAACCATTCATCATATGGCACTTCATTCTTTTAGCATATGGTCTTGGACCACAAGCCAATGCTATCAACAATCTTCCTTCGGTATCGGCCTCATCGATATTTTGGTACCTACTTAAAATATATTGTTTTAAGTGAATGAATCAATAAAATGTATAATCTGCAAATCGCTTTAGTTGATAAAATTTGTAAATCAATAACCTGCAACTTAAGCCAATCTGGAAATTCCTCCAACTTCCATTTAATCAACAAATCATTAGTAAAACAATTCTATGATTTTCCCTTTGCTTTGAGATAAGAATTCTATGCGCGATTAAATAAAAATAATATACAAGTGTTACCATAATTCTAAATAGTTTAAATTTGTTCAATAATATGATACCTAAGCTAGACTTACCTTTCAAATGGTTGAAGCAACTCTTGAAATTGTGTTAGCACATACGATGTATTTGCATCTTGCTTTTATGGTTCAAATTAATCACTTTCACCTCCCCAATTGATCTAACTCACAAGAATTGAACAAATAACTAGATGCATTTTCATTATCATCATCGTATGCGCGTGTCGATTAAAAGTGTTTCTACACCTTCTAAATATCTTGAGCAAAAGGTAATTGTTTCCTCAAGAATATAACCCTCGCAATGAACCTTCTCGGAGCTCTATTTCTCACAAATGTTTTAAGATGGGCTAAGTACCTTTAAAAAGAGAACATTGTTATTAATAAAAGTAATAAGTTCTAAAAAATTAAGGAGTGCAATGTCAAATTATCTATACCTTCAATTGGATACATCCATCTATAGTGAATGTGTCCTCGAGTTTTACCTCCTTGACAAGATGAATTAACAAATGAACCATGATAGTGAAAACGGAGGAAGGAATTCAATCTCCATTCGACCAAGACGCCTATTATCTTGGATTTAAAGCATCAAGATAATTTAGGATCAATTTCTGGCACAAAGAGACTTAAAAATAATGACGATCATCAACAAGATCAATAACTGTGGAGGCTTGAGATGATTTCAATGCTATTGGAAGGATATCTTGCATTAATATGTGGTTGTCATGACTCTTAAGATTCATTAGCTTCTTGTTTTTCAAGTTCACACATCTTGAAAGGTTTGAGCCATATCCATCGAAATTTAATACTTGCCAAAACATGTAGAAATGACTCTTTACCTCGCTCCATACAATAGGTGCAAGTGGCATGATGAATTCATTGTCACTATTGACGTTGTAGCCAAAAATGTGGCTTCACGTTTCTCTTTTCAAAAAAGATGCGAGCAAATTCATCATCTTTACTTTTTCCATCCATGTTCATCAAAGTTCCAAGTAGATTATCACACACATTTTTCTCTATATGCATGACATCTAAGTTGTGACGTAAGAATATTGTGCTCCCACTAAGGAAGGTCAAAAAATATACTCCTCTTAGTCCAAAGAATCTTAGGATCATTGACATCAATATCACCTATGAATTGTCGTTTTTCTTTTACATGACTTTTGAATTTTCCCATACTCAGCTCTAAAGTTTGTTGCTCTCTTAAAACATCGAGCAGCCATAGGTGAAGGAGCACTACCATGTTCTTCGATCCATCAAACAAACTAGTTTGAAATCTAAAAGGATGATCTCTAGGTAACCATTTACATGTCCTATAAAACATATCTTATTTCCGACTCGGGTAGAGGGTGTTGCATAATTACACTCTCGACAAGCATTATAACCCTTAGTACTCCATGGATAACATGGCGTAAGTCGGAAAGTCGTAATTGTCCACATTAAAGTGCTTGAAGTTTGAAATTCACATTAGTGTACGAATCAAAAGCATTGACACCTTTCCACAACAAATTCAACTCATGTATCAATGGACGCATATAAATGTCAATATTATTTCCTGGCCCTTCTTTGCCAGGAATGAGCATCGACAAAATAAATGAAGATGGTTTCATACACGACCATGGAGGTAAGTTATAAGGAATTAAAATTATTGGCCATGTACTATAGGTTGTATTCATTAGACGATAAGGATTGAACCCATCACTAGCAAGTCCAAGTCTAACGCTACGAGCATCATTGGAAAACCCTGGATATCGAACATCAAATTCCTTCCATGCTTGTCCATCAGCCGGGTGTCTAAGAACTCCATCGTTATTTCTACATTCATCATGCCATCTCATGTCCTTAGATATCTTAGATGACATATACATCCTTCGTAATCTAGGTATCAAAGGAAAATATCTCATCACCTTTGCTGGAACCTTACCCTTATCTGTTTCACTCTTCCATCTTGAACAAGAACATTTAGGGCAAGAATCCATCCCCGCCATCTCACTCCAATATAATGTGCAATCATTAGGGCACGCATGGATCTTTTCATATCCCAAACCTAAATCCATGATCAATTTCTTGGCTTGGTAGTATGAAGAAGGAAAATTTTTTATTTGGGGAAATGCATCAAGTAAAAGATCAATCAACATTGAAAATGATTTATCCGGCCACTTAAACAAGCACTTAAGGTGAAAAAGGTGCAAGAGGAATGATAGTTTTGAAAAGGAAGTACAACCTTCATAAAGAGGTTCATTGGAAGCTTCATAAAGCTTGCTAAATTTGACTTCTTCAAAAGAAGAATTCACATCAGGTTGTTGTGTAGGAAATTCATCAGATTCATATTGAAATTTAGGTTCCTCTATTGTCTCATTAACTAACCCCTCATCATTATGTTCACCACCAAACTCAGGACCACCTAAAATATTTGACCCAAAAGCATCTCGAAGTAATCCTGATATATCATCTTGACCTAAGTTTTCTGATCCATTGGAAGCTATAAATGGAATCCCTATTTGATTACACACATTCTCTGCAACAGTCATAGGTCCATGAAATATCCAATCCTTGTATTCTTTATAAAACCCTTTAAACAAAATGTTTCGTTCAACCTCCTCTAGTGGTAAGATTTTTTTTCTATCAATTTGACACTTGCAACAAGGGCATCTAATGAAACCATTTTGTGTCCCTTTCTTTGCAAATTCCATAAAGTCACTAACCCCCTTCATATAAGCTTCTGAATTTCTTGGTTTATTTATCCAACTCTTATCAATATATTGAGACATCCTATGCATTATATATAATAGTAAGTTTAAAAAGTTCCATATGCATACAATTAACAAATAATGGAATTAGGGATTACAGGATATAAAACACTAGTTTAATAGATAGTGCAACAAAAATAACTAAGATCAGATGTCCTAATCACATTACCTACTCTTCCAACTCTACTAACATTACAAACAAATGCATAAAAACATATGAAACTCATTAAAAAATGCTGAAATTTAAGTATCATATGAACACAAATTTCCCAACAAGAACAAAAAAATAGATAAAGAATGTTTTTTTACTTCTTTCATGTTCTAAGAAGTTGGATTCAACTTTCATGCTTAAAATACCCACAAAAGAAAATTAAATACCCACATTAACACCTAACAGATTAATACCCATCAATTAAATAAGAAATTCTAAAAAGATGATAATTTGTTATTCAAAGCTTAAATTACAAATTGGGGGAAACTGAAATTCGACCAAAACTAAACAACACTAACAAATTACATATACATATACATGATAATTTAAGATGTGGGAATTATCCTTGAACCTCAGAAATTCCCACATCCTAAATTAGAAGTAGATAAAGCTTAATCACTTTTAAACAACTCTAAGCAACAAAAAATGCAATCTTTTGGTAAATCCCAACAAATAAATGAAGCATAAAACACACCCACATCCACAATCCCATGAATTAGTGTTCTTAAATGAAGGGAAACAAAAAAAAGCCCAAGAAAATGATCCACATGTTTATCTGAAATTAAATTTTTTGATAATCTCCAAAAAAATACTAGAAAGAGTGAATCAAATGTTAAGCTTTTGTGCTTTAATAATAGGAGGTCTAAATCGAAAATCTATTCAATCAAAGTATTGAACTTTTCAAGAAAAAAAAAAGGAAAAAAAAGCAAATTCAAAACGCATTCGATGCATACAATCATGAAGGTTCCTAAAGCGCCGATCTTCAGTCGCGGCGTGGAGGGGAGGTGACAAGCGCCGACGGTGGGAGAAGCTGTGCCGGTAATCTTACAGGAGTGTGCGGTGGGAGTTAGGGTTTAGAGAGGAGAGCAGTTTGAGGGAGAGGGAGAAGGAGAAGCCTTGTTTGGTTTTTTTTATGCGGGTTTTCAGTTTTGAAAATTTTGGGTAATCTAATAGGCGGTAAGATTTTACATTTTTTTTTTATTTTTTTCGACACTTTGTATCAGTAGTTTAGACGCATTATACTGTCGAAAATTAAGCGTCTAAAAGCTCCGTTTTTTTTTTAGACGGTTAGCCAAGCGTCTAAAATAAAGCGTCAAGAAACTCCATGTTTTTTTGTAGTGTTTCTCTTTATATTTTTTTAATGTTTGTGGTCCCTACTTTTCTCCAATTAAATTTATTATTCAATTAAATAATATATCCACCATCTAAAATATTCTATTTTTCTTAATTCACGTGAACATTCCTTTTGGAAACTTCATTAGGAAACGGGGAGAGTAGGTATTAAGTATAGTAAAGCGATCAACCTATATCTTCATGTTGATTAGAAGCGAATGTTATATGTTGCATATTTTCTAGTTATGTTGACTTGTTGTATTGTATTATACTCCTATTGAATAAGTTGTACATCACTAACAAGCTTTGTTTCTTCAGAGAATGGATAAGGGGCCTTGTCCGAAGGTGCACTCAATGCAACTACGGAAAGAGTATCCTTGAATATTGTTTTTGAAAACTAATTGTAAAGATCTCGTAATTAAAATCTATTGTTTAGTTCTAAATAACGTTTAGATATGAAGAAGCGAAGGCCAAGGGTGTTGATAACTATGATAAGGATTTAGAGGATGTTATACACAAACTTATTGTGGAATGTGACAAAAGAATTAATGAAGCTCTAAAGCGTTTTCATGATGATGAGGACGTCAAAGCTGCAATTGCAATTTCTGTGTCTGAGGTTACCCAGGTATATATGTATGAACAGTGTCGTTCCTGGCATTGTGTGGGCCCGAGGCAAATTAAAAGAAATGGGCCCTCTCTAAGAAGGGTCGATTCTAAACATAAACGGGTGTTTGAAAAAATAATAGATACGAACCTTATATATTATAATTAGCATTAAAAACGTAGATGTGTCATATAATTCTAAAATGATAAAAAAAACTACTCATAAATTACAAAATTTTAAGTGTCTACTTCATTAGCTAGTATTTTCTAATTTTTGGGCCCTTTCTAACTTTGGACCCAAGGCAAATGTCTACTTTGCCTATGGTCAGGAACGGCCCTGTGTATGAAGCACCATCTTTTGATTTCATTACTTGGCTATTGATTTTTGTTACTCATTGCAGAATGAAGAGGTAATGGAGCTATCTAAACAGATCAAGGAGAAATTGAAACAAGTTGACCAATATGGTAAGTTTATTCTTATCTCTTTTGCAATGCTCTAATATTTTCTAATGAGTAATCATTGGCTTTACTGGATATGCAATTTTAGATATTGAAGAAAAAAGTGATCTTAAAATTCGAACAATGGAAGAAGTTGAAGAAATGACAAGAAAAAGAGCCGACAAGCAGGTATGTTACCATTGTAAACTATGGAAGAAGTTGGTCTGCTCACTAATCGTTGCAGTCTATGCTTATTTTGGAGGCCTTCAACAAAGATAAAGACTCTCTACCACAACCACTTCCCAATCCTCCCAAACCTGTGCTTCCACTTGATGCTCGTATTCAACAATTGATTAATGACAAATTGAAGAAAGCAGAAGATCTTGGTAAGAACTCGTGTAGTGTTAATGTGGCCTCTATTCTTTGAAGTTATGATTTCTGAACATTCTATGTGTTACGCAGGCGAGCAAGGAGTGGTTGACGAAGCGCAGAAAGCAATGGAGGAAGCGGAGGCACTAAACAGGGTTGATACTTTATTTTTACTTCAATTGAATTTTCAGTTTTTATGCCATATTCTAAGCTTGTCAAACAATTGGAATTAATATGTGCTATGTTGCACCAGCTTGCGCCGAGGCAGGAGCCTGCTGTAGGGGATTCAGGGAAGCATACTGTTGCTAATGTTCGCTTTGTAAGTCCTTTTGTTCACTACATCGCTTCAATTCTTAAATTACTTCATTTGCAACTCCTATTGTCTTTGATTTCCTTGCTCTTGGGGCTGGCTTGGGCTAGGTGTGGGAAGAGCATGATGTTGTTAATTATTTGTGTAAACTTTGAGATTAAAAGTCAATGATTTGGGGTAATAAAATTTGAAGGATAGATGAAAATAGGGTTGCTAGTCCACATAACAACATTATGTCATTACCCAATGAGGCTTGCGCCTAGGAAGTTTTAGGTGATTGAATGTGTGCAACCTTACCCTTGAAATGTTGAAGGGGTTTATTCCAATTGTCCCTTGATTGTTCCACATAAATAAGAAGCGTGCATTATTTAATGAGGCATAAAAATATTAACATAGTTATTATTCATGGTGATGACATGGAAAACCTAGAGATATTTTGGCTTAGAAAGGGGTGGAGGAATCGTGGCTCTCCAGTGTACGAGCTAATGTTGGAACAATGGGTTACTGCAAGCTTATTTTAACATTATTTGATAGGATGACGTATGTATACACATTTTTTCGTGTATACCTTCAGGCTTCATTTGGTTGAAACTGTTATGTGGTCTTGCAGAATAATCAGAGGCTGCGTGTCTGTGACATTTGTGGATCGTTCTTGAATGTTTATGACAGGTAATAGTTTTACAAGGATAGCTGTTGCAGTTAAAGAATGTGCGATTTTTATTTTATGCTTCTAGATCATGCTGATTAGCTATATACTCATGGGAAAGCTTCATTTTAATTAAGTTTGTTATCTTATTTATGGCATATGTAATTCTTTTGGATAAATGTATTTGATATTCATTTGTGGTTTTCAGGGATCGTCATTTAGCAGAACATTTTGGAGGAAAGCTTCATTTGGGCTACATGCGAATTCGTGAGAAGTTAGCTGACCTTCAGGTATGATTTCTCTATGTTTTTTTTAAAAACTTTTTATATATAATTTGTTATGTTTTTGGATGTCATTTAGGGGGTGTTTGGAAGAAAGAATGAAAAGGGAATGGAAACTCTTAAGGAGCAAGGAAAATGATAAGGGTTATCCTTATTAGTTTGCTATAAAGAGAGGTACGAGTATTATAAAAAAAATAATATTATGCATCATTGTTTATAAGAGGGTAGGAGGAGAGAGACAAAGGAAGGAAAATGGGGAAGATCAAGGACATGTAAT
Source organism: Amaranthus cruentus (assembly GCA_019425755.1). Taxonomy (NCBI): domain Eukaryota; kingdom Viridiplantae; phylum Streptophyta; class Magnoliopsida; order Caryophyllales; family Amaranthaceae; genus Amaranthus; species Amaranthus cruentus. The sequence continues at coordinate 10,105,280 of CM033454.1, forward strand.
GGGTTTTTTTCAATTTGCTTTCACCTCTTTTGAGAGGTTAACATGTAAGGATATATGTTACCTCAAATAGCAATGAGGTAACAAAGAGGGTAAAGCGTTAACATAAAGAAACGTAAAGTGTTATCCTAAAGTCAAAACAAACACTAATTAAGGAAAAGCAATATCTATTTCCATTACCACGTTTTAAATACACATATCAAACAGCTCCTTAGTGTGACCTTGACCTATTAATTTAGTTAACTCTTAGCATCGATGGGGTTTGCGAGGAACTAGTAATTATGTAGACCTTAGGGATCTTGCACTCTTGGTCTAAATATGTATATTTCCAGAATCTATACATTTGGTTTATAGTTTATACGGATAAAACATCCCTTTTGCTTTGTCCCAACATATTAAGATAATCAAAATAGCAAAAAATAAATAAATAAAAAAAATACAAGAGTCGAGAATTTAATTTATTTGTTGGAGTTACTCTATTTTGTCTTTAGAGTTGGGAAATTCTCAAAGACTGAATATGTGATCCAGGTGCTGGTCTATTGTCACATTGTTTTTTAGTTAAAGGTCTCGATTGTGCCATTTGTGAATTTTTCTTTAACTTAGAAGAGGGCTTATTACATTTGCCTATTTTGATTTGGTATGTTTCTCACCTTTTGAATTTAAGCAAGACTTGAAATAAAAAATGCAGACCAATCCTTGGAATTTCCTAGATAAGGTTTAAAGGGGAAAGGATTGGTACCTCATATTAGATAATTGTGGATGAGTTTCATGTATTTTTTCTGGAGAAAAAATCAATTACGATAATTAGTACGCCATTGTGGGTTTGGGATTATATTTACCTATGATTGCTTCCAGTTCAAATGCTATTAGACGACACCTATTTATCGATAGACGTGGCACATGACATTATATATCTAACACTGAGGTTAGTGATTGAGGACAATGCTTAAAGTTTTTATGTTCCCTTAATCTAATAAATTGCGTTGTCAGCATGCTGATATGAGCACTTGGATAGTCGACTTCCTATAACACTATGTATGTATCTCTTTTTGTTTTTTATATCTTCACAGTTTTGTTTTCTGAACTTGTAGGAGTCTACACTGAATAGCTGTATTTGTTTCTTTTTTAGGATTGTGTGTGTGTGTGTTCAGTTTTTCATCATGTGTGAATGGAAGACTTAAAGTCGATGGGTACTTTTACCACCGGTAGTTGTCTGTGTTTCCTTGTTTTTGTCAAATTTTACAAAGTATGGATCCTCTATTATTTTTTTGATGTCTGTGTTGCGTAAACTGCCATTCGTGCCTGGTTTTTCTTCTGTCTCTGACTCTGTTGAGTTGATTGATGGACATCTTTACCTTCTGTATGTGTTTGAGCTCCCTAATGTTTTCGCCTTTAAGTATGGATCCTCCATTGTTTTTTTGATCACTGATCCTCCATTTTTTTTATCTCTGTGTTATATAAACTGCCATTCATGTCTGGTTTTTCTCCTGTCTCTGTTGAGTTAATTCATTGGACATCTTTACCTTCTGTACGTGTTTGAGCTCCCTAATGTTTTCACCTTTTATGGTGCTCAGACTAGTGGATATTAAATTGTAAATGTACTTGCTGTAGGGTTTCACCTTTTCTCTCCTTTGTACTTTTGCTAAATCGGTCTGTATTCTTGTGCTATATTTTTTACAGTACTGATGGGGGATTGTGGGATACATTTATCTGATTAGAACTTGCATCTTCAACCCACTTTTGTTCTCCCTGATAGTTAAGCTTTTTGGAAATTAAACAATCTCTATTGAAGCATTTGATGTGTGCCGTATTTTTCTGAAATTCGAATTGTCAATAGCTGATGTTTGTTGCATACACAAGATTTCCTACAAGTAACCTGCTAATGGAGATTTTGAATTGATTGAACAAATTTTATATTGGATTTGCTAATTTTTTTTCAGGAAGAGAGAAACAAGCGCAGAGTACATGAAGATGATAGAAGGTAGGTGTCCTCTACTTTCCCCTTAATATTTTCGTCCTTTTTTCTCAATTTCCTAGAACCGCCGCCCACCCCCCGCGGACTCCCAATCTTTATTCTTGTCCTTCTACATGGATCTTCCTCCAAAACTTCCCTAATTTCTGAATCATTTTGTAGGTCCAGATCGCGTAGTCGTGATAATGACCATGAACGAAGGGATTATGATCGGAGAAGCAGGGATTGTGATAGGAATGATAGAGACCATGACCGTGAAAGAGATAGGGACCGTTCCCTCAGTCATGAGTCAAGAAGTCGTTATAGATCTCGTTCACGGTCTAGAGAAAGCTCTAGGGACTATGGACGTGATTATGATCGTGACAGGTAATTTGAATTCCACTAAGTTGTACATTTTGGTGAACCTGGTATGTGTAAAGATCACGCCATACATTTCTCTTGTGTATGTAAGGTGGAATCTTTTTTCTTTGGCTATGATTTTTGTTTATGGACTTTGCACTAGATGTTTTTAGTATTAGGGTTTGAATTTTATCTAGGCCAAATAGGGCGAGTTTCTTTTAATAGGTTGCAATGACGAGGGCCTATCGAGGAAAATCTGACTGCGTTCATGGTTTTATATACATTCTTCAAGGATCTTGGATTTGAGTCTCGTTATCTTCTTCCCTTTCCTTAGCCTACATGTACATATTGATTATGGTGAGATGTTCCTTTTGGTCAACGGACTCATAATCATGTACCGGGAAGTTTTAGATGTTCAGATTCTTTTAGTAAGTTTTAGATATTCAGTTACTTACTAGCTCATGCTTGCTATTTATTGCAGTTGTTACAGCCGAGATCAATACTAGTGCTTTATTTGCGACATTCTTTCCATGAAAACATTTGTTCTTGTTTGAGCTCGATATCATCATCTGCTGCAAAAAATGTGAAGTATATTTTAGTTGTAAGACTTTACGTGTCTTTTGCAGTTGGGTTGGTTAATTTGATGAAAGAACAAGTAGATGCTTCTTTTGCTAGTTGGAGAAGGAAAATTTTCTATTAATTTTTTAAGATCGACATGAATAGAAAAACCTTAGTTAATGTACTCAGCTTAACCAGGCTTACAGTTCTATGTACATTCTTTGACTTTTTTTGATTTGCATATAACGAATAGTATTACTGCTATCTCTTAATAACGGAAAATGTGAATTGTGATTTGTGAATTTGATGTATCACTTTTTACTTTTTCAAGTCTTCCTAGCCTAATCTGATACTCTCTCTCTTCCTTAAAGAATCATATTTTCATTTTTATTTTCTCTCTCTAATCTTGCCCTCCTCCTCTCTTAACTCTAACGAAAATTTTGGGGACAAATTGCAAAGATTGATTGTGTTCTTCTGAAATTGGATTATTTGATTGTTGATTCTGAAATAAGGAAATTGCTTCTGAAATTTTTATGAAATTGGGTTCGACTTTTCTGAAATTGGACAAATTGCTTCTGAAATTGCTTCCAAAATTTTCACAGGTATGAAATTTTTGTTCGACTTTTCTTGTTTGAATTGCAAATCTGATACATTTAAATCTGATACTTTTGTTCGACTTGTTAATTTTTCGATTTGTTCATGTCTTATTTTCGATTTTTTGATTTGTTTATATCTTGTTTTCGATTTTGAAGTTCTGTTCTTTAAAAATAGGGTAGTTGTTGTTCTTCAAAAATATGAGGTTGTGATGAGTTTAATATCTTAAGTAATCAATTTCAATTTTGTTTTCTGGGCTATTTTCTTCTAAGTTGTTTAGATTTTTAATCAAATTGAGACATTCATGTTCTGATACATTATCATACTTGAGATTATTGTTCGTTTGAAGATTGTTCGATTTGATGAGATTATTGTTTGATTATTTGATGAGATTATTGTTCGATTTGATGAGATTATTGTTCGATTTTCAAATTGTTCGATTATTGTTCGATTTGATGATCCTATTAACCTTACACACAATGATCCTGTATTAAGAATTCATAGTGTTATCTTTGATTCACACAATCTTTCATTGTTCGATTTTCAAATTGAAGTACAGTCTTATCTTTGATTCACAGACTTTTATGTGAATGTAACTTTGACACTATCTTCATTCTTATCTTGCTCTTCATTTAAGTACAATGTTATCTTCACCTATATTATTGTGTCAAATTGTCTATATATTTAAACTGTATATCTAATTCCAATTCTGCATTCATTCTAATTCCAATTCTGCATTCATTCTAATTCCAATTCTGCATACATATTATTTTTAAATTGATTCTATCATATCTAATTCGACTATTATTTTTAATCTACATTTGACTATTATCTTGCTCTTTTTTGAATCTTAATATAGGCATATTATTGTTTTAACTAGTTTATAATCTTAACATAGGGATGGAAGAACTTGGTAATTCAAACATAGTTGAACTTAGAAGTTCAAGTTCAACATTTGTTGAAAATCAAAGTAAATTTCTCATTTAATTTAATTATATTGTTTTACATTTATTTTATACAAATTCACTTATTTGATACAAATTCACTTATTTTCAAATTGCCAGATTTTGATGAACATATTGATTTTCTTGATATGATAGATTTTGATGTCTCAAGTTTTCAAAGTCAAGGTATACTTTATTTATTTATTTCAGTATAAGATACATAGTGTGTTAAATTAGGTGCATATTGTGTTACACAATGACATAGTATGTTAAATTAGTTGCGTATTGTATTAAACTCTGTACCAGTTATTTACCCAACTGTGTACATATTATGTACATAGTTTAAACTCTGTAAATTCGGTGCATATTATGGTACATTGGGTACATATACTAGTAAACTGTATACATATCGGGTACATGTTGGGTACATAGTGTGGTAGAGAAACATTGTACTCAAAATTGTACTCGGTGTTATTTGTATGTAAATTTTAGTAAACTGTGTACATATTATGTACTCGGTGTTATTTAAACTATGTACATAGTGTGGTAAAGAAACATATTCTAGTAAACTGTGTACATATTATGGTAAATTGGGTACATGTTGGGTACATATTCTAGAAATATACTCTACTAAACTGTGTACATATTATGGTAAATTTGGTACATATTGAATAATTAGAGTGAGTTTTTTATTGTACAAATAGGTAAATTGTGTACATATTAAATAATACTAATATATATATATCTCTATTATTCAATATGCAGAAATTCAATGTCCATCCACTGAGCTTCAAATTAGTTCTAGTCCTATCCCGTGTTACACTCCAAGAGGAAGCAATGAGTGGATACCTCGCTGTTCAAAACAATACACACCCCATATAGGTATGCGTTTTTCTACATTAGAAGAAGGAGTACAGTTTTATAAAGCATATGCTTCCATGTGTGGGTTTACAGAGAGAATGGGAACACAAAAGAAAAGTAAGGAAACAAATGATATATATTTAAAATATATTTATTGAAATAAACAAGGATTTAACAATGATCCAACTAGTGCAATAAATCAAAGAAAAAGGTCTTTAAAACATGCTGAATGTAAGGCTATGATTGGTTTGAGAGCCTGTAAAGAGGGACATTGGGAAGTTTATAAATTTGTAGAATCTCACACACACCATTTCTCATCCCCAAAAAGTATGTATCATTTGACAAATACTAGAGAACTTACATCTGCTCATATGAAGTTTATATTTGATAACTCTAAGGTCAACATAGGACCAAGTAGAAGTTACAACATGATGAAAGAACATGTTGGTAGCTTTGAAAATGTTGGAGCATCAATGGTTGACTTTAAAAATTTTTCAAGGGATATCAAAGCTCATTTAAATGATGCAGATACATCTATTTTGATTAATAATCTGAAGACAAAAGTTCAAAACACACAAAATGGTTTTTTTTTTAAGTTTGATGTAGCACAAGGAGATAAAGGAAACCATTTGACTAGAGTTTTTTGGGCTGACCCTATTTGTAGAAAAAATTATGCTTTGTATGGGGATATGGTATCGTTTGACACTACATTTGACTCAAACAAGTATTGTTTGGTCTTGGGTCTTTTTACCGGTGTTGATCACCATAAAAGGTGTGTTACTTTTGGGGCTACTTTAATTGCACATGAGGACATACAAAGTTTTACTTGGGTGTTTGATAGTTTTTTAGAAGCAATGGGAGGGTGTGAGCCTATATGTATTATTACTGATCAAGATCCTGCAATGCCATCTGCAATACAAAAGGTTTTTAAAAATACAAAACACCGACTCTGCATGTGGCATATCATGAAAAAAGTACCTGAAAAAGTAACACGAACATTGTGGAAAGACACGGATTTTGCTGAAAAATTAAACAATGTAGTATGGGATAGAGATCTTGAACCACATGAGTTTGACTTGAAGTGGAAAGCAGTAATGACTGAGTTTAAATTAGTAGATGATGCTTGGTTTATCCATTTGTTTAACATTAGAGAAATGTGGATACCGTCATACTTTAGGGAGTTGTTCTTAGGTGGCATATTAAGAAGCACTCAAATATCTGAAAGTGAGAATAATTTCTTCACACGGTTCACAAATTCACATTTAACTTTAGTAGAGTTTTATTTAAGATTTGAGTCTTCTTTGGATGTTCAAAAGCATGAACAAAGTAAATTAAATAGTGATTCAAAGAACAACATGCCTACTCTATTTTCTCCACATTCCTTGGAAAAGAATGCATCTTTGTTTTACTCCCACACAATGTTCTATATATTCCAAAATGAATTCAAATCGGCATGTTTTGGTTGTGGAGTGAATAGTATGGATGTTAGAGATGATGTGGAACATACCCAGGTAATTGACAACTACAGAGGTAGAGTTTATAATGTCAAGTATTTTGAAGTTTCAAGGGATTGTTTGTGTTCTTGTAAAATGTTTGAGTCCATGGGTATGTTGTGTCGTCATGTTATTTTTATATTGAAAGGGAAAAATCTGAAAGAAATTCCTAAGCAATATATGATGAATCGATGGAGCAAAAAAGCAATGAAATTGCCAATATTTGGCAACTTTGAGAAATGTTTGAATGAATCAGCAGATAAAGATAAGAAAGTGGAGTTACTTGGTCATTTGTGGAGCAAATTCTTCTTTTCTATTAGTCTTGCTGAGGGTAGGATAGATGCAATGGAGTTACTACTTGAAAAACTTGAGAATGCTGAAATGCAAATTAAGGATATGATCAGTAATGATGATACCCCTACGCATATACATGGGAAAAGGAAAAGCCATATTGAATCATTTGTTGGTTCAAATGAAATAGAGATTAATATACTCAATCCTCCTAAGTCTTCAAACAAAGGGAGTGGTACTGGAAAAAGAAAAAAGAGTGACAGAGATATTGCAATTGAGAAATCCAGAAAAAATCTCAGACTATGCCGAACTTGTGAACAATATGGAACACACGATAGTCGAAATTGCCCAAAGAAAAAATCTGGTCAAGGTAATAAGTAAATTTTTGTTTTGATTATGTATAACTTATATATATATATAATGCATATAATACGTTTTGATTATTTTTGTTTTGGGCTAGATGCAAATGAGACAAATGAAGATGAAGATGAAAATTGAAGATGAGGATTGAAGATTAAAGATTGAAGATTGAAGATGAACTCAGTTATTATGTATTTTGTGGACATACTTTTGCATATTATTTTTATTTTAGAAAAAGTGTTCATACTTTAGAATATTGTGTACATTTTGATATTTTAGTTTCAAATGTATTTTTAGTTATTGTGTATTTTTATTTTAAGATGAACTCCATTATTATGCTAAACTCTATATATCTATCATTTGAGCTTACACTTGATCAAATTCTGCATCAAGAGCTCCATTATTCGTATACATATTGTCGTAAACTTTGTACATATTTCTACTTTGGGGGTACATATTTAAAACTGTGTACATATTTAAAACTGTGTGGCAGTGATTTGTATATTTCTCCTTAGAGTTTATGTTAATGATTATTCTGCTCGATTTAGGGAAGTTAAAATGAGTAAACAGTGTACATATTGTGCTAAACTTCAAATAATTTGGAGTTAAAATGAGTAAACAGTGTACATATTGATGAGTTTCAAAAGCTACATTAAGTATCAAATGTATTTTTTACTTATTGTCTACTACTTGAAAAGTGAATTATTTAGTAATAAACATGGTACACACTTTACTAAAAACAGTGTACATATTAAATTCTACATATTTAGTAATAAACATGGTAAGACTTTATTAAATTATTTAGATAACGTGTTGGTAATCATCCAATTTTAAATAATTTAACAATTATATCTGAGTAAACAGTGTACATATTGTGCTACACTTTATTAAATTTAATTATTTAGAAAAATGGATAAAAACTTTTATACTAGGTTTTTTAGATAACAAATAATTAAAACCCAATTTTACTACGTTAAAATTGTTAGTAACCATCCAATTTTAAATAACGATATTACCGTTAAAAATAATTTGGAGTTAAAATGAGTATTATAAGAAATTTGAACGATATAAACAGTGTACACTCATAGTTAATACACTCAGAGTAAAATGAGTATTATATCAGAGTAAACAGTGCACTCATAGTTCATACACTCATAGTTAAGAGATTTGAATACACTATCTTTTCTTCTTGGAGTTAACAACAGTTTTACCCTCCAATGCATTGCCTTCTCCATTAAAAACTTCTAATTTAGCAAGAAGTTCATCTCGAATCTCATTTAAATCATCAAGAAGAATGGCAGCACCTATTGATGAACGATATAAACGCCTGCGTAGTGGCTTTTAAAAAACAAGTATAACAATTATATGTTAGTATTTTATCATGTATTGGTTAACACAAAACATTGATAATAATTCATACATCATGTAAGTCGGAATGAAAAACTTTTCCTTCAAATAAGAGCATAGCCATCATCATAAAAATAGAACAATCAACGTTTGAATTTGTTTTACTCTTGAACGGAATCCTTTCAATATCAAAAGAGGACACATCCTTCGTACATGGATGCTTGAAAAACTTCAAAACTTTACACAAAGATTCCGCCTAAAAAAATAAAAGATATTAGTTGAATATCTTTTAATCAAACAAAACGCAAGAATACATTTTGAACAGTTAATCAATTATCAATGTTGCATTCAAATTAAAAATCAGCTTATTTAAAGAACACTCTGCTGACAGAAAATAACCACAAAAAAATACCAAATTGATCAAACAAAAGAAAAGAAACCAACAAAATTATGATATGTACCTTTAAAAGTCCAATATGTACACAGCTATGCGAAAATTATATTATTTAGTTACTTACCAAGACATTAGCCCACATATCAAACTTCGCTTGACCTCTTTCTGTATAATTTCTATTATCAACAACTTGAATCTTTTCTTGATCCAAGTTTATGACAACTAGATAATAATGTTCATCCATGAGCATTGGCAGAAAAATCTAAAAACACAACAAAAATAAAAATCAACTCTAACTAAATATTACCATAAATAATATAATAAAAACAATAGGCAAAGATAATATCACCAATTTGGCTCTATTCAAGTACTGTATACCATCGTGACTTGAAACGTATAATTTCAATGCTTCAACAACGGATTTATCATTAACACCTTCTTTTAATAACTTTACAAAAGAAGGCTGAAAAACAAAAAAAAAAAGATAATTGTCAAGAAATAAAAATGAAAATAAAATATAAAAAAAGAAAAAAAATACCTTGTATGATAAATCATAAAAAAATCTCAAGTCATCATCATTCTTTTTCACCAAATGTTCATTCAACAAAGTTGACCAACAATCAACAATTGAATTGGATACAAGATTGTGAGCCTGAAGGGTGAAGAAGTCATTTGTATACACAACATACTTTTTCTTATAAACAAAAAGTCGTTCACTATCCCAAAAAATCAACATAAAAAAAGCATTAGTTAGTTAAATAAAAACAAACCAAAAAAATACATTTAGTAAATTAAATATGTTTTACCTTTCACTCCTTCTCTTTTGTTTGGAAAAAACAAAATCGATTAGTTGTTGTTGAAGGATGGGCAATTGCTTCATCAAATTTGCGTTCTTCTTCATGTAGAAGAAATGAAGCTAACTTCAACATCACCGGGCCCACAATCAAAATTAGAAAAAATACTACAAAGGTTTTCTTTAATTACAAAAAAATCAGTTTCTTTCAAAAACTCGGTTCTTAAATCTTCATCAATCTTTAACTCAAGATTTGCGCATGGAAAATTCATATCATCAACAGGTTTTTCTTGAATGTCTTCAAAAATTTTATTGACATCTTCTTTTGCATTCAAATCTAAAACAGAAAAAGTGACATTAATAATCTTTAAATAACTAATAAAATTCTCAAAACAAAATACTATGAATTTAGAGTTTACAAAATTAAAATTTATACGTTGAGGTAAATATTCTTCAAAAACAGGCATTGATTGAAGATGTTCTTGCATTGCCTTGAACTGAGCTACAGATTTGTCAATAAATTCCAAATCTGCATCACTAAACTCCATTTGGGACAATGTTGAAGGTCCTTCTGAATCAACATTGCCCCGAGAATTCATTCTTTCTTTTATTTGAGAAAGACGCTCAAGTTGAATAGTAGAAATAACTTGAACATCTCTCTTAAATAAAAGTAGAGCCTCTAAATCAACCTACATAATGAAAACATAAATTAAAAATTATATCAATAGCAAATAAAAATATATTAAATAATTACGATGAAAACATCAATTAAAAATTATATTAATAGCAAATAAAAACATAAATACTTACATTGTGAGCTGCTTTGTTTTTGATTTCTTTGTTGGTTTCCAAATGATCAGGAATTTTATAATGAATGAAGTTATCATCAATAGATGAAAGCTCAGAAAACAAGGGAGGAGTAGAAGAAATAGGAGGAGGGACAAAAGGAGATGTAAAAGGAGAAGAATGCACGACACTTATTGGATAAGTGTCACGGTCCATTAAGGCAGAACCAAAACCAGACAAACCTTCATTTTTTAACCTTTGGGATATATTAACATTATCCCAATGTTGAATCAAAGGTAAATCGGTTGGAGACTTAATCCCTTGAAAAACAAATCTATGAAAATAAAAAATTTGTAGAAGTAAAACACAACCAGTTACTCTTCCCCTAAGAATAGTACTGCCCTGAACAGAAGTGTTTTTGCAAACACTTATAGCCCGACACAATCGATCTAGAACAAATTTCGACCAATTATATGAGCTAATCATGGAAATGTCTAAAAGAGCATAAGAAATGGAAAAATCAATAGTTTTATTGGCAGTGGGAGAGAGAAAAGTAGAACAAATGTATAATACAAACATTTGTAAAAATTTAGCATCCCCATCAACTAAAGTCATCATTTTTTCCCTAAGACACTTGATTGATACTTCATCATTCTCTAGTCCTAAATGAGACTTCAACAAATTAACAAAATGATAATCATCATGATTTTGGCGTTTACTATTTATAGGAACTGGAATGTTAGATATAGGAAGCATAAACACATCCCTACAGTCTAAAGGTGTCACAACAAACTCCTTGTTGCTATCTACAGAAAAAAGACGTCCGATTGGATCAAATCTTTGGACAAGCCATGGGACAATGGCACGATGAAAAACAGTCATTTTCATCAATGACAAACCGGAAAAGCCAATGTCATTGATTTTTTGAAGATTAAGAGGTTTTAACTCCCTTAATTCATTAAACAAAGAAACGACTTGGCTAGGTTTGCAATATGTTTCAATTGGAAAAGAAGATATCCCGTATTTAAGAAAAAATAAAGAATATCAATGGAAACAACAACAATCATATTATGTAATAATGAAATATAATAAAAACACATGGTGTACTACTGATAAAAAATTATGTACTGTCGAAATCATATTATGTACCTCTAAAGTTACTATATGTATATGACCAATTCATAACAGTGTACTCCTAAAAGACCAATGAATATGACCAATTCATATCAATTAGATATTGCATAATAAATCAATGAACAATCAATAAAACAGTAAGTACTAAATAAAATTATGTACTCCTAAAATTATATTATGTACTCCAAAAATTAGTGTAAAACACATGGTGTACTATTGATAAAATTATGTATTGGAGAAATCATATTATGTACCCCTAAAGTTAGTATATGTACATAAAACTAAAAGAGAAAAAACACACTATGTACAATTAATACAAAATCATACTATGTACCCTTAAAGTTAGTATATGTACAAACACCACACGAGGCATACAAAACTAGAATACTAGAAAAAACAAACATCAATGTAAAATAATCGGTGAATAATCAATGAATAATCAAAAACACACTATGTACTATTCATACAAAATTATGTACTGTCAAAATCATATTATGTACCCCTAAAGTTAGTATATGTACATAACACCACACGAGGCATACAAAACTAGAAATACTAGAAAAAATAAACATCAATTATGTACATAATAATTGATAATTGAATACTATAAAATAATCAATGAAGAATCAAAAAAACACACTGTGTACATATTTAAAATTATGTACTGTCAAAATCATACTATATACCCTTAAAGTTAGTATATGTACAAACACCACACGAGGCATACAAAACTAGAATACTAGAAAAAATAAACATCAATGTAAAATACACTATGTACTATTCATACAAAATTATGTACTGTCAAAATCATATTGTGTACCCCTAAAGTTAGTATATGTACATAACACCACACGAGGCATACAAAACTAGAAATACTAGAAAAAATTAACATCAATGTAAAAGAGAAGTACATAATAATTGAATATTATAAAATAATCAATGAAGAATCAAAAAAACATTGTGTACTATTGATTCAAAATTATGTACTGTCAAAATAATATTATGTATCCCTAAAAACCACAACAATATAATAGGTAAAAATTAAGTATTGTTTGCAACTTACTTTTCATGACCAAGTACAGATTGTTCATGAACTAGTAAAGATTGCTCTTTCAACACAGCTTTCTTGAACTTCTTCGACTTTGGTCGAAGTCTAGCTGATGTAGAAGATTCTGGAATGTCTTTAGGTAGTTCGAAGCTTACTTTCTTCAAAACCATATTCTACAAACAAAACCAAAAGAATACAAATCAAAATCAACAACGAAATTGAACATAAACTCTCAGGAGACTTTTTAGGTATACTATCAATTTCAGTGACAAATGCACAAAAACAACATCTATCAACTTCCCTAAATCCAGCAGAGTAATCATTCCAGATACTACACACCAAAATTGAGCAGAATAATCACTACCAAGTTAAGGACAAAAGTACTGTGCTCTTTGCTTGAACAAAATAAGGACAAAATCATAAAAAAAAAAAAGAAAGTTCAAAAAGTGCTCTTTGCTTGAACAAAATAAGGACAAAATCATAAAAAAAAAAAAGAAAGTTCAAAAAATAGAAGATGAAGAAAGAAAGCCAGCAGACACTGTTAAAAAGAAGCAAAATCACGAAACCCTAATTTGAACATAAACAAAATCGCAAATCGAACATGAAACAAGCAAAATCGCAAAGTTCAAAACAATCGCAAATCGCAAACGATCCATAATTTAAACATAAACAGATTGTTAAATTTGAACATAAAGTAGATTATAAAATAAAATCAAACAAGCAATATCTGTCACAAATCGAACATAAACCAAAATCAAACAATCAAAAGCAAACATGAAACCAAAAAATCGAACAAACGAAGCAAGCATGAAACCAAAAATTCAAAGCAAACAACCACAATCGAACAACCACAATCGAGAAAATAAAAGACAAAGAAACTTGCGAATGACATACAAATTTTCAGAATAATAACGAATTTAGATGAAGGAAGAACGAAATGAGAGATTGAAGAACTAAAATCTCAGATCCAAGATTGAAGAAGGACATGAGAGAGAAGGTAAGGAAGAGATGAAAGAGAGATAAGGTATGAAAATGAAATTAAGGTTTTCAATTTTCAGGGCGCGTGAAGGCAAAAACCCACGCGTCAATCAAGGCCGTCCATCTCCATCCAACGGCTGAAATTAACGTTTTCAGTTTTCACCAATATAATTGGTTTTCACCCGATCCAAACTATATATATATATATATATATATATATATATATATAGATTTAGGATCAAATGAGAAGGATTTTGTTTGATTTTTTTTAGTTACTATATATACAAAAAAGGATACTATGTTATAAAAAAAGAACACATTAAAATTTATGTCATAGTTACTTTTCTGCGTAACATAGTTACTTTTACAATTTTGTGTTTTTGACTCAATCGTGTCCATAAATTTTTTATCTTAGTGAAATCAAGGGTGTAGAATCCTTCTTACCCTTCTTATTTTCAACACCCTTCTCATTGGATCCCTCCCCTATATATATATATATATATATATATATATATATATATATATATATGTATATATATATATATATATATATATATATATATATATATATATATATATATATATATATATATATATATATATATATATATATATATATACACATATTTATATATACATACACATATATATATATACATAAATACATATACACACACACACATACACACACACACACTCACACACACACACTACAAATAATTATTGATTTGGTGACTAAAGTTGCCTACCTAATTAAATGGGTCATTAAAAATGGCGACCCAATTCCTACCAGAAGCTATAAGTCGCTAAATCATGGAATTTGGCGACTACAACAATTAGTCCCCATCGTGTCGCCAATAGTGACTGAATGCAAGTCCCTATCTAGTCGCCAACAAATTCTCCACATTGTAAGGAGATTGAAACTGGTCCCCAACAAATTCTCCACATTTTAAGGATAAATATATTTGGAATATATTGAATGTGAGTCCGATGCATTTATATCTCTTGTTAATGAAGAAGAAGCTGATGATGAAGATGTTATATTATCTAAAAGTGAAGATGATGAAACTGATTCGGGTGATGAGGATTGACATATGTTTTAGTTTGATTTATTTTTATCTACTATGTATCTTAGTTTGATTTATTTTAATTATTATGTATACTTTTCGAATTATTTTATTATGTTATGAAATATTAAAATTAATTTTTATCAACATATATTAAATTATTATAATTGTATTAATATTAACTTAGTAAAAATAAAAAATTTTAATTATATAAATATAATATATATAAATATAGATGTATATCAATTTGTATTTTATTCTTGATCTAAACGTCAAAATATACTCAAGTGGGATCTTATTTGATTCGTCTCAACGTAAATTTTATTAATATTAAGTTTTTATAATTTTTAATTATGCACAATTAGAGATATTTATAATTAATTAGTGTAATATTAAATATTAAATGGGACAATTTAAAAGAATTAGAAGTATTAAATGTATATAATTTTATTTTAAGTAAAACGACAAGAAAAATAAATGGCGGCATTATTTTAGAATATTGGCGGTATTTATGGGAAGTGGGAACATTGGAGGTTAGTTTTTAGACAACCGGTTAATTTTTTATGGGAAGTGGCGGTGGTATTATATTCAATAACTACTATTTTCTTCTTAAAATTAGCATGAAACTAATTCTTTACTTCATCCTGCAAAAAAAATTCTTTATTTCCATTTTTAATTTTTACAAAACCATAAAACCAAGCCTAATTGCATTTCTATTCATGTTAGATAAATCGTGGTTTCAAGATTTTTGTTGAATAGGTAATGTTTTTTTTATTTGTTGTTATTGCCTTATTTTAAATTTTGTTGGAAATTTGATACTTTTGTTTACAGTGCAATATAATATTTTAACTTTCTGATGATAATTAATTAATTAATGTGGTTCATTGTTATCAAATTGAAGTAAAATCACATTCTATTATGTTCTTGATCTTGTTAATTTTTGTTAATTACAATAATACTAATTAATTTTGAAAAATATAATTAAACAGAGTATTGGTGGAGAATTGAATATTATTTCTCTGGGTTTTCTGAATGAATGTACAAGAACAAGCAATGTTGCTATAACAACAGTACAACACACTGTAATTTTAGGCTAGTATATGTCTAATTATTCTAATTGATATATTAAGATGTACACATTATTCTAATTGCTATATTTAAGGTTATAAAAAATCCGGTTATATCCTACAGATATAGAAGTACTAGAATTTGATATTTTTGTTTTTTTTTTTGAACGAAAACCAATTTGGGATTTTTGTTGTTTGTTGTAAATTAACATAGTTCATTGTATATTATTTAGATTAGTTTTAGTTGTGAATTAATAGTATGAAAATTTTATAATAATTGGATTAATCTTATTACAGCTTAGATGTGGAAATGTCGAATAATCGAGATGATAGGCAACATTCTTACCAAGATATTGATTTAATGGAACCCCTGATGATCGAACTAATCATGAGCGTATAAGAAAGCAATTTATGCTCCAAGAGGAGGAAATAGCTGAGATTATGCGCCACATTACTGCAGTGACAGATTCTAGGGTAAGCGTTCAACAACAATTCGATATGTTGCAACAACGTTTAGCCAGTGTTGAACATGAAAATGCGCGTTTAAAAGATCTTCTTAGTCGAGGGCCTGTTAATTATGGACCGTGGGGTCTAATAGAAGTGGTCCAAGTTCTTCTTAGTTTAATTTTATGTTATTATTGTAACATTTAATTTTTATTTTAATTGTATTTAAATTATTTGTTTATTTTTAGTATATATTTATTATATAATTGTATTTAAAATTATCTTATTCGAGGACCAAAATTTTGTTTATTATATCCAAATTTTCTAATATTATTAATATATATAAAAAATAAAATTGTATATTAATCTTAATATAACAATTATATTAAGAATAATATACGTTTTTATTTTTTAATATTTTTTAATAGTGGCGACTAAGTGGGGATCTATATCTAGTCGCCAAAAGCAAAACCAAGAAGACACACTAGGGACTAGAGTTGGTCGCCAGTAGTGAAAAATTGGGGACGTGTTGGGGACCAAACTTAGTCGCCAGTAGAAGGGACTTGTTGATATAGTCGTGAATGGCACCGGTACCTACCAGCGTTTTATGCCATTGGTGACCGATTGGGACTCAACTCTTTTAGACAATATGCATGGGACTAGGGCCTCTAGTCTCTATCGGTCGCCAATTCGATTTCATGCGAGATCGACCTCGTCTTAGTCACCAACATCATTTATTTTGTAGTGACATACACAAATATATATATATATATATATATATATATATATATATATATATATATATATATATATATATATATATATATATATATATATATATATATATATATATATATATATATATATATATATATATATATATATATAAATGTTTCTTGTATTAGTATTAGTATTAGGAGATTTTTGTTAGGATTAGGACACTTGTTGCTTGATTATGTAGTGTTATACTTAAATTCCAACTGTTTTTCCAGAATGTATTTAAAGTTGTAAGATAATGAGTTCTTTTATGGGTTTTAACATTTTGTTCTTTCTTTTGGATGAAAATCTTTATTATTTCTAATTAATGACTTTAATAATGGATAATTTTTTTGAACTGGTCCATTATCAAGGAGTTTTCATTAGACTTTGGTTTGCAGATATGGATGATTATAATGTTCATGGAATCCCTCCTTCTAGTGAAAGTTCATACCCAACAACAGCAACAAGTTTACGCCGTATAAACCGTGAGGATGTTGGACCACCAAGCTTCAATGACAGTGAGATAGTATCTACTAACAAACAAGATGCAGTTTAGACTCCTATTTCAAATGAGCAACATTCAACCAAGAGGTTTTCCATTGATATTGAAGTGGAGTCAGAGTCTGTCCGAACTCAAAAAAAAAGAAGGTATCTGAAACCAAAGCTAATAAGAATCATTCTTGGCTTTGGGATCATTTTACTAAGTTAATTAAAAATAGGGAAAAAAAAGAGCTGAGTGTACTTATTGTAAAATTGATGTGTGTGGTGACTCTAAAAGTTGGTGTTAGATGTATAAACTAGGTGGAACACAGTATACTCGATGCTTGACTCTGCTTATATCTATCGTAGAGCTTTTGATACATTTGAAGTTTCTGATGGTGGTAAGTTTAAAAAGGAATTGGAAAAGTCTGGTTGTAGTTCGACTGATTATGATTGGGATCATATTTATGCATTTTTGCCTTTTTGAAGATGTTTTATGATGCTACTTTAAGACTTTATGGCTCTTTATATTCGACATGTAATGTGTATTTGGAGGAACTTGTTACTGTTATTAGAATGATAGCTACTAAGTGTAAAAGTCAAGATCCAATTGAGAGTTTGATGGCTACTGAAATGAAGAAGAAACATGATAAATATTGGGAAGATGTTGACAATATCAATTTGTTGTTATATGTTGCTGTTGTGATTGATCCTAGAAAAAATTAGACTTTGTAGAATGGGCATGATCAATATAATTTTGAAAAATCAACAACTTTGTTTGGGAAAGTAAAGAATATTTTATTTAGTTTGTACGAGCATTATGCATCTCAACAATCTAAGCTTGCATCTACTACGGAAATGGTTGATTTGACTAAAGATGTAGAAAGTTTTGATGATTGGCATCTAAGAGCTCAAGTTGAATTTGAGATGCATGCTGGTGCAAAGAAGAGTTTGAAAAAAAAAATAAAGAGCTTACAAAGTATTTAGATGATGATAAAGAGCCTAATGTCATTAGCAAATAGTTTGATTTATTAGAATGGTGGAAAAAGAAGCAAGAAGATTATCGTATTGTTGCTCTTATTGCCGGAGATGTGTTGGTCATTCC
Source organism: Amaranthus cruentus (assembly GCA_019425755.1). Classification (NCBI taxonomy): domain Eukaryota; kingdom Viridiplantae; phylum Streptophyta; class Magnoliopsida; order Caryophyllales; family Amaranthaceae; genus Amaranthus; species Amaranthus cruentus. The sequence goes on from CM033454.1 coordinate 10,124,091, forward strand.
AGTGTCTATAGTAGCTTCTGAATCCGCATTTAGCATTGGTGACTGAGTACTTCATACTTCTCGTAGCTCTCTCTCTCCAGGAATGGTGGAAGCTCTAGTGTGCACACAAGATTGATTGCGCAAGGGACGTGGTGCATTATTAGTTGAAGAAAGTCTTGAAGATCTCGGGCGAATCGAAGAAGGTATAAATTTAAAAGTATGAAATGCTATTTATTTTATTATAATTCCTTAGAGTACTTTTTTCATAATAATTGATAGTAACCTTTGTTTCTTTTCACCTTTATCCTACTTAATTTTTTGTTGGTAGAGTTAGGTCCTCATGTCGATCAGCCTTCGATGTATGTGGTCGATGATTTAGTTTGATTTGCTATGAAGATGAATAATTATAGTTTATCTTTTACTTTGTGTAATTGAATGAAAAGACTTATTATATTAATAGCTGTCTTTTGAATTATGAAACATGATGTACCAGTACTAAGGCTTGTAGTGTTGTCGGACTGTTTGTTGTGGCTTTGACTTTTATATCTATTTGATAATTGTATTGCAAGACTTTTATTATATTTATTTGGATCAATTACCAACTACAACCTCTAAATTTACTCAATTTCAAATAAACAGCTGCAAACTTTTTCTTACCAACTACTGTGATACCCCGTAATTTTACGGTTAAATTTCTTTATGAATATTATGTGTATCTATTATATAATAATATTTTATGTTTTACGACTAATTGATATTTATAAGCGTGGACTAAGTTCATGTCGAGTATAGTTATTAATATAGAACAAGTGATAACGTGAAGGGTCATATATAATCGATAATGATAACATTGGTAATTGTTCATTATAATTAGCTTATACTAGAACAAAATCAAATACATCAAATTAGGAATCTTTTGTGAATTACAGCCTCAAAGTTTGGTCGTTTTGTGAATTACAGCCGCAAAGTTTTTTTTTATGAATTACAGCCACCAACTTTTGAAAATGACCACCATTACGGCCAAGTGATCGGTTCTCACCGTTGACCAGCAAAATGACCTTTGACTTTCTTTTTTCCTGATTTTACTTTTCTTTTTTGAGTTTTCTTTTTTCTTTTTCCTTTTTTCTTTTTTTTTAATTTAATTCCTTCATCCCCTTCACATATTCATCCTCTTCCTCCTTCTTCTCCATCATCTTCATCCTCTTCATCCCTAATAAACTTTTAACACTCCGTTAATCTTCAAAGTCACCATTAATCTTCAAAGACTCAATTTCTCACCAAAGTCCAATTTCTCTTCCTCCTTCTTCTCCATCATCTTCATCCTCCATTAATTCTCAACTGTTCGAATTTGAAGCAATAAAAAGAAATACCCATAAAACAAATCCTCCATTATAACTGCTACAAGTATCAATGGATTAAACTCCAAATTCCCAGAATACAAACCTAGAAAACCTTCAAATTAACCCTTAAATTAAGAATCAATTCAAAATTGAAGCAATAAAAAGAAATACCCAGAAAATAAAATCATAATCCATTGATACATTGAACTCCAAAATACCCAGAAAACAAAATCAAAATCATAAAAAGAAATAGCCAGAAAACAAAATCAAAATCATAAAAAGAAATACCCAAATAACTTTTAGAATGCTTTGAACTTTGAACTCCAAATACTCCAAATACCCAAAAAAGTTCCACCAAAATACAAATAAATGGAGATAAACCCAGAAACAAAACGCAACAGATCAGTGAATCGAGTGCCAAGATTATTAATTTTTCCAAGTTGATTACCAGACAAGAGTGAAAACCCACACAATAAAGAGAAATACTTTGTGATAAAACCATTAAAAAATTAAAAAATGATCCATGTTACAAGAAAAACTACCCAGATATTTGAATCCAAAAGCTCAACTAACAATCAAGTCAATGAAATCAACAAACAATTGAAAAATCCATCTAAATTGAAAGGGGAGTTTAAAGGGGAAAGAAATCTAGGGTTTGGGCTTTGGAGAGAAATTGAGTCTTTGAAGATTAATGGTGACTTTGAAGATTAATGGTGACTTTGAAGATTAATGGAGGATGAAGAGGATGAAGATGATGGAGAAGAAGGAGGAAGAGAGAGAAAGATTATTGGGATGAAGAAATTAAATTAAAAAAAGGAAAAAGAAAAAAAAAACTAAAAAAAAAAAGGAAAAAATCAGAAAAATGGAAAGTCAAAGGTAAAAATCCTGGTCAACGGTGAGAACCGGTCACTTGGCCGTAATGGTGGTCATTTTCAAAAGTTGGTGGCTGTAATTCATAAAAAAAAACTTTGCGACTGTAATTCACAAAACGACCAAACTTTGAGGCTGTAATTCACAAAAGATTCTCAAATTAGTATGTGGTTACTTAAACGTCACATTACTCCGTCGTTAGAAGCAAAATATCGTGAATCGTCTAATTTTCAACACTGAAAGTTGTATTAAAGAATGTTGTGAATGGGCTAAGGCTTTGGTGAAGAAACAACTAACAATATCATGCAAAGAAAACACACAAAAACAGAGCATGCAACAAAAGGAAGCAACAAAACAATATAATGAGGTATCTAATGATACCTCCCCCTCAAACTAAGTATCTTGTCTTTAATGGAATCAACACTACATAAATGACTCACCTTGCAAGCTTTAGAACAAGTCTATAAAGCAAAGATTGAAGCTTTACTTCAATCTCCCACACAAAGCCCTAATAAAAGTGAGAATACTCTAATGGCTAAAACCCTAGTAAAAACCCTTGTATTTAGCTCTCACATAAAACCTAACACTCTCCTAAAACCCCTAGTATAGTACTAAGACATATTACAAGAGTGTAGGACCAAGGCTTAAAAGTGAACCAAAATTGGGTGGCTCAAGATCAAGGGATGAAACAACGTGCACACCAAGCTCACCAAAAGGTCCAAGCACAACTAACACACCAACAAGTCAAATCGAAGAAACCTATGACCAGCGCACCTTGCACGCACTAGCCAAAGCGAACCTTGAGGAACTAGGTGACATGGAGAATGAAAATGGAATCTTTGCACGTGGGTCTAATCATCCAAGTCCTAAGTACATCCTCACGATCTTTGGAAACCACAAAAAAACGAGCTCAAGGTCATACATTCAACAAAAAGTGCTGAAAATGGTTGCACAGCCACTGACAATAAATATTGAGACCAGCCCTCCTTGCGTGGGTTGTGCAAGACTAACCAAGGTGTCTACGGGGGGTTTAAAAGCAAGAATGGAATCTCTACACTAAGGAGATTCTAGAAAATCCTTAAAGGAGCACTAACAAGCATAATAAGACCACAAAAAACGTGGCTCAAGGTCGCCCAGTCGAAGGCAAAACCTGTCAGAAACCGTGCACAAATGCTGCTGTTTTTTTTGTTCTTTTTTTTAAGTATCACGTGGCTACACATGTGCTTATAGCCGTTATTTGGCTCATAAATTTCATTCCCTTATGTCTTAATTATTCTCCTTATCCTTAGGCCTATAAATAAGAGCCAAGGCATGTAATAAAATCAGTTTTTGAGTTTTAATAAAAATCACACATTGAAGTTGTTTTTCTTCTTTGTTTTTTTGAGTGTGAGTGCTCACCAATCTTGAGTAGTCCAAGATTGTCACCTACTATAATTGAGAGTAGTCTTGATCATAGGGAGGGAATTGATTGCCTTGAAACATCCAAGATTCAAGTCAATCAATTCAAGAAATATCCATACAAGTGCATTTTTGATTTTTCTGTGCAAGTCACTTTGTGACTCTGTTGGGGGATTTTGGGTTGCACATATTGGGGTTGTTAATAGGGATGGGCAAGGTTCAAGACCCTATTCGGACCTTGTTGGACCCTACCCTTTTTTAAGGGTAAGGGTCTATTTTTTTTGGACCCTAAAGGTCCGGGTCCTGGTCCGGGTCTAAAAAATATTATAAGGGTCCGGGTCCGGGTAGACCCGAATTTGACCCTCGGACCCTTAGACCCTAGAGACTTAAAAAAAAAACTGAAAAAAAAAGAAAAAATAGGAAAAAAAAATGAAAACACGCATTTTGTTTCTTGAATATCAATTACGTTGCTCCATTCTCCATCTACAAACTGAAACTAATAACCCTAAATTCCTAATTCACCAACGGCAATTGACGGCACGACAACCCCTACAAGCGGTCACCGCCTCACCGGAGAATCGGCTATTGCGTTTGGGTTCTGTCCTGCTGGCTACTGCTCTCTTGTCGCCAGTCGCTTGCTCCCTCAGTATTCCTTGAATATAATCACGAATGAGTGCTTTGTAATTCATTATTTTTTAATCTAATCAGGCTCGTATTTGTCTTCGAGCTGAATTGCTTTCTTTTGTTTATCAGTTCACACTAGAAAATTTTCTAAAGTTCTTATAATATCTGCAAATTCAATAGTTCGATTTGTTGAAGGTGTGGAACTGGTTTACAAAGTTTAAAGGTACATGACACAATGGTTCTCTTTTTCATTTCTCTGCTATTAATTGTTTAATCACTGTGTTGTGTTGGAAATGCTTTAGACTCTTTAATCTCACTCAAAAAATAAATTTTTTAGGGTATGGTTTTAGACCCTAAGGGTCCGGGTCAAGACCCTTAGGGTCTGGGTCTGGGTCTAATTTTTTAGACTCTTAATATTAGGGTCTGGGTCTAGACCCTACCCTAAAATTAGGGTCCGGGTCCGGGTCCGGGTAGTGTCCAGACCCGACCCATACCCTTAAATGCCCATCCCTAGTTGTTAAGGGCTGATCTTCAAGGGGGCATTACAAGGAAGGCTTCCCATCCCTCGATTCACTTCAAAAAGCCCACTCAAAACCGCAAGCTTAAAATAGAAACATTCTGATCGCGTGCTGGAGAACCGCTGGACCCGGTCGAGTCGACTTCCAGAACCTACTGGATCCAACCTGATTCTTTGCTCGAGCCATTGCTCGACTGCTTCATCTCTGCTCGCCTGGTCGAGCATACTTCCTTGCCTTCCACTACAATGATATTAATGTCCACTACAATGACAAGTTATCTAATATTCCCTTAAACTCCCTAACCTTTCATCTTTCACATTCTTTGTAATATATATATATATATATATATATATATAATATACACCTTGAAATGGCAAGCCAAAGATTCACCAAACACTGCTCATACTTTCTTCTTCTTCCACAAGTAGTAATTCCCAGTAGTAATCAGTTGATACCATATTAATGGTCGGTTACGACGTCGAGTTAACGTTGATCCGAAGGTCTTACTACATTCTCTTTTACCGTCCGATCGCGTTCCTTATACAATGTGAGTAATGTGAGTAGTTATGTCTAACTCTTTTCCAATTAAAACTCTATATTTGATATTTGTATCAAGCTTTCGAAATCGTTTCTAATGGCGTTGTACGTAAATGGTTTATTTTGATGGTAATTGCATGATCTATTATTGATCATGATTACTATTGGCTCCTGGATGAATAATTATTTGGCCGTTAAAATATTTACTTATTTATGATAATTGTAATTGGTTTTTTACTAAGGAAATTTGCTTATTCATGATTCGATAATATCATTGCTTTTATTTGATATTTTTTAATGATCTCAATGTAGGGTTCTAGTAATGTTATCTTTTAACATGCGGAAAACTAAAACCTTCCCAAGACCTAATTATTGACATGAGATGAAACAAATAAATATCGGAACAAAAATTATACCTTTGTAGCGTGAATCCACTAGCAAAAAATAACCACGAGACAAGAACCGCAAATGAAGTTCCTCTAGTGTAGTCCACCCACAACGTCTTGCGAGACCTCGTATACTAGTACGATATTTAAGAACAATTCTTAAACTAATTTTGTGTGTATACAACCCTTGTATTATTCGCAATTGCTCTTAATTTTTTTTCAAAGAAAACAAACCCACGGCACACCTTATACATCCCATATCCTCTCATCATAATCTTGTGCATATATAGTAATAAAGATAGGTTTTAGAAACCTTTCAATACCTTTGAATTAGACATTTACTAAGAGAATAAATACGCTTAAAAATCCAATTTAAATGAACATAATAATTAGGGGGTTATACTAACTCATATAACCATTATATTAAATTCATGATTATGACTACTATCTAGTCCAACTAGATTAGTCACATGAACCTAGACTAATATAGGTCCAAACACACAAAACGGTCTCACACATTGATATAGTGTGACCCAATAGGTTTAGTGACATTAAGCTCGTACCATTATCGAATAACAGTTTAGTTACGTTTATTGGTCTCTAGTAAAACATAAACGTTACTCAATGTAGACTAAATTAACGTCTCGTTATATACTGACTTAATTACGTTAAACGACTTACAAAATATTCACTTAATTATTGAACATTTCCAACAATCTCTCACTTGTTCAAGAAACAAGTTTATTACAGTTGTAGGACTCCTCCCACTAACTCCCACTGGCTCTAACAAGTTATGAATCTCAAATCCTTTGTCAACTTTGGTCTTAATCAAACATAAGGTAAGAACAAATGTCATCCTTATTTTGTCCGATCGTGTTTCTCGGACTCATGAGATGAACTAAATAACAAATGATTATCTCCATAATCCATTTGAGCATGGCCATGGATTTACAGTTCCAACTCTCCGAGTGGCCTAAGACTAATAACCCCAAAAGGGTATGACAATTCCATCTTATCCCTCCTCTATTCGTTATGCAATTCATAGAATTCCTGAGTACAACCCTTATAGCCCCCTTTTACGGCATGACGTTAGACTGTATCAAAGAACAATAATTCTCACACACGAAGTCAGTGAGAAACTCGGGTCTAAGGATTCTATTTATAAGTCAATTTGAGATATTCTTATGACACCAATGTTCTTAAAGAATACTCAAAGCGGGTCATGTCCAAATAGAGATACTCAATCTCTATCAATGCGATTGACTAGACATCCAATGTCTCTATGATCTATGAACGCGATCATCAATCAATAACATTCTAACTGTTATAGGTAATTAGCGTCCAACTCAACTACCTAGTCAGGGACCTAAAATAATCTAAGTTCTTTAGTTCACATTATAGGGTTCATTTGTCAGATCACATCTAATCAACCTATATAGACTTTATAGATTATAGTTTTGACTTCATTTAATTCTAAACCATCATTAAATGAATAAGTACAATACCTTAAAAGGATAATCATGAATCTTATATTACATTGAAGATCACTGCAAATGTAACATAACTTATATATGCATCTCATGCACAAAACTGACATCTAAACTCTTGATGTCTATCCCAACTAAATGAATCTCATGATTTTATTGAGACAATGGTTTAGTTATTAGGTATAGTTACCTAAAAAATTTACGCTTCTATAGTTTACTTAACATCATTTGTAGAATTTTCTATAATTCAGTTGGAACTCTTCCAGCTAACATCGCTTTCGTTCAGATTTAAGAAGTAACTAGATTACAATCAGAAACAACTTATCTATTAGAAAGTTAGCACCCGTGTAACCCTTTACACATAGTTTAGATACACCTCAAAAAACCAAGAACTTATCCTTAATCCGGTTAAGGTACTTTAAGATTCTTGACTGTCGTCCTTTGGTCATTACCAGGGCACGATCAACATTTTCTCTTCATGTTCAAGGCACACGAAAAACATTTGGTCTAATACACATCATAGCATACATTATAGATCCAATCGTAGAAGCGTATGGAATACTACTCACCTTCTCTAGCTCATCCGGTGTCAATGGACACTACTTCTTGATTAGAGACATGCCATGAGACATGGGAAGAAAAACTCATCTTAGAGTTTGCCCTATTGAACCTATCAAGGATCTTCTCAATATATATCCTTTGACTAAGCTCAATCATCTGTTTTGATCTATCTCTACAGATTTGAATGCCCAAAATGTACTAAGCCTCTCACAGGTCTTTCATAGAGGAACAACTACTTAGCCAAGCCTTCACAGACTCAAGCATTCGTACGTTGTTCCCTACAATTAGTATGTCATCCATATACAAAACTAAGAAAACAAAAATAATACTCTCACTGAGTTTCTTGTATACACAAGACTTTTGCCATCCATGTCAGTCTTTATCTTATAAATCCACTTGCACTCGATCGGTCTAGCATCTTCAGGCAAGTCAACCAAGTTCCAAACTTGATTGTCATACATGGACTCCTTTTTAGATTACATGGCTCCAAGCCATAGTTCAGAGTCAGAACTCTCCATTGTTGCCTTATAGGTAGTAGGTTCTTCCTTATCTAATATAAGGACTTTAACTTTCATGAACGACATAACTCTCAATAGGATCTCTCTTTAGAGGTTATTCTACCTACTAGTCCTACGAACTGGGACATCCACCACCTCAGTAGGTACAACAGGTACCACAACTTGAGCTCCCATTTGAGAAACAATCTCTCCCACTGGAGGAGTGATTTGTGGCTGATCATCTTGAACTTCTTCAAGAGAAATATTTCTCCCACTTGGCTTTTGAGAAAGACATTCTCTTTCTAAAAAGACACCTTCGCGAGCCACAAACACTTTATGCTCACTAGGATTGTAAAAGTAATATCCCTTGGTTTCTTTGGGGTAACCCACAAAGAAGACCTTATCAGATCTAGGTTCAAGCTTATTTGGTTGTAAACGTTTTACATATGCTTGACAACCCAAATTATTAAGAAAGAAACCTTTTCCTGTCCATAACTCATATGGCGTCTTATCGACAGCCTTGGACGGAGTATGATTTAAAATATGAGCTGCTATTAGGAGTGTACGTATAACCCCAAAATGAAATAGGAAGATTGACTAAACTCATCATTGAATGAACCATATCTAATAAGGTCCGATTCCGCCGCTCAGACACACCAAATGATCAATAAAGTCTTGACTCAGATATTCGCCACCTCGATCTAATGTAAGTGCTTTACTCGTCTTGCCAAGTTGATTCTGTACTTCATTCTGAAATTCTTTGAACTTTTCAAAAGATTCAGATTTATGTTTCATTAGGTAGACATATCCATATCTATTTAAATCATCAGTAAAAGTAATGAAGTATTCATACCCTCCCCTAGCCGAGATACTCATAAGACCACATACATCTAAGTGTATTATCCCAAATAAGTCACTAGCTCTTTCACCATGTCCAGTAAATGGTGAATTAGTCATTTTTCTAAGAAAATAAGACTCGCATACTTCAAATGACTCAAAATCAAATGAGTCCAATAGTCCATCTTTATGGAGTTTTTTGAATGCGTTTATCATTTACATGTCCTAAATGACAGTGCCAAAGATAGGTATGATTAGAATCCTTTGATTTTAATTTTTTATAATTGTCCACGTGATAGTTTTGTTTATCAAGATCTAGTATATAAAGGCCATTAATGCAACGCCCTATATCATAACAGATTTCATCTTTGTAAATTGAAAAAGAACCATTCTTTATTACAAATGTAAAACCTTTAGAATCCAACATCGAAATCGAAATCAAATTTCTATTCCTAGATGGAACATAATAACAATTTATTTTAACAAAATCATAAAGGTAAAGATAAACAATAAGATCCTACGGCTAATGCAGCTACTTTAGCTCCATTCCAACACGTAGTACAACTTTAACTCAGCAAGATCTCTACTTTTCTGCAATCCCTGCACATTTCCACAAATGTGAGAATCACAATTGGTATCCAATACCCAAGAACAAGAGAAAGTAAGGTTGATCTCTATCACATAGATACCTGAAGTAGAAGTGACGTATCCAATACCCAAGAACAGGATCGCCTTTTTTGAGTTGGCTATCTAGTATAGTCTTGACAGTCTCAAAACGTTCGGTTCTAGCGTGTTTCCCAAACATAGCTTGGAGCTGATCAAGGATGTTATAGGCTTCCATTTCCTCGAATTGTTTTTGCAATTCAGGAACCATGGATGCCAACATCAAGCATGTGACATCTAAAGACCTTTCAAGGGCAACTTCATAAGCCTCTCGGTCCTCAGCAAATGCATTAAGTGTAGGTTCATCAGGAATCGGAGTTTCAAGAACGTCCAATTTTCGCTCATGTTTAAGAACAATTCTCAAATTCCTTGACCAATCAAGAAAGTTGTTTCCATTAAGTTTTTCCTTTTCGAGTATTGACCGTAAACCAAAATTAGAGAATGCGTTATTGTTCAAATTATTAGCCATCTACAAATGAAATAATTCAAAGTGTAAGAATTCTATGATTATCATGAATGAATAATTTTTTAAACAAATTTAAAAGAAATTCATTCCACCAAATTAAATTAATTAAATGTCCCTCTTAATTTAGTGATTCCAAGACCCCACTTCCATTAACCCTAAGCAAGCTTTGGCTTGTCACCCAAAGTTAATGGTTATAGGTAAAGAAACTATTTCCTAATTATTCATAATAATTCTTGGTTGGTAATAAGATAACTCTTTATCTACTATTACCCTATACCTCTAAGTGTCAACTTTTCTTGACCTACTTAGTTGAGTTAAACCACTTTTCACCAACCACTTATCTTAGGATAATTAATAGGCACCTCGCTTTGGCGAAACCTACCTAATTAACGATCTAAAGCTTCATAGTGTTACTAAATGGAATAGCATTACAACTCAATATTATTAGGGACTATAGTTGTTTTTATTAACCCAAATAAAAGTGAACTCTAATTATTCGAATCAATAAACTAAACAACCAAAACATGCATCATCAAGCAATATAGCAAAATAATAAAGCAATAAAATAACGCATAAATAAGGTTCCTAGTATGGCCCCAAAACACTTGAAATCTAATCTTCAAGGCCCATCTTTGGAAACACCATTTGAATCTCTATTCTTGTTGGTCTGCAACTCCATGGATATATACATAATAGTAATTAAACTTTGAAACGTAAAAATAAACTATTTAACTATTACATTCAAAATAAACGATACGCAGATCGTATTTAATTACATTCAAAAATAACGGTGTGCAAACCGTATTACGTATCCTAATTGGGCCATACTAGTTACCATAACCTGTATAACAATTATCATTCACCCACTTACTATATGTAAGTGGCCCATGCAATATAATATTTAAACAAATTTAAAGAAATATGCATGAAGTACATAAATAAATATATAATCTTATTATTTAAAATAAACATGATAAATAATCACATTATCTAATTTTAATTTGATTTTAATTGATTCATAACCAATCAAATAAATTATTTTACTTCTCAAAGCAAAATAAACCTCCCACTTAAAATAATCTCCATTAAAATTAAGTGAGCTTATTATTATAATTAATAATTAATTGTCCTCTAAACTTTAATCAAATTAAGGTTTAACGAGAAATATATCAAATGGACTAATAAAATCTATTTAAAGAGAATGGCCACTAAGAAAGAATTTTTTTTTTTATAATTAATACTAATTTCACACAGTGAATATAAAATAAGGCTAATCAAATTAATACTAATAAATATCATAATGTGGAATGTAGTGCAAAAGCCAAGCTAATCATATTAGCACTAGTCCATCAAACATTAAATAATACCAAATTCTATAATTTGTTAATCAATGTAATTCTTGAATTTTGTTAACTATTAACAAAAGATTCAAAAAATGCTTAAATATATTATGTAAACATGTCAAATAAATCAAATTCTCAATTTGTGACTGTTATTTTAAATATCAAAATTTAATCAAACACTTTAATTAAAAAATAATATATTAAAATAATTAAATTGACAAAAGGAGGACTCAAAATTAACAAATTCAATTTTAATAAACAAAGTTCAAAACTTTATAGCTAAAACAATTTTAGTAAACCCTCCCCTAAAGTTCTTAACGTTTATTTTTATGCAAATCAAAATTATCATGTGTAAATAAATAACTCATATACATTATTTATATAAAACCAATATTTATGTGGCCAAAACATATCAATAAAAGAAGAAATTGATACCACTGTAGGGTTCTAGTAATGTTAACTTTTAACATGCGGAAAACTAAAATCTTCCCAAGACCCAATTATTGACATGAGATGAAACAAATAAATATCGGAACAAAAATTATACCTTTGTAGCGTGAATCCACTAGTAAAAAATAACCACGAGACAAGAACCGCAAATGAAGTTCCTCTAGTGTAGTCCACCCACAACGTCTTGCGAGACCTCGTATACTAGTACGATGTTTAAGAACAATTCTTAAACTAATTTTGTGTGTATACAACCCTTGTATTATTACTCACAATTGCTCTTAATTTTTTTTCAAAGAAAACAAACCCACGGCACACCTTATACATCCCATATCCTCTCATCATAATCTTGTGCATATATAGTAATAAAGATAGGTTTTTAGAAACCTTTCAATACCTTTGAATTAGACATTTACTAAGAGAATAAATACTCTTAAAAATCCAATTTAAATGAACATAATAATTAGGGGGTTACACTAACTCATATAACCATTATATTAAATTCATGATTATGACTACTATCTAGTCTAACTAGATTAGTCACAGGAACCTAAACTAATATAGGTCCAAACACATAAAACGGTCTCACACATTGATATAGTGTGACCCAATAGGTTTAGTGACATTAAGCTCGTACCATTATCGAATAATAGTTCAGTTACGTTTATTGGCCTCCAGTAAAACATAAACGTTACTCAATGTAGACTAAATTAACGTCTCGTTATATACTGACTTAATTACGTTAAACGACTTATAAAATATTCACTTCATTAACACTGAAGATATTTAAAAATGTATGTTTTTAATTGATTCGCACTCACTTGTTTTCTATATATATAACGCAATTAATTTTTGACTTAAGGATTTTGAACTACATTAATAAACGAGAATAGTATTGGATTTCATATAGTGTATTATACACTTATACAATGCAAGTATATTACATTAATTTGTTTGGTTTGTATTTCAGTGATCTGATGTAGCATTAATAACGTGTGTTTTATAATAAAACTTATAAATATTTTTATCCCGGATGTGTAGGGTAGGTCAACCCTTGGTGCACCTAAACGTGACATGTGTTTTTATTGCCAAGAGCAACTTACCTCCCTAAAGTGTCTGGTGGATCGGCCTTTTGAGAGGAGTCTATGAAAGGGGATGTGTTATTTTTGTGAAATTATACAAAATTATATTGTGAATAAATTTTGAAGTGTTTTATACTATATGTGTATTTCTTTAAAGTGTGACAATTCAAGTGTTTTATACTATATGAGTTTATTTTGACTTATACAAAATATATAAATACTTTACGATTTTGTGGATTTCGAAAATGATAAAAATATATATTTAAGTTGGGTAGTCAAATGTTTTCAGGAATAACTAGTATGACACATTAGAGTAACTATTCGCTGAGTTGTGGCTCATCTTTTGTGTTATATGTTTTCCACAGGTTTTTGACGTGTTTAATGCATAAGTGTTGGGCGACGTAAATCGTACGTCATTAGTGTATTTTAATAAATTAAAGTTAGAATATTTATTTTCCTTAAAACTATATTAATTTTAAATGTTGTTTAGACGCCTTGCACTTTCTAAGTGTGGCGAACACCTTGTATTTACTTTCCGCTGCTACGAAAGACTATTTAAGTCTCATTGTATTTATTATTTTATCAGTATAAAAATTAGGGGTGTTACAACTACAGCCTCTAACTTAAGAAACATGACATCGAGACAGTCAGAACACACCAGCTTCACTAAATTACCGGCTAAACCCCATATATTATCTTTGACCAACCTTTGACCAACCTTTCCACCTTTGATTGAACCCTAGTTAGTACTCTTAACCCAACTCCCAATTACCTATTTACGTTTTTCCCTCTTTTTAAACCGCCTCTTCATTCTCATTTCTTCTCCACTTCATCTTCTTCATTCAGCATCATTAATCAAGCATTAATTTCAGGTAAGTTCCACCAACCTCCTCTATTACTGCTCATCTAAGGTGTAATTGCAGATAAATTTTTTTTCACCTACCCATTACTGTTGTTGTATTATCTTCATCTGAAATTAGGATTTTTTTTTATAGATGTCGACATCTCCACTAAACTACGAAACTCGTATGGAGTGCTACTGTGGGTATGATGTTTCTATGTAAAGGGGGTGGACTCTTCAAAACCCAAGAAGGAGATTTGTGGCCTGTCCTGACTACGATGCTCATTCCAACACTAGAAGTTGTAACTTTTTTCACTGGGTTAACAAGGAAATGACTGATTGGCAAATGGAGGTGATACTGTAACATCCCGTAGTTTAACTCGTATCGTTTTAAAAGAGAAATAGACTTTTTGAATAACCAAATATAGTTCGAGTCAAACCAGAGCGTTAAACGGTTAGTTAAAAACGGATTTAAGCGAAACAAAACTTGCGGACCGAGTTCTAATAGTGCTATTATAATCTACCAGACATAAAGACTAAGCAGCAGATAAGTTTGAAAAGGTAGTTTTAATTATTACAACTCGAGAGCGTTCACGCCTCTTAAAACCAACATTTAAAAAGTACGAACACTTAAGTTCATAATAAATTCTGATTCTAACGTTTTATTTCTCCCAGAGTAATCCTCACTCCCCACCTGCAATTAACTTACTGCTAGTCATTATCCAAGGAGGAAACGACATCATCGCAGGATCGTTAAGACCAAAAAGTACACGTCAGCAAGAAGTCATAAATTCAATTAATTCAATTACGACAATTAAAGATATTAACTTTAATAATTTCCTGTTTCAGTTAGTCAGCCATACTGCTGTATCTATTCCAGCCATACTGCTGGTACCACTTCAAACTCCATAGGCGAGACAATACATTAGGGGGAGCTAACCCCTAAGCAAGTCTCTACCATAGACACACGTCCTACTTCGGTGTCTATGGTCAAGTATGCATACCCCCGCGGTGGCTCATAGGCTCCAAAGGCCGCGAGTAATTCATTCCACCAATTGACGTCATACTACGTCCACTTTCAAGTTAGTGAGGTCATACTACCTCTGCTTATTAAGAGTTATAATATAATAAATTATTCGGAAGCGTATCAATATTCACATTACATGCCCATACTTTACCTTTGTTACCATAACATATGGTACGTAACATATACTACAATTCTATGTTGCGTGTACGTACCTTGATCAAGCAAACAAAGCACAAGGTCCTAATCAATTTCCGGTCACGAATCGGCTTCCTACAAGGTTTAACCGTATTCGGAAATAAGAACACATTCACATAATCCTCAAGGCAAACCACATCACATACAAACAACTACCATCACACATAAAACACATACACATAACACGCGACATATACCACAACCCTAAACACATTAAACACTAAAAAAAACAGCAACTAAAACTGTCCAGTAAACTGTCTCAACACTGTCAAAACGAAAATCCGACTTCACCGTTGCGTCCGGAAGGCATCAAAACCCCCGGGTACCAATTTTCATAATTTATAACATAATATAGATATTTTTAACCTAATTTCAAAGCCAAAATACTCCAAAAAACCATTTTTTCATCATTTTTCAATCCTACGGGATTTGTCACTTTTTGTTCAAAATTCATATAAATTCTAATTTCCACACTTCCTATTACATCTATATCATACAAACCATAAAATCATGCTCTCATAAAATAAATCATTTTCAAAATCCACAATTAATAAAACTCTTAAACAAATCATGTATTCACTTTAAGATCTCAAACCAAGCCATAACATCCTCTTATATTTCAACAAAACTTTTTCCTTAACAATTCTACTTTAAACATATATATCACTTTTATTATTCTTATGATTATTATAATTATTTTACACATCCATCAACACATAGTTTAACATGCTCTTTTCACACACAACATCCAACACCACCACCATTTGTCAATTATTTAATTATAACCATACAACTATAAAAAAAATCATGGAATAAATATGTTAAAATTCTTTCAACACCAAACATTACATACTCTATATAATTATATTTAAAATTTAATAAAAGATAACACATAGAAATACTTACAAATGAGATGGAAAACCCAAAAATCCAAGTGTAGAAGACCAAAAGTGACGTGTGGCTTAGCTAGGGTTTGAGAGTTTGATGTTCTAGGAATATTGAGAGTAAGAGAGAATTCTAGGTTTTAGGCAATTAGAATAATTGAGTTTAGGCAATTAGAATGCTTAAGGAAATGAATAGGAAATTGAATAGAAATGAATAGGAAATTGAATAATTAAGGAATAATGACAATTATTCCCACAATAATCATAGGAGTTTCAAATCCCATGAAGATCACCCCTATGGCCGGCCCTCTTGGCCTTCTCTAGTATTTTTTTTTTTTTTTTTGTTAATTTGAATTAAGAGAGTTTAAGGTGTTTGGGCCCAAAGGTTTTAAGGTTTTAAAAGTTGTACAATGCCCATTCCCAATCATAAGCTACTAACAAAATATGAGATACTAGAAATTTTTATTAAATATACCGGAATTTATCGTTTCAAAATATCGGGGTGTTACAGATACTGAATCTTATGGATGAAAGATCAAAGCTGCACAGGGAAGTTGATGCATTGAAAAGGAAGCTTGAGTTGGCCAACAAGAAGCTTAGGAAGACAACTACTGATCAGGTGATGATGAAGATGATTTATCCTCAGCGTGTCAGGAGGTTTGGATTGGTTGTTAACACAACTCTTGGGGTGATGGTTGTGTCCTGGATTGCTAGCTACTTCATGTAATTTGTGATCAAGGATATAGGTTTAGCATGATGCACTTTTTTGCTTGATTGTAGAGCATCATGCTATAGTATGTATGTATTAGGACTAACATAGGCATTTATGTATTTTGTGATGATGATGTGATCATCTAATCTAATGTAAAATACTTTTGAAGTATAATATAATGGAAATGCAGAAGAAGCTTTTGAATGATAAATTGTGCCTCATAATACTGATAATATTGTTCGCAAAATGTCAGTTAGTGGAAGCTAAAAATATATAATAGTTTACATAGTAGCTAAACAAAGCATTGAACTAACATAGTTTGCATAAAATACATTACGACCCTTAACCTAAACACAAACTAGTGCAGGGCTATCAGGGTACTCATTAGTTTCTAAAATGTTTGATGCTTGAGATGTTTGTGTCAAAGTTGATGCTTAGGATGCTTAGGTAGATGTTGTTATTTCTTGCTATTTTTCGCTTCTTGCCCTTAACTTCACAGTCCAATCATCAGTCAAAGGAGGCCTTCCTCCCTTCTTCCTTGGCTCTGGTGGTGCTGGTTGTGTGCTCTTACACTTTCTTTTATTGTGCCCTGGTTGCTTTCAAAAAGAGCATCTGATTTGCTTACCAATCTCCTTTCCTGCCTGTTCGGCACTTGTATTCCCTTTTTGATTCTTAGCCTTGCTCTTCTCACCTGGCTCCAATCTCCTCTTCTACTTAGATGGCCTTCCTGGCAGGCTCTTGTATGGTGGAGGGTCTGGTTGGTTGTGTGGGGTTTTCTCCCAATCAAAAACACCAGGCATGGGCTTGATTATTGGAGCATAAGTTTTAGCATAACTGGCTCTGCTGAAGTATTCATGTATAAACTCCTCACAATTTCCCCTATTGTTCATAATTGTTGCATATGCATGGTGGCAAGAAATACCTATCAATTGCCATCTAAAACAGCTACAAGTCCTCTCATCCAAGTCAACTAAACATGTTTGCTCCTTAAAATCAACCTCAAACAATGTGCTACTTGCTACTCTAACTATACAGCTCTTGTATGCCTCAGCTGACAATTCAAACTGCTTTTTAACATAGGGCAAAATACTACCCTCTATAGTATTAAACCCTTCCCTTTTCTTATGATGTCTCTGCTTAATAAATCTCCTAATCCACTCCATATGTGTCAACACAGCCTTGTCTCTATAAGGTTTCAAAACAGTATTGAAAGACTCACACACGTTGTTCAATAGCATGTTGGACTTACAGTCAGTGTCAAATGCATGCCTACTCCATGCATGCATTTGCTGGTATTGAAGCCATATAATTATAAGCCTCTGCACTAAGGTCCTTCAATTCAATTATTTTCTCCTTGAACTTTGTCTGCAAGCAAAAAAAACAACAATAAATACCAAATGCAAGTAACTAAACTGGTTTATCAACTCTATACAATAAATACCTCAGTTGTTGCTTTAGCAGCTGCCCACAACACAAAATTGTATGCTTCACCTGATCATCTTTGTTTGAAATTTCTCCACAAATGTCTCCAACAGTACCTTGTGTGTGCCTCAAGTACAATCTCTTCAAGGGCTCTTATAAGACCCCATAAAATACAATACTTACATGATATGAATAGTTGAAATTCATTTACAAAAAAGAAAAAGAAGCAGAGGTATGAGGTAGAAATACCTTCTGTCTATCAGACATAAATGTGTATCCTTTTCCATCATTTGTGCCCAAGCATTCCTTAAGATTTGTCAAAAACCAGGACCATGTTTGAAAATCCTCCACATCCACAACTGCCCATGCAAATGGGTATATATTATTGTTCCCATCCTTTCCCACTGTTGTCAGGCGTATACCGGGATATGCTCCTGTCAAGTGACTGTCAAGTGACAGTCATCCACACCAATTATTGACCTACATCCAGCTACAAATCCATCCAGCACAGGCTTGACACATATAAACATGCTTTGAAATATGGGTCTCTCCATCCCTAGTAATACATTTACCAGTGTTGAACTCCCAAGATTGTGCTTCCTAACAGCATGTGCGTAGTCATAAAGTCTCTTGTATTGATCAGCACCATCTCTATATAACATAACCTTGGCTCTTGCCCTAGCATACCAACATTTTTGATAGCCCACAACTATTCCAAAGTCTTCCTTGACTTTGTGCTGTAGACCCTTAACTAAATCCCATTCAAGATATCTCCTCCAAACCTCTAAATACCTTTTAGCCAAAAACTTAGAAGTAAGCTTCCGTGTTTGATGCTTATTCCAGCACTGATGCTCTAGCCTACAAGTCTTGATCTGCATACTTTCCTCTCCCCTTAACTTACTAGCATATAAATAAAAAGTACAATTCAATTTGTCACAAGTACACTTAAATGTTTTTCCTCTCACCCTTTTCCATGCACATTTGTTACACCTATCTGCATACTAGATCTAGTTGTGCAGGTTGGGGTTGAGGTGGTGTTTGAGAGGGAAGTGGTGGAGCAGCTTCAATGTTTGGATGGGGTTGAGGAAGTGGTATCTTCTTCCTTGGAGAAGGTCTTTTCCTTGCTGAATGTTTTTTCTTAGGGACACTTTCTTTACAAGTGGTGGGGGGAGGTGGAGGTGGAGGTGGTGGAGGAGGAGGTGTTGGTCTTTTTCTAGGGGTGGCTGAATTGGATGCCTTCCTCTTCACAGGATGTTCTGTCTTGTTGAAGGTGGTTTAGATGGTTTTTGAGAGCTTGGTTTTGGTGTCTTAGAACAAGGTTTATGAAGGGGTGATTGTGAATAGTCAACAGCAATGGGTTTTATGTTAAGTATACTAAATACCTCAACATCTGGTTGTAGCTTTTGTGGTCTCCTAGAAGAATCTAATGAGGGTGAGGTCAAAGGCTTTCTCCTTTTACCAACATTAGGCTCCACCACATTTGTTATGTTTGATGTGGTCCCCTTCTGTAACACCCCATCATTTTTATGACATCAATAATTATGATTATTATAATCAGTTTAATAAATTTTATTCACATACGAATTTAAAATATTGGCATATTTAGATTGAAAAGAGATCTGCGATTTCTAAATAAAGAGGTTCGAATTAAAATTATTATTTTATTAAATCGTGTGAGCTCACGAAGGTGAGTCTTTAGTTGGGTCTCCCAAGAAAACGAATCAAGATAAAAATAAATAAATAAATAATAATAATAATAATAATAATAATAATAATAATAATAATAATAATAATAATAATAATAATAATAGTAATAATAATAATAATAATAATAACAACCAAGATAAAAAGGGATTGAAACCCTACGTTGCAAGGAGCCGCCATTCTTCCTCCTTTCTCCCTTCTCTCTAACAATCCCCTCTCCCTCATGGCTCACAAACCACCAGTTGTAGCCTCCACCGTGGCCACCAGAAGCAGCACCACAGTTCCTCCACCCCCACAAACCCGCGACCATCACAGCAGCCTGCCCCACGACAGCCGGCAACCTGCAGCAGGCTGCTCTTCATCCCATAATAGTAGCTGAGCTGCGATTTAAAGAGCCACCAGCAGCGGCTGCCTCCCCCTTCGCTACTAGTTTTCTTGGCCACCTGTGTCTCCACCACCACACCAACTCCTTGACTCTTCACCCCATTTTCTAGTTTCACCATTGTAAGCCTTTTTTTTCCTCACTAATTAATTTTTTTTCGAGTTTCTAATCAAAATTTTATCATTTTCATGAGTTTGGAATGATTATGTATTAATTTTATTGAATCTTGTTGTGGGTAAGATTTTAATTGATGAATGGAACATGTTTAGGACTTAGGGTTTGAAGTGTGATTAGAAACTATGGTTGTGTGTTGTTTGTTTATTAATTTGCTTAAATCTTATCATGAGTTTGGGTTGATTGTTTATTAGATTTTATTGAATCTTATTATGGTAATGTAAGAATGTGATTAATTTCTTGTTTTAATTGGAATTTGCCAAGTTTATGAGTTTCAATTAACCGAGATTCCGAAGCCGAAATTTCACCCCTACCATCAATAGGTTTAGCTAGGGCATTTATAACACGACCCAAATAAGCTTCACTCACAGGTATCTGAGCAATTCTTCCTGTTGCTTTTACAGAACTTCCTTCTTGTATCAGCAAACCATCACCCATTAATACAACACCAACATTATTGGATTCCAAATTCAGAGCAATGCCTATTGTCCCCTCTTCAAATTCTACTAATTCACCTGCCATTACTTCATCAAGACCGTGAATACGAGCAATGCCGTCACCTACTTGAAGTACGGTACCGGTATTTACAACCTTTACTTCTCGATTATATTGTTCAATACGTTCACGGATAATATTGCTAATTTCGTCTGCTCGAATGGTTACCATGAGTCTTTCTTAATTCTTTAATTTCTTTCTTTTTTTTTTATTGGAAACAAAAAAATAATACCTACAATCGAATAGAAGGACTAATCGGTTATTTCGTTCATCGCACCAAACATGCCAATATTAGCGTTGATGGTCCTTAAATGTAATTCGTTGTTTAAACAACTATTCAGAGTTCCTAGAGCTCCTTGTAAGGCTTGTTGGAAAACCCGTTGTCGGACTTGATTAATCGCTTTTTGTTGTTCAAACTGAATGGTCTCATTTTTGTAATTTTCTAATTGTTCTAAAGTTTTATAAGTTGAATTAATCAAATTTATTTTTTCGCGTTCTATTTCAGAATATCCATTCACTCGAAACTGATCCGCTTCCATTTCGACTTTTTTTAAGCGAGCCCTGGCTTTTTCAAGCTGTTCAATGGCTTTTCCGCGTAGTTCTTCTGAATTTCGAATAGTACTCAAGATTCTCTGTTTTCGATTATCTAATAAATCATTTAATGAAAGTAGATTATCTTTCCATTCATTTCAAAACGTTCATGATCCCTTCCCGAACCAAACTTGAATCTTTCAATTCATTTGGCTCTCACGCTCAATTACTTCAATTATTTTTGGCAAATTTCCATACCTTTTTTGAATGTAATGAACCTATCCTCTCTTCTCTGGTCATGTTCCACAAAAAATAGAAACGAATCACTAATCAAGACTAGAATATTTGGAGGACTCTTCTGACCCAAACAAAAAAATAGAAATATATTTATATATTTCTATTTTATTTTTAAGTATTAAATATAAGTATTAAGTAATTGTCAGCAAAGTTGTTTTTTTTTCTTCAAATCCAATTTTTTTTACTTTATACGTAGGTCGTCGACTCAGCCTTTGGCATTTATTTACTTAAAATATATTCTAAGTAAATAAAAAGGATAAACCTTTTTCCAATACCAATAAAAAAATAAAAAAAGGATTCAAATCTTTTTATCGACATGAGTGTTATATATCGAAAAATTTATAACGATTTTGAATTTAAAATACGTCTCGGTATTAAGTATCAATATAATGGTAGTAAAGAATACCCTGCTGTGCTTCGACTTCAAACAATTTAAGCTTTAACCATGTTAATGGTACTACATTATTGGTTAATAGAGAATCAAAGTATATTTCCCAACAAATCACGAAATGCTATGGTTCTTACATATGATTTCTTTATTTATTATTGATTCAGAAGTCATTCGTGAAATCATGCACCTTAGAATTTCGCTTTAATTATAAAGACAAAAAGAGGTACAGTTGGTTGAATCCAACCTATTTTTGAAATAAACAACCCGCACACACTCCCTTTCCAAAAAAAATCAATACACCAAGAACTACACTTAGATTTATTAGATTTGTTGCTAAAATATCGGTGATAATAGTTGTTATAACCGAGAGTGTTAGTCACTTTTAATAGTTAAAAATAAACTAATTATGCTAATTGTGGTGAATGGGATCATTGTTGTTGGTTTTGTGGTGATAAAAAAATTACTTAAAAAAAAGAATTATTACATCATGTGTCGCTAGCGGTGAATAAATGTCGCCATTGTTAATTTTGGCTACATGATTGATGTTTATTTGTTGGGGTTAGCGTTCAATTGTTGCCAAACTAATTCCTTGTTATGGTTATGAGATGTCTAAGCTACTAATTGCGTTGTTTGTATGTCACTTCAAACCTTAAGAAATGGAACAAATTTGACTGAAAATTTTTATCATCATGCATTGAAATCGAGTGTAATACACTACATTATACGATTTAAGGCTACATAGTCTTGTTTTATTGAAAAAGTGTCAATTGAATCTTTCCCCTTGAACATGCCTTGTAGAATTTAATGGAAACTAATATTATAGTTAGATTGATTGATGACATTGTTTGTGAGTAAACATGTTGTGTGTATGATTAGATTTCATATTCATATGAGTTGTAACTTGTAAGGATCAAAGTAGGGTACTTAGTAGAACAAGTAGCTCCTAAAGGAAGTCGAGTAGACTTACTAGTCTTACTTTAATCGTGTATAGGTGCCCAATCCACAAGTTGCAGTTACGTACACGCAGTAATTAACTCTTGCATGCATCTTGCATTGTATATTTACCGATATTGAATTGTTTTAAAATATATAATGTACACTATCTATGAATCGTCGTCGAATGAAATATCAAAGTTATCGATTATATGATTTTCAAGTTTACTAGGAGAGAACGATGCTAGTATCCTAAATGTTTGGTAATGATTTAGAATGAGAACGATTCTTTGTTATTGAGATTGGTTATTATCTGTTTGAAAGGGAACGAGTCCCTTCTTAAGGATATTGTTCATTGTTAGTTGGGAATGGGGAATGGTTTCCTTATTGATGATATTGATTATTGCTAGTTGAATGGGAACGATTCCCTTATTGATGAGTTTGACATACGTTAGTTTGAATGGGAATGACTCCTTTGTTATTGAGATTGATTCATGTTAGTTGAATAGGGAATGGTCCCCTTATTAATGCGGTTGAATTATGTTTTATGAATGGGAACGAATCCCTTAGTGATGGAGTAAGAAAGTAATGAATAAGGTGAAATGGAATGGGAATAAATCCCTTAGTGATGGAGTAAAAAACTTGTTGGTTATAAGGGGAAGGAGTCCCTTATTGGTGAGATAGTAGATTTGTTCGATTATTGTGGCTCCCCTGGTTAGGGTACCCCAGTGGGTTAGTTCCCGGAGGTATGGATCATCAGTTTATGGTCGCTGTACGAAGGTATGTTCATACTTTACCATTGGGCGCCGGTATG
Organism: Amaranthus cruentus; assembly: GCA_019425755.1. NCBI lineage: Eukaryota > Viridiplantae > Streptophyta > Magnoliopsida > Caryophyllales > Amaranthaceae > Amaranthus > Amaranthus cruentus. Next base: position 10,147,928 of record CM033454.1, read on the forward strand.
GCCCGTCACCGCCCTTTGGTCGAGGTGTGGCCATGTCGGTCTTGCAAACCCCAATATGGTGGGCTCTAGTCACATATATATAAATATTTGAAAGTGGTTAAGCTCTTGGTTCAAGTGATACCAAGCAGTTATGAAGTCGAAAAGAAGTTATGAAGTCGAAAAGAAGTGAAGAAAATGGAATTGACAGTGAGAAGTAGGAATTGATGTTCAGTGATTATGATTAGCACTTGGAGTGTTGTGAAATCACCGTCATTTATGACATACTTTATTGATGTTAATTATGCCTTATTATGTTATGATGTTAATTACTGACGTGTACTGTTTGTTTTCATTGTTGATGGCTCGTCTTTGATCTTCCTGCTATGACGCGTTGGTCTATGATCTTACGTTGAGCAGCGGGGATATCATAGATAGAGATTACAGGTGATGAAGCTTCTATGCATTGCATACGGGGGGAATGAGTGAGAACCTTGAAGCGTGCGATATTACAATTGTTTTTGACGCTAAATGTAGTTTCTTTGTATTTAATTTTGTTTATGTTTTTGGTTTGAGTCACTTGTCCTCCTTTTTGTATATGTTATCTCCGCTGCGTAGTTTATAATTGTGTGGTTTTAAAGAGTCTAGTCAGTCTAAAACGCAAGCGTTGACACCGGAACCACGATCCATGCTTGGCATGTTGATTTGAGAAGTCGGCGATGAATCATTCCGCCGTGATATAGTTTTGATAGGCCGTTGATGGCTTTGCTTTATTAGATTTTAAATAACTTTTGTTTTTCTACAAAAGGCGCACAGTTTTAGGGTAGATGCTGTCGAAATTTCCACTCACATCTTTAAAGTTAATCTTTAACGTTTATAAAATTTCTTTTTCCTTTTTCTTTTATGTAACACCCGAATTTCCTCCCGTCCTTTACGATTTTTGTTTCGTACAAGGGGTCGGAAATTCAGGGGTGTTACACCTTCCCAGGATTCCCTCCCACTACATACAAATCTACAAACCCATCTTCATCGGTACTTTTAAAAGCCTCAAACGCATCATCATTGTTAGGGGTGTTCAAAATTACTCGACCCGCCGACCCGCCTCATAAATGGCAGGTCAAAAAATAAAAAATTTTGAACACTCCGGGTCGGGTACCCGACCCGCCTTAACCGGGTCGGGTCATAGGCCGAGTATAAATAGATCCGGGTACCCGCTAATGACCCGGTTAGCATTTACTATATATATATATTCCTTTTTTTTAGGGATTTCTTCATTCTAGGCCAACAATTACACTATCCGTTTCTTTTCTTCATTCTAGGGTTAGCATTTTCTTCTACCTTTTCTCAACTCTCAAGCTTATCATCGTCCTTTTCTCAACACTAGCCGTCAGCCATTAATTATTATCTTCCTCATTCATCCTCTAATCCTCTTCTTCAAGGTATGTTAATCTGATTTTTTTATTTGTTCTCGGTTTGTTTTGATTTTATTTTGATTTTGTTTTGTTTTGTTTTGTATCACAGCCAGAACCCAGAAGTGTCTAACTGATTCATCTTCCTTATTCATCCCAAGGTATTTTTTTCGCTTTTTCTGCTTTATTATTTTGATTCTTCATTCTGGGTGTGTTTTCTACTTTCATTGGTCATGGATAATTTATTCTAAAAATTGAAATGTAATGAATTAAATGTTTAAATGATGGAGAAATTGGAGTTGATGGTCAGAATGAAAGATTTGGTGGAATAATTATGGATTGGAGTTGATGGAGAAATGTAATGAATTAAATGTTTAAATGTAATGAATTAAACGTTTAAAGAATTATTGCAGCCTGCAGGGCCTTCAGTAGCAAAGTTTTGCTTGGTTTTAAAGATGACTCCTCAGGTGAGCTCCATTGTACGTTTCTCAACATTTTGATTTTTCTGTTTTATTATTTTGGTTCTTCATAATTTGTTTTTTATTTACATTGAGATTGGTTTTGGTTTCACTTTTCAGGAAATGTCAACCACCGGAGACAATAGCAATGTTTTTTAGATGAAGACGTTTGTAATTGAGAATTGTAGACTTTGTTTTGTTTGGACTTTTGTTAAAAACTTTGATTTGTTTGTTTGGGACGTTAATCTTTATGGTGGACTATAGTTTATTCGGGGCTTTGATCAATATCGATATTATATATTGCTTTTCAGTTATGGAAATTACTAGAATATTAATTTTAAAATTTAAAATTCAAGCTTTGATCAATATGCAATATGAAATTGGTAAAATTCTGCCTAATTAAATTAAGTGTAAAATATGCCCAGAATTTTACATTAAAAATTATGATTAAAAATGTAAAAAAATCTCAATTTATAACCGGGTACCCGCTGTCCTGACCCATTTTATCCGAGTACCCGGTAGCCGGGTACCCGCATTAATTGGGTCGTGACACGGGCTGACAAAAAAGGTACCCGGCTCTCCGGGTACACGATTAGCCGGGTACCCGGTAAAGAACACCCCTAATCATTGTCCTTCAATTTTTTCCTACCTTTATCTAACTTCATTCCTTTCTCCTTAAACCATATCTGAAAGGGGGACTTCAAATTCAATGTCTTTCTCACTTCTGCATAACATTTTTTACCCTAAAATTAGCTATCACAATTTCAATACCTTCATGCACAGAACCATTAATATACGAGACATCATTATGTTCATTAACAAATTGACCACCATATCTAACCCTTAGCTTCACAAAATTAGACATCTGAGTAGAAAAAAAAGCAAAAAATCACGCAACATTAAAACCAAACCCTAAATGACGTAACATTATAAACCACGAAAGTAGAAGAACAGCGCAAATAAAAGCAAAACCCAAATGAAAACCTAACAAAAGAGAAAGAAGGAAGAACTTACCTTCAATGGAGGATGTAGATGATGTTGACAGTGACGAGTAGTAGGAAATAAATGCGATTTTATATTTCCTTTTTTTTTTGAAAATCAGTAAAGGGGGGAAGGTAGTTGAAGGTTGGGTTAGGCTTAACAAGAGTTAGATGAGGTTTTAAAATCAAGTCAATGGTAATAGGGCATGGTCAAAGGTAAATATATGGGGTTTAGCCGATAATTTTGTGAAGTTGGGGTGTTTTGGCTGTCCCGATGTCATGTTTCTTAAGTTAGAGGCTGTAGTTGGTAAAAAAAAAAGTTTGCGGCTGTTTATTTGAAATTGAGTAAACTTAGAGGCTGTAGTTGGTAATTGATCTTATCTATTTTATTTGTTTAGTTAACTAAGGTAATTGAAATTTAGTTTCAAATTTAGTCTTTTGGATATCGGATATCAAATATCGGATGTCGAATACGGATACTCAAATTTCTATTTTTCGGATACCAGATATCTGATCTGAGTTACAATATCGAATCAGATATCCGACTTTGCTCAGCCCTAGTGGCCCTTAGACATAAAATAAGATATGAATAGAATGCATATGAATATAATAAAATATAGTAAGACGAACAATTAAAAAATAAAAAGAAAACAATAATAATAATAGTAACAACATCAACAACTGACTATTAGCCAGGGTACAAGAACACCAACAAGTAAGTGAAGAGAGAATCAATAGACTAAAAGCCAGGTTACAGCCATATGTGCAAATTCCTAAGTTAGAAAACCCAGAAATTATAAGCAAGAAAAGATGAAAGGTAGTGAAGAATTTGGGAAAGAAGAGTGAATTTTGATGGAGTATGTTGTTCCACACTTGACAATCCCATCTCCCAAAACAGTTTACATGTACTATATTTTGGTTTTCATTGTTGTCTCTTGTGGACTGTCGCTAGAGATAAGAAAAAATAATATCATGGTAATTATTTTGAATTTAATAAAACATAATTATATAATCTTAAATAGCTAAAATGTAATAGGAGTAATATTTTAGCTAATATTTTAAGTGATATTTCAAAATTATTATTAATTTTATTGTTTTAATTTATAAACATTGTGTATAGGTTAAAAAATCTTTTTTTAAGAAAAATTTTGATTTTAAAGTTGCAAACTTTCTCTCCACCACAAAAAAAAAAATAAAAATTTCAGCTTTAATTTATCTTATATAGGTTTCAACTTTTACCTCGATTGTTTTCATAGAAATTCCGATTTTTGTTACTTGGAATCGCAGTTTACCTTCTTCCTTTCTTTAATTTAATTATCTGATTACTTCTCTTAATCATAGCCTTTTCACCATTTTAATCTTTTTTATCTCTTTCATTACTTATGGGTTTCTTTAATATTTTCAAGGTTAATCATTTGAAATTCTATTAAATTTTTCCTTGTTATATTTCTTGGATATTAGGAAGAAAATTAGAAAAAAATTGCTTTCTACTGTGAAATCAACAAAAAGTATTGTCGGTTTTGTTGGGTTCTTTATTTTTTCATCATTGATTTGTAGTAGTTAAATTAATTGATAAGATAGGGAAGCAACCAAGATGATAGAACTCATAGAAATATATTGCGTTACAGGGTCGATAATTAACTCATAATTTATTTAGTCAAGTCATAAGCCGTCCACCTTTGTCCAATAATTTCCTAAAATAACTACCTACTACTAGGGCTGTAAATTCAGTTACTTGGTCGGGTTTTGGGTCGGATTTCACCGGTTCGGATATTCTCGGGTTCGGGTTTTCCAGGTGCTTTAGCGCTTTGAATCGGGTCGATTCGGTTACGGGTCCAATCGAGTACGGGTTTGTATCGGATCAATACCACACTGGGTCGGTTTCGGTTTCGGGTCATATCCATTTCATTTGGATTTGTGTCGGGTTCGGTTAATACAATTCGGATCCAAATCGGTTATGCTTCAGGTCGAATCGAGTTCGATTAGACTATGGGTCGGGTCATTTTGGTTTTAGGTTAACGTTAATTCGGATTATTTTGATTCGGGTTGACTTCGGATCGATTATATCATTTTTGAGTTGTACATTTGGTTATTCTTAGGATCGGGTCGATTAAAATCCAATTCAATTGAGTTTTATGTCAAATGAAATTTATGGTTATTATACAATTAATTTATGTTGAAATCGTTTGGGATGGGAGAATGGAGAGTTGTAGTCGTTTAATTAAGTTGTCGATTAATAGACAATTTTGGTTTAGCCTAAGATAAAGTTCATAAGATTTGATTGTGGGCTTGCATTTATTGTTTAATTTTAGATAAACTAAACTTGATTCAATTCAATCAAACTTATTATTAACTGAATTAAATTTTATACGGTTAACCCAAATTATATTGCTTAATCACATTGTCGGGTTAATCTCGAGTGTTAATTATGGGTCATTTTGGATGGGATTACGTCGAGTACCTATCGGGTTAAAGTCGGGTTCGAGTTGTAACAGGTCGGGTGCAAATCGAGTTCTGTTAACCACATCGTCGGGTCAATTTCGGGTGTCGGTTGTTCTCGAGTCGGGTACCGGTCGATTATTGGTCTAAAATAATCGGGTACATGTCGGGTTACGGGTCAACATCAGTTCGAGTTTCGATCGGTTACAGGTTACTGCACCTCGGATCAACCCATGGGCCGGATATAGGTCGATTTCAGGCGGTATTACAGGTCGGGTCTATTTTTTACAGCCCTACCCACTACTTACTGTAACCTATCACTATCATCTATTATGTTCTTGATCCTACATTAAGTCACCATCTAACCTCCATTTGACCATTATAAATACTTGTTGCATCATTAATTCATGGACTTGGAAGCCTTGATATTCATACCGTTACTCCACAAGAATATCGGCCCTCCTACTTACAATTTACAACTTAATCAAATATCCTTCGATTGATCCGTTATCTTATTTTCATTAATTATTCATATATTCATTACTTTCGGTTTCCCGATCTGACTTGAGCGTTGGAAGGGTTTTCCGGGAAACCACCCCGGGCAAGGCTAACGTTGTATTGCAGGATTTGAGGTCTCATCAGCAAAATGATCATTAGCACTTTCAGTATATTGACAATCGTCCCTGATTACACCTATCTCCAGGTACTTTGAGTGTCTTTTGCAATTCCTCGTTTCATTACCGAAACATATACAATTACAATGACCAGGACCTAGATTGAGCACACACTACAACAAATGTCGATGACAAGAACAAATGGGTCTTTGAGGATGTGCGAAGTAATTAACCGCACAAAACCCTTTTTCTTTGTATATGAAAAGTTAATCAAAAAGAAATATATTAAGTGTACTAATAAAATAAATATATTATTATAAATAAAGCCCAAAATAAAAATTTTGCATATGGCATCTAAAGTTTTCAAAACGGCTTTGGACAGGAACACATAATTAACATTTAGGAACTGCTTTTCATTCATCTTTTTATGAAGATATACAATTACAACTCTTGTTCTGATAACAATCTCGGCAGATACAGTGGATAAACTTAGTACATCTGACTGCCGATGGTGTTTCCGTTCCCCTGAGTGAGTTGCAAGGAAGATCTGATCAGCGTATATACTTACAAACACACTTCAATGCTTTCGTTTAGCTACTTCGAACGGTTTTAATGGCTGCTACCAACGTTTCATATTTGGCCCCCGTTACTTCTTCCACGATATTGCCATCCTTTAGGATTTTGAAAGTTGGAACAACTTTTATGCCTAGTTCCTTTGCTAAGGGCTGTCCATGTATACAAAATCATGTTAATGTATTGATTCAATTTTGAATTAACAAAGGTGATTTGTGTTAAGTTTAGCTGAACTTGCTGTAAATGCTAGCAAATAATTGGAAAACACAAGGTGCACACAATTCATAAACAAAGGGATATATGTCATCCCAGAACCATATGGCTATGGAAAAAAGGATCCCACTAATTTATAAAGTGTGCACACCATTTTCCATTTGTTGATGTAGATAAACCATCTGACAATGTGTGAGCCCACTCTAGCTTCCTCGCTCAAGAAATAATGTTGCGCTTGAGGGAAGAAGGGACCACACTCAGTGAGGCTCAAACTAATTATGCATTGAAATTACAGTTGGAAAATAACTCACATGTGATCTCACATTGACAAATTAAAGTGATTTTGACTTACATAAATACCTAATGGGTTACTTCTCATTATGACAATTGGTTTTAAAATGAAACCTCATCAGACATGTATGTGGTTAACTCTCTTCTTATGCGGATTTTTTGTGTACAAACCCAACAACAAATTTATCAGTCACAAGTCCAAAGCCTCATCAACCAAACTAAGTACTACTTGGTGATCTAATTGTTAATTAGGTGCACAATTTTTGTAGTTTCCGCTTGTAGACGGATGGAAAGGAAGTACATTTAACGATAGTCGATACATACCTTGTTTTCCTGGTTACAATCAAGCTTTAGAAAGACAACATCACGATACTCCTCCGCCAATTTCTCGAATTTTGGAGCCATTGCTTTACATGGACCGCACCTTCACAGGCGATTAAACAATGTGTTAGAACTCATAGAAGAACAGCTTAAAGTTTACTCTTTTGTTGCACAAAACATAGAGACTATATATAATATAGTTATAGACAATAGTGGGAAGCTGTATATTGTATAGGAAAAATTGCTCAAAATAATCTCAACTATCACCCGTTGGCCAAAAATAATTCCAACTATCAATTATATATAATAATCCCAACAATCCTCAGAATTTGTTGAAAACATACCCACTTCCCTTTTAACCAGCTGCAACAGGTAACTTTTCCACTTTTTTATTTCTTTTTTGATTAATAGATGAAGGGGAAGGATTAATTTTGAATAGCTAAGTAAAAAAAAGACAGAAAAAAGTGGAAAAGTTACGTGTAGCAGCGGGTAACAAGGGGGTGGGTTTATTTTCAACAAATTATTAGAATAGTTGGGATTATTAAAAAATAATTGATAGTTAGGATTATTTTTGGGCAACGGGTGATAGTTGGGATTATTTTGAGCAAATTTTCCTATTGTATAACATACAAAACAGTTATATGATTGTGTAGAATGTTAGAGACGGAGTTCTAGATCATAGCTTGTTTCTTTCCTATGTACAATTGATAAGAGAAGGAACGGGATGATCCTCATAATGAAATTCGATAATTTAACACCGTAGATCTTTCAACTATCCTTAATCCTAACCATCAAAAGGAATTAACATACAAGATCATGACTTGAGCCATACAAAGAGGCTCTCTGAGTTCTAGCAACTCATTGTGTTTGTAAAGGTTATGCAAACCAAAAACAAGGATGCTAAAAATGTCAAAGTTTTTGATACATAGGAAAAGGGAATAGTTTTCACAAATTGTGTGATGAAATGTGCATGACCACATCCTTCCTCTCGTCCCGTGAGTTTGCCGACATTTCTATTTAGGGGCGTCTCTTTTACTTTGCAACATTTCTATTTTAGATATATATCCCTCACGGCCTGACCTCTTTCTACACATTTTCTCTCATTTTATCACGTTAAATACTATCTAGATAATTTGATTATCCCACTATTTCCTTAATAAACATGCAATGGTGTTTGTTGCAAACTCTTGGAAACAAAGACAGGTTAAATGTACTCCAAGTCAAAACAAGTTCCTCTCAATCATTACAAATGTAGTTAATTCTACACAAGTTCCTCTCAATTATTACAAAGTAGTTAATGCAATAGAAATTTGGCAGAATTGGCTCTCGTATCATCATTATCGCAAAGTAGTTAAAAACTTAGCTATGAGCTTAAAATCAAGGTACAAACAATATACATAGGTTGGCATATGAATTGATTTAATAGCAAAGTTTGATCAATTGATTTTGAACATCTTACTAGCGAACTTTTGTTAAAAATAGCTTATCCATTATAATAAAATAAGTTATTAATTCCTATATTTCATAATACTCGCCACATTTCGTTTTTTTACGCAATTTAATGCACACTTTTGATCAATAATATCTTAGACTATACTTAGCTAAAAATTATAGAAATTTAATATTATGAAAGTACGTAATTAGACGATTCAAACAAGATCTCACTTCGCTATATTTCTTCTTACACATTACTTGTTATATATAAAATAAGCTCGAAAAATAAATAGTACACATAAGTCAAATGTATCGAGTATTTCAGAACGGAGAAGTATGTATTAGATGGTAATATGATAAACTTCATCTTTAGAAAATGGGATAAAGTTGGCTAAAACAGCTACAATCAACAATCAAAAAAAATTAAGGAAAATATACTTGGAAATTTAAAAAGTTGAGATATTTAGTGAATACCATTGAGTGTACATATCAAGAACAACCGGTTTATTACCAGCAGCCTTAACAATAGGCCAGAAAGTATCCTTATTAACTTGGGTAACTTTCCCAACAATGTCTTCAACTTGGGCACCCATTGTTTCCATACTTGCTCTAATTTGACTTCTCATTCTCTCTTTTCTCTTCACTAGGCTTTGACTCTTCAAACTCTCACTAAATTCGACCCGTCTTCGCAATCGGGTAGTGGGCATATATCCACGGGTGGGATCCGATGAGGTGATGTGATTTGCTGTAGAAGTCCATGATTGATGATAGAGAGAAAGATGGAGAGCCATTAAAGTTAAGTATGGAAGATTTTGAAGGTTTTTTTTGGTTTATTGAGTATGGGAATTGGGAAGTGAGTGATTATTTTGAAGGGCCTACTAGTGTGGAAGAGTGAAGTGTTTGTGGTGTGTGAAGGAGAATGGAAATTTTTGATTTTGTAGTTTGTGGTAGATAGGCAATGTGCCTTGGAGATTATCTTGCCTTTGTAACCTTGTGCTTTGGGTCTTCCTTGTTTAAAGGAACCCACTAAAGTCTCTAGATGGGTTACACATGGACAACTAGTGATAGAGGTTTGAGTTATTATTAAATTAGATAGTGTCCGTGCGATGCACGATTTTATCAAATTTTTTGACATATTTTTGTATTATATTTATATTTTATTTCACTATGAATAATTGTATACATTACGTACATTATATCATATTTTGCATTGTGCGCAATATAATTGTATTTATACTTTTATCTTTTTATTTATTGATTTAGACTCAGACTCTATCTAAAGATTCTTACATGGATTCGACTTATAAATTTTGACCATGATTCGTACCGGTCACATCAAATTGCAATTTCGTTGAAATCCTAAAACCTTAATACATTAATGCTATGTTTGGGAATGAGGATTTCATTTGAAAATATTGATTTGACTCAAGATTAGTGTTTGGCAAATAGTAGAATTTCAAATTTGGATTTGAGTCAAATCCACAATTATTATCAAAATAGTTTAAAGATGGAGATTTGAAAATCACCTCTCAAACCTTGTCATTCTCAAATTCTACATTTATGATTTCATAATTAAAATCATTAATTTGAAATGAAATCCTAATTCTCAAACACAACCTAAATGAATTTAAGTCCAGATCTAACTAGGCTCGACCCATGAATGGCAACAGGTTGTGCTTTGCCATCACGGTCCCTAACAAAGGAGTGATGGCAAAATTTTCAAAATACGGGTGGAATGCTCATATTAAATGTGTCAGCATAATAAACAGTGCAAATGTTTTAGGAATATTATAAAAATTACAGTTCACATTTTATGAAACAATGGCTTGTAATACAACATGAGCACGCATGAAAAATTACTTTTAAAACTTTCAACTATTCGCGGTTTAAATATAAAACTCTTAGCTATTGATTATTATTCAAAACTCTCAACTTTAGGTCCATTTTAATTTTAAAGCACTCATACAATTTCATAACCTTTTTGACCGGTTACCATTTTGTTAAAATGAAAGGGTATGTGAAGGATCGTATAAGGTCAAAGGGGGTGAGGTGATTAATAAATACCATTGGGTCCCATTGCTATTCTACTAAAATTAATTTATCCGGTTAAAAGTAATCTTGGACTTTAAATTTAAAATAGACCTAAAATTAAGAGTTTTAAAATCAATTATTTTGAGTTTTATATTTAAATCGCACATAGTTGAAAGTTTTTAATGTAATTTTCCTTGAGTACGCAAGACATCAGTTCAGATCATGTTGTGTTGTTGTTGTAGGCTAAAGCATCATTTTATTTCATTTCTTACTTTATTTTCCAAATTTTGGTTATAAAACGTAAGCTTGTTGGGTCTTTCATGCGAGTCGTATGTCAACACGTACCATTTTAATAATTTGTGAATGTAGCATGCATGTGGTGCACAATAGTGATTGGTAGAATATATCGTGTCTGGTTGCATGTCGGGCCATGATCGATTGCACCTTTGTCACCAATTTGATGGCCAATATATGGCCATCTAGAGACTAGAAGTGAGCTATGGGTATTGTGGATTTTAGAGAAACTTTTGTGTGGAATTTATGCAAAATAAAATATATTGCAATAACCTTAACATGCTAGTAGACTTCTAGAATAAACAGTAAGAGGTGTGGATTACTAAAGTGGAATGTAAGAAGTGTGGGTGAGTAGAATAGAGAGTAAAAAATGGTGCAAATTACTAAAGAGTAGAGAGAAAAGTAGTTTAAGCTAATTATTATAGAGAAATTTGGTAAAAATCAGTTTTTTCGTTGTTTGTTAGAGAAAAATATGATATTAGAAAGTCAGAAGTCACTTTATAATAGTAGTTTTTTTAATTAAAAGGTAGAAATACCATAGACGGTACTAAGGACTTTCACTAATTACCAACAAATTAATTTGGTACCATCGAAGTGTTCTCTAGTCAACACTAAGGGCAACACAAACACCAAAACACCCCTAAACCTTCACTCAAAAAAGGTAAAATAACAACTTATAATGTCCAAGACGTATTCATCCGTTAATGGTGTTGTACTTAAGGAACCAGAGCATATCATCATCATCATCGTACCCAGTATATCCCGCCCAATGTTGTTAAAATCGGGATTTTACTTTGAATCGGAAGCACCTCTTAAAATCGAATCGTAAAATCGACCGATTCTACCAATTTTGCCGATTTCAGTAGTTTTTGAAGTTTGTATTTATTTTAAGACATTTTAAATGTAAAAGAAACACTTAAAATTATCTATTATCAATATATTGTGCAATAAAACAAAAGTCAAGGTAGTTACTTCATGAGTTCACGTCTTCACTGTTACATGATAAGCAATATAGACTACACCATCTACTAATAAAGTTAAGTACAAGTTGACAAACTTGAGTAATTAACAAAATACTCATGAGCAAAATTAATCATAAATAAATAAGTAAATACTCATTAACTACATAATACTACTATTTAATCTAACATGAGTAATCAATAAAAATGAATCAGTTATACTATTAAAATTAATCAATTATACTACTTAATTTAATAAAACAATTCACACATCCCACACAAATTGAATAATAATAAAACAATTCCACAATCAAGCAATAATAGTAAATAACCAATTTTGATCTAATGAATCAATTTAATCTAACATGAATAAATTCTGCTATTTAAACTAAACAACTAAAACAAGCAATCTGGAATAATTAAGCATAACTATTAATAAATGGGCGGAATAAGGTAACCTGTTGGGCGATGGTATTACGGCTTCGATCAATTCTGGTTAATGGAACCACGATGGTATTATCAACAATTTTGATAATGGAAGCTTGAAGAACAATGAGAGAAAAGAAGGAGGTCTGGAGGTAAGGCGTAGCCTGCGGGTTGCTGTATGAAGATTTAGGTAAATTGAAATTTAGGGTTTTTTTAAAGTAAAAATTGTCATGTGGCTAATTTTAGGCATTTTCATGAAATCGGTAAAATCGTTAAAATCGACCGATTTTACAGATTTTATGGGCGATTTTACTTGATTCTGATTTTACTTCTGATCCAACTCGTAAGGCCCAGGTGGAATCGTAAAAAATCGTGCGATTTTACGATCCGGATCGCGATTTTAATAACATTGATCCCGCCTATAGAAAACTATGGCCAGGGTCTGGGGAGGGAAAGACGACGGCAACTCATACCCATGAAGGAGAGCACGACCAAAGAGTCCCCCGGCTCGAGAATGGATAGATTCTGCAACTGCTGGGACCGAGTGATGATGCGGCGAACTCCACATGTCTGCATCTTAACACACAAGCGTTATCCGTATACATAAGATAAATATAGCTAAAATACATATGGATATAATAATATAATATAGTAAAAACGAATGAAAAAGATAAAGAAAACAATAATAATAGCAGGAAATGCAACGGATAAAGGCCATTGATTAGAAACATTGACAAAAAGCGAAACATTTCAGCCAGACCCTCTTATTCAGCCTAAATGTCCCATTTAGTTTTTTCATACTTGCCGAGACAACATTTTAACCCTTAATATCTCAAATTATTCTTAATTAAAAATTATAAAAATTTGATATTTAATCCTTGTATTGAGACGAATCAAACAAGATCCCGCATGACTATATTTTAACTTATAGATTAAGAGTAATATACAAATTAAAAGTGATAAGTGAATAGTGAAAAAACTAAATGAGACATAACTTTTTTTCAAATTCGCCTTATACATTTATGTTGCGTTATAAATTAAGCCGGAGCATATATGGCGTGGTATATATCCTTATTTCCACTAGTGAATTGAACTCCTAGATGGAAAAAATTGGATGAATTAATGCTCTTCACGGTAGGAGAGAGAGATGTACATCCATACTAATAAACTCTCACTATTACAATTTTTCCTGTATTATTACAAATATTATAATTTTATAATGATAATTTGCAATTGCTTTGTTTTTGAAATTTATATTTTTATGTATTTTCATATTAACAAACTCTAATTATTACACAAAAATTTGAACTACTCATAATACTGTAATTATAAGTCAATCAGAAAACATCTCTTTATTTAGGAGAAAAATAAATACGTATTTTCAAATTATATACGCAAAAACTTGGCCGAAACGGTCTCATTATGAGAATGCCAATTCGGGTCGGCCAAATTTGCGCATATAACAACCTCACATACTTTTTCTCGTTTTCTCTTTTTGGACATTTATCAATTTTGACATTAGAGGTATCGATTTCAAACATAAAGTAAACTTTAAACAGACCAATTAAAATAAAAATTTCAACTTTGACCTATAATTGATCAATTTTGACGTTAAACTAATCAATTTCTACCTAAATATGGTTCTGTTTTCATTATTTCAAAACGAAGTTAATAAAATGGTATTATTCTATCATTATATGGATATATTTCAAACAACAAATGAATAGTCAATAACACTATCAATAACATTGTTAAAATATTGCATAATACAAATACTTTTATTCAATACAACACGATGATTCTAATGGAACATAAAGGTACTTGTACTCTTTAAACATCGACATTACTTTTTCCTCAACAATTTCTATTTATAATGGACTTGAAAATAAAGTTTTAGGTATAATATTTGCTTACCCTTGATGTGAAGGCAGAGGAAGTCTTGATCTCGAGTTATGTACTTTGCCAAATGATTCAATGAATGCTCTTGGAAATGATCAAGAGTTCAGGACTACTATGTTATAAAAAATTTCAATTTTGATCTAAAAATGATCAATTCGGACCTTAAAATAATTCATTAAATGAATGCATTTTAGAAATGATCAAGAATTTATGACTCCTTTGTTACAAAACATTTCAATTTAAATTTGAAAATTATCAATTCAAACCTTAAATAATCAATTAAAAAAAAAATTATATGAAACTACCTAATCTATATGTTTATTTGCAAAAAACTACCTAATGTAAATTTTTTTTGCAAAAAACTACCTAATCTAATATATTTCTCTGCAAATAACTATCACTTAACGGAAACGGTAGTTGATCGTCAAGTTTGAGGGTTTGACCAGTTTGAGAGGTTAAGTTGTCGATGTGGCAGTATCTTATTTGTCATCGTATTTTTAAATAATTTAAAATTAAAACACATAAATTAACAAAATAAAAATAAAAGATATTTTAACGTCATTTTTACTTATCATAATGATTTTTTTCAAACAACGAACGTCATTATTATCCTTATGGGGTAGCTCTTTCGAAAATCCGGTCGAAACAAGTACTTATTCGCCTTTTTTCCGATATTTGATGTCACTTTACCCATCATAACGATTTTTTTCAAAAAACAGACGTCGTGACATGGGTAAAAATGACGTTAAATATCTTTTTCGGTTTACGTATCCAAAAATAGACAAATAAGTACTTGTTTCGATCGGATCTACAAAAGAGTTACCCCATAAGAATAATCACGACGTTCGTTTTTTTGAAAAAAATCGTTATGATGGGTCAAAACGACGTTAAATATCTTTTATTTTTATTTTGTTAATTTATGTGTGTTTAATTTATGGGTGAAAGTTCGGTGTTTGGTTTGGATTACACACAAATCCAAATCAAACAAAATAAAATTCGGTGTTGAATTTTTCAGTCAAAATCCAAATCATTATTTTTATAATCCAAATTGAACCAAACCTAATTTTAAAATTGCAGTCCAAATCAAACTGAATTAACCGAAATACAACATATATCAATAAATCTAACCAAAAAACAGAACATCAAACATCAATAACCAAAAAACAGAGCATCAAAATTACTGCATACATCAAACCAAAAAACAGAACATAAAAATTACAGCAAAAATATAGCATACATCAATAAATAGAACATCAAACATCAATAACACAATAACGAAAAATAGACCATCAAAATTACGAAAAATAAACAGCAAAATATGAAAAACAGAATTCACTAAATCTAACCAAAACATCAAAAATAAATCAATAAACAGCAAAAATACGAAAAATAGAACATGAATAAACCAAAAGAAAAAAAAGAACCTGAACAGAACATGAAGAGGAAGCAAAAAAAAAAGAAAAAAAAATTAA
Organism: Amaranthus cruentus; assembly: GCA_019425755.1. NCBI lineage: Eukaryota > Viridiplantae > Streptophyta > Magnoliopsida > Caryophyllales > Amaranthaceae > Amaranthus > Amaranthus cruentus. Next base: position 10,163,717 of record CM033454.1, read on the forward strand.
AACGTGAAGGGAACATGAAGTTTACCTTTGGCCTTCCATTGAAGGAGATGAGAAGGTAACTAATAGCTATGAAAGGGAGGAGAAGAGATGAGAAGAGATGGAAGAGAAAGTGAGAGAACTCGAAGCCTCAAAGGAATGGAAACTGGGGCGCCGTCCAAATGATGAGAAAGAGGAAGGAGGAAAGGAAGGTTTGAATTAGGGTTTTGCAATCTATTTATATACTGCAGCAAAAGATACTACTTAGGGTTCTTAATTTGGGCTTGGGCCGTCTAGCTAGCGACTATATACTCCCTTAGAATAATTTCAGTGAGAACCAAGGTTATATGAGAACCGTGAGAACCAATCTCCCTCATACAAATATATTACTTTTTACAGAAAATATGTTACTTTTGGACAAAAAAATGTTACTTTTGTTTTTTAAAAAAGATGATACTTTTTACCCAAAAAAGTGTTACTTTTAGAAAAAAATATTTTTTCAAAAAAAACAAACATATTAAAAGGTAACACGTTTTTTCCAAAAAGTAACACCTTTTATGTAAAAAAGTAACAACTTTCTATGAATTTTTATCTTAAAGTAAGAGTTTTTTGCCTAATAGTATCATAAAAAACAGTAAAACATTTTTACCTAAAAGTAACATTTTTATAGTAAAAAATAACACTTTTTTGTAAGCAAGATTGGTTCTCACGGTTAGGGGTGCACACGGTCTGGTTTGGTCTGGTCTGCACTAAAATCAGACCAAATCAAAAATTCCGGTCTGAAAATTTTCCAGACCAGACCGGACCGTTTGAAATGTCAGACCGGACCGGACCAAACCATTCTACAACTGTTTGGTCTGGTCAGGTTTACGGTTTTTTGTTTTATATTTATTTCCAAATTAATATATGTTCTTTGAAAATATTTCGCACTTACAAATACTAAATAAATATAATTTGTAATTAGTTGATTGCATCAACATTATTCAAGTATAATATTAATAACATCTCAAAATATTTAGGTAGAAACCTGTTTTTTATAAAAAAAAATTATGGTTTTGGTGAAAGTCGGTTTCTGATGCAGTGCGAGTGGACCGGCGATGCATCGTATTTTACAAACAAACCAAACCAAACCATTTAAACCGTAGACCAGACCAAATACTCCAATTACGGTTTAGACCAAACTTTGTTCAGCCCTACTCACGGTTCTCATATAAGGATGGTTCTCACTGAAAATTCTTTATATATATACATATATATATATATATATATATATATATATATATATATATATATATATATATATATATATATATATATATATATATATATATATATATATAATCCTTCCGTTCCATTTAATTTGCAACCTTTTTATTTTGGTCTGTCCCAATTAATTTGCATCATTTTTATTTTTGGGTGATAGTCCACCGTTTTCTTTTATTCTCATCCATATATTTGAACTCTATTCTAATTTCATCTACACAATTAATTCTTTTTTCTCGTTTATTACCACACTAGTATAGAAGCTCGTGCAATGCACGAATTTATTAGTGTAAAATATATATATAAAAACAGTTTCAATTAATAATGTATGTAGTAACTACTGTGTTAAATTTACCAAATCTATGATTTTTAAAATCAAAACATAATTACTGACATTTTTTTAATTATTTACCTTATATATAACTTTTTTTCATTCAATTGAACCTATTAAATTCGAAGTTTACTAAATAGAATTACTATAGTATATCCTACAAATACTTTACCTAATTTAGCTTCAAACTTAAACACAAAATATTAGATTTTAAATTCATTCAATTGAACCTATTAAATTCGAAGTTTACTAAATAGAATTACTATAGTATATCCTACAAATACTTTACCTAATTTAGCTTCAAACTTAAACACAAAATATTAGATTTTAAATTTGATAAATATTGTCATGCCTCTTTAAATGGTGACACTTGAAATTTTCCAAGACTTTTATAGTATTATATGACATGATATGATATGATTAAAGGGTGACACTTGAAATTTTCCAAAACTTTTATAGTAATGTATGATTCTTAAAAATTATTATTATTATTATTTTTTTTAATGCAAATCTAGAAGGAGAGAAAACATAAATATGCGTAATTACATTGGACAATGGAACGTTATTGTTGTCCCTAAAATAAGGACGACGACAATCTACATGGTCGAAGTTGAACAATAAAAGTAGTCTTCCATTAAGTAAATTAAATTAAATAAACGCGCAAGATCAATTGCGGAAATATTTCAAACCAAATCTATCTCCAAATTTTTCATTATTCATCCTCATTTTCTCTTTCCTCCACCATCGAAGTTCTACCGACCTCTAATAGGAAAATTGCCTGATGAATGAGCAAATTCCTATCATAATATTAACTTTTTTGCAAATGAAACTCAAAAATTTACAAAAAAATTGATTTGGAATTTGGGTTTTGTTGGATAATTTTTTAAAAAAACGATGAATTTGGGAGTTCTAATGGTGTTGGGTCTATGTATATGGCAAAGTTTTCATGTTTCAATGGGTTCAGGGACTGCATTTTTTGAGGTAGAGCATAAATATAAAGGTGGGAAAAGAACAATGAAAGAGCTTAAAGAAAGAGATGCTCGTCGCCATGGTAGAATGCTTGGAGCTGTTGATATTCCTCTTGGTGGTAAAGGGCAGCCTTCTGATGCTGGGTTTGTCTAATTTTTTACTATCTCTCCTTAATTTGTTTTAACTTTTCATACATTTCAAAGCTTTGATTTTAATTAGAATTGGTTTAGTTGTAAATGATAAATTGTTTTAGGGTTGATTGTTTATGTAACTTTGAAGGGGTATGTTCTGAGCATGTTCCTAGTGATCGACCCCACGAAATTGCAAAGCTTATCAATTTTTTGCTTCGCATTTTATTTTGAATTATGAATTTTTTTTTGACATATGTTGTATTTTGTAATAACAGACTTGTTCTTGGATCTTAATTATGTGCAATGTGTGGCCATAGTTTTTTTTTTTTTTTTTTTGGTAATTTATGTGTATTAGATTTGTTAATTAGAAATTTGGTGCATTGCAATCAGGGGCGAAGCCAGGATTTTCAATTAGGGGGGGCCGAATTGTCGATATGTAACACCCGAATTTCCTCTCGTTCTTAACGATTTTTGATTTGAAAAAATTTGGGTGTGTGGCCATAGTTTTTTTTTTTTTTTTTTTACTACATAAAAATAGAGGTATTAGTATGTGAACGATCACTTGAAATTAATCGACATTGTATGCAGAATTCAATTTGATTCGACTTTAAAATTTACAATTATATAAAAACAATGTGGACACGAAATCGATTTCAAGCCCACAAACACTTAATTGAATTCAAGCGATGACCCAAATGAATATCATTAGACACTAGTTAAGCTATAAAAATATTAAAATCATAGACTTAAATAAACTTGAAGCTTCCTATAATTATTATTTTTGAAAAACTAAGTCTTCTTGACTTATTAGTTTTGAAAAAACTAGGTTTTTGACTCCATATAGTTTCCTAATAATTCACGGAAAAACACAATTAAAATTAAGATAGAAAAATATAAACACACACTAAATATATGAATGTTAAATTATAAAAAATAAATAGAAATGACATTATAATATAAATCTATTCGTCTATAAAAAAATAATTGTTTTAATAAGGATTTGATCTCTTAACCTTAGATCATAAATTTATAACCCCAACCATTAAGCTATAGTTTTTTTTGTTATATTTACTCTGATTAAACTATATATATCATATTAATAAGGGGGGCCAAAACCAAAATTACAAAGGCTCGCATTTTCGGCAAGGGGGGCCGGGCCTCCGCCGGCCCCCCATGTGGCTTCGCCCCTGATTGCAATTGAAGAAATTTGAGCAAGATATACAAGAAATGGGTAGATTTTTGTTATTTGCCAAAGGTACATTGCAAGTAATATGAAGTTTTTAAAACTCAAGTGTATGGAGTATGATTTGATGTATAAAAATTATATCTGAGTTAATTTCCTGAATAAATTGTATGTGTTTGTAGGCTTTACTTTACAAAAATTCAAATAGGACAGCCTCCAAAGGAGTATCATGTACAGGTTGATACAGGAAGTGATCTCCTATGGGTGAACTGTGCAGGATGTGAGCAATGCCCCAAAAAAAGTGGGCTTGGAGTATGTCTTGCGTAATCTCTTGACCCGTTATTGACTTTGTTCATCTGTTTTGATCGGCTTCTGAACTTGTGTTACTTGTACTCTTGTAGATGAAACTGAATCTTTATGATCCGAAAGGTTCATCTTCGGCCACATTAGTCAATTGTGATGATAGTCAATGTACCATGATATACCAGGGTACTCTAGCTGGTTGTGAACCAGATATGCTTTGTCAATATGAGGTTACTTATGGTGATGGGAGCACAACTTCGGGATACTTTGTCCAGGATTCTTATCACTATAATGAGGCCTCTGGGGCTTCACAAAACGCAACTGGGATTGGGTCTGTCGTTTTTGGGTAATTGTTCTTTTTGTCCCCTATTTATCCTGCACCTTAAATACCGACATAGCGAGCTAGTAAATTTTGTTTTAGCTCTAGATTAATCTATCCATTGGTGTTCTATTCTTTCATATAAATGCAAATCAAGTTTGTATTTGATTATGTATCAGATCAATCAAACCTTGTATACTTGATGCTTTGATTTGAGCTAGCGTAGAACGCTTTCTTTCTGACATTATATAATGACGTTCTATGCTTCCAAAATTATTGTCTCTTTTAAGGTGTGGGGCTAAACAATCTGGTCAACTTAGTACATCTGATGAAGCACTTGATGGTATCATGGGTTTTGGACAAGCAAACTCTTCGGTATTATCACAGCTTGCTGCAGCCAAATTGGTGCCAAAGATGTTTTCTCATTGCTTGGACAACCATAAGGGAGGTGGAATCTGGTCAATAGGGGAACTTGTCGAACCGAAGCCGAAAACTACTTCGTTGATTCCAAACCAGTATGTCATGTTTACCATATTGCATTTATTCTCAACATCCATTGAATTTATTTATTTTTTAATTCATTGATCAAGGCTTTGACATTGTTCATGTTTTGTTGAAGAACCACTAATACTAACTTGTTCTCTTTTGTTAATAATTGGTAAATGCGTTGGTTTTGTTTACCTTTATGGTTGTTAGCCTGCTACGTTGTTGAGAACATCTATTTGTTGATACATTTATCGTAAATGACATTCTATATGTTTGGAATTCTTATTTGGTTGAAGTCCTGTACAAACAGAAAATGACAGCCTTTTTTCTGCATACTATCATTTTAGTGGTGCGGTAGAGGCTTTTTAAATTGCCCTCGTTGATGAGCTTGAATTACTTGATTAATGTGAGAATGATTTTTTAGCCAGTGTATGGTTCTTCAGAAAGAGACAAGCTTGATCATAAACCTTATTTGGTAGTTTTTTAACCAAATTACATTACATTTTCATCACCATACCTCCAATTAATACCAATAACCAAACGGGTTGTTTGCAAGACAATGTACATCTCGACTACCTAGACCCTAGAGCATTGCCTATCTCAAATGAAGCCTCTTCGTCCTGTCAAGAATGTTGAACGCAAACTCTAGGGGGCTGTGCATTATAGCCTATGACTTGGATTTTGAGGACACATTTAGCTTCATCAATTGGGGATCATAGAGGAAGCTGTAGAAGTGCTTGTAGTTGTATGAGCGGGATTACATACAAGTCGTTTTAAATGGTTATTTGTCGTTTTGCATGTTTAATTAGCTTTGTCCGACTCTTTAGAGTTGTGTGCTAGAGTCATTTGTATGTTAGGATGTAATTTTTTTTCTAGTATTAAAACCTGATATGTATGTTTTAATCAGACTGCTACTACCCTCTTAGGGCACATTACAATGTTGTGATGAAGAGTATAGAGGTGGATGGTAAGGTTCTAGAACTTTCTTCAGAACTCTCCGGTAGCGATGGAGGGGCAATTATTGACAGCGGTACAACTTTGGCCTATCTTCCAGATGAAGTTTATGACCAGATCGTAGACACTGTATGTCCTCTGAATCGATTTCCATCCTATAAGGGAGTTGGGTTTTCTATCATCAAATTTTAACGAAAATCTTTTTTTTTATGTTCTATATTTGAAATAAGCAGATTCTCTCCAAGCAGCCCAATTTAAAATTACATACGGTCGAGGATCAATTCAAATGCTTCCAATACTCTGGAAGGTAAGTTCTATTTGACTGATAAATTATGGTAGCAAGTAGCGTATCACGGAAATTTGAGTTTACTTGCTAAGACACTCAAAAAAAATCTTTTCTGACCAAAAAACGTGGTGTGGAAGTGTGTAGGAAGAAAAATCGCAATTTTGTAGACTTTTAAGTTTCATTTTGATCTTCAATCTTCAAAACTGTGAAAATTTTAATGGGTGATAGAGGTGATCAAATTAGACCAACTCAAACAACACTGCAAAACAAAAATAACCAAAATCCTAAAGCCCGGCTGAGAAAGTGCACCAAAAATCGTCAAACAACCAAGTTGGGTGTATCGAAAAGGATAAGTAGTGTCGCGAGAATACTTGCACAATGAAACCTGTGGTTAAAGTAAACTAACGTGATGAGAATGCTGACTGCACTCACATGAAGCCCTCACCTGATCTCATTCCAATTAAGCTTCACTCACTTGATCAACCTGGGATTGTTTAAGATTCTCAATCACGTCACTCACGAAATAAGAACGTTAGATAAGAATACATTCTTGCAAAATGGGGCTATTTTATAGTTAAATCCATGCTCCATGCATCGGGATTTAGATTGAAATTGGGCCTGATAAACTATATTAAGGGGATTCCTTCGATGTCGAAAATCTTGCTCTGTGTTACCTGATTCGCTTATACGGTTATACCCCAACAAATCATGGTCACTTTTGGTCTCTTTCGGACCATTCTGCTCTTGCCAACTTTGAATGGAAATGGGAAATTTTGTAGAGGAGTAATAAGAGGTGGGGTGGTTGAGACATGGGAGGGAGCTTCCACTTGATTCATTAATTTCTTTGTCAAATAAATTATCTTTGTCACCCCGAGTTTCTATTTATCACTTTACTGCGCTGGTATTTGTATATCTTATGTTAGGTCGTCTTCAGTAAATTAATTATTTTACCTGTGTTCCAGGATAGATGAGGGGTTTCCACATGTTACGTTCCATTTCGCGGAGTCTCTCGAATTGAAAGTATATCCTCATGAGTACTTCTTTCCGCTCAATGATGGTGTAAGTATATTTACCTCTAAACTTTGATTTAGGAATAGTACCTTCAAAATCTCCCTCTGTCCTTTTATCTTTACCTCATTCGACCCAAAAATACGAGTTATTCTGGTCAAATGGCATGAACATAAAGGGACACGTGAGTTGAGTGTTTCCAAATGGCCTAGACTTATATTAGAATGTAATAATTATGCTGCAAAATATGGAGCAAAGTACTAATTCATTCTAAACTCGAGTAAAACACGATGTTGGTGCTCAAAGCATAGTACCACTCGTTCATTATATGCATTTCATTGCTGATCAATTGTGTCAATGTGGTGTTCTAGGAAGATAAATGGTGTGTTGGTTGGATGAACAGTGGATTACAGGGTCGAGACGGGAAGGATGTCACTATCTTGGGAGGTATAACCGTATAATGCCATTATTATACTTCTAGTTTCTAAATATATTTTTCTTTGTTTTACGATACCAAGTTCTTCTTCTCCACATGGTTTTGTTATAGCCTCTTTAATCTGATATGTTCAACTTGGGTTGCAGATATTGTACTATCCAGTAAAGTGGTATTTTATGACTTAGAAAATCAAAAGCTTGGATGGACCAATTATAACTGTGAGTATCTTTGTCCTACATTTTTTTGATTCGCAGTAAAAACTTTCTTTTTACCTGCAACCCGCCTTCATGGCACACAATTCGAGGAAGAGAATAGAGGATGTAACCGGAAATATTAGTCAAAAAAACTCTTATGACTGATTAGAGAAAGATATTAGGTTAATATGGTTTAATTTATTTGCTCAATAGTTTAATAATTACTATGATCTAAATGGTGGGTTGCAAGTGTAAAGATAGGGGTAGAGGTGTTCAAATCAAACCTGACGACCCAATATTTACCCGACATTGTAACAGAATCCGAGTTTTCAAAATGACTTTCAAAATATGTAAAAATCAATGTGGACGTAAAATCCGATTTTAAACCGACCTGAGACACGTAATCCGAAATGGACCCGATGATTCGAATGAACACCTCTAGATAGGGGATAGTATACACTAACTTACTTGAGAGCTAAGTCCCGTCTCACCACAAGTACACAACATCTGCTACTAGATATTTAACCAGTTCTTACAGTGACGTTAGAGTTAACGTCGAATCTTACATTAAATCGAAGCTGTTTCATAAAAGTGGAAAAGAAACAATGTTGCATTGTCAGTTTCGGAACGAACTCAACCAAAAGCTTAAGCTGATGGTTGAGGCCCCAAGATATGTTATATACTCTTAACATTCATTTACTGTGTATAATCTCTTGCTCAATATGCGTGTCTAAATGGTGGGTTGCAAGTGTAAAGATTCGGGGATAATATACAGTAGCTCACATGAGAGTTGAGTCCCGTCTCACCACAAGTACTCAACATCTCGGTACTACTAAATATTTAACCCGTTCTTATGGTGACCTATTATACTTCCGAGATGTAATGTCTAATCTAACGGTAGTATTAACGTCTAATCCTACTTTAAATTGAAGCTGTTTCAAAAATGTGGAAAAGAAACAAGGTTGCGTTGTTAGTTCGATCTTTCAGCTCGATCTTTCTCTTAACGTCATCACACACTAATATTTCAGGTTCGTCAAGCATCAAAGTGAAGGATTTAGCGACAGGAGCTGTGCACACCGTAGGCGCACATAGAATTTCATCAGCTAACTCTTTAATTACTAGGAGGAGTTTATTGTGTTTGTTTGTTCTAGCTAACTTGTTCTTCACAATTCATCACTAAATTTATAGGTTTTTTTTTTTGTAGTTTTCGTTATACCGCTAAAGAAGAGTTGTCCATTGATTTTTCGTCGATTTCATTTATTCTTACATGTATAATATGATTCATTCTTCTCCTAAGCTCTATGGGGACAAAGAGGAAGCTCAAGCTGTCTTAAAATTAGAGGAACCTTAAGCTACCTTCAAGGCTCAAGGCCTTTGGCTATTTTTGTTGCATTTTCTTGTTCCTTTTTATACTTGAATGCATGTGATCATATACATAATTAATAGACTTAGGAGTAAATATGTAAATTGATTTTTGAAATACGAATAAATATACTCATTTTGATATAGTACAAATTCTTTTGGTAGCTGTCTTTTTCTTTGGAAGGACTGAACACGAACAAATTTGTAAATTATCTTATTTTCTTTAAATGACTCTCATCTGAGTAGGATTGCTTACTTTAGTTCATTATGTGCTCCTATGCACGCAGGATTATTCGGTTGTAGGCTAGATCATCCCTACCAGGGCCATCATCCAACTTTTAATGACATTGAGCAAATATTAAATATAAGTTTTGATCAATTACCAACTATAACCATTAAATTTAGTCGTTTTCAAATAAACAGCCGTAAAGTTTTTTTTTTACTAACAACAGCCTTCAAGTTACCAAACATGACAGCGATACAGCCACTTCACCAGATGACCTGCTAAGTGACCGTTGATCAAGGTGAATGACCTTTGACTTTCAATTAAATTCCTTAATCAAACATAATTACCCAATTACCCCCAATTAAACCCTTCTTTCCCAACCTCTCTCTACTTCTTCTCAATCACCACCATTCTCCCACCCCAAGTCCCCAATACCACCACCTCCACCACCATCACCACCATTAAAACCCCTTTTTTCTTTCTCTGTATCATATGTTCTTAATGTTCACTCTACTTTCCATTCTTCTAGTAATTTACTACTACTATCATCACTTGAATTTGCTTTTTTAAATCTAAGAGCTGGGTCATTAGATAATCTAGTCATAGTTAATTGCGTTCAAATAGATCTATTCAAAAAAACAGTTGCATTCAAATTGTTTCTTGAATTTGGGATTTTTATTTTTTATGAGAGAGAAGGCATAAAAATATCTCTTTTTTAATTTGATTTTTTTGAATTTTAAGTATTTCAGTATTAGATCTACTTTTTTATTTTATGAAATCTTAGGGTTCGATTTAAGCCCTAGTAGAATTTCGACCTCCAATAAGTTTTGGTGGAGGATTTTTACAATTTAGGATTTTTTTGGGATGATTTAATTAAGGTTTTTGGTGTAAAGAAAATTGTACAAAATCAAGCTTGAAAATAACAATGAAAGAGAGAAAGACTAAAGCTGGAAGAACATAATGCCATTGTTGGACCCCAAACAAAAAATCCACCTCCATTTTCCACTTGAATACCATAAAACAAAAAAGAACCCAGAAATAAAAACCACAACATTCTTCAAATTCAACCTCTTTTACTCAAAAACAAAATATTTCTTTTTTGAGTTTTGTTCTATAAAGGAAGAATATCAAGACCTACAAAAGAGCATTTCTTTGGAGGAAACTAAAAGAGTTGTAGAACAACCCATCAAAGAGAAAGAAAATAGGGGTTTTAATGGTGGTTGTGGTGTTGGGGTGGAGGAATGGTGGTGGTGCTTGGAAAGGGATAGAGAGAGGTTGGAGAACAAAGGTTTAATTAAGGGTAATTGGTTAATTAGGTTAGATTAAGGAATTTAATTGAAAGTCAAAGGTCATTCACCTTGGTCAACGGTCACTTAGCAGGTCATCCGGTGGCTGTATCGCTGTCGTATTTGGCAACTTGAAGGTTGTTTGTAAAAAAAAACTTTGCGACTGTTTATTGGAAAAACACTAAATTTAAAGGCTGTAGTTGGTAATTGATCCTATAAGTTTTTTGAGTACAAACATATGTGTTTTATTTTTTAAGTGATAATAAAAACTACTATCTTATTTTTGTTATAAAATATTGATTTGTTCAATTAATTTAATTAATGAAGAAAATACAATAAAATAATAATTATACTACTTTTTTGATAGGAATAATAACACTTACCTGGATTAAATAATTATCAATGAAAAAAGAATTAAACAATACCTACTAGTTATAAACCCAAAATAGATAATTACTCCTCAAACAAGTAGTCATCATTAAGCTAATGATTTATCATTAATTATGATAAAGTTGACATAAATTATATGAAAATTTAAATGTATTCTTAAAAATATTATATTTTAGTATTTAATTCAAAAATTGAATTTACTAATTTTTTGGGCTCCGAAAATAACGAGGCTCTAAACCATTGTTCATGTGGAAATTTTGATTGACATTTTTTTTGAAAATTTTAGGCTCCGAAAATACATAACTTTTTTTTTTAATTTTATGGTGCAAACTTAAAGAAATAGAGATATAAATAATGAGCAGACATTTTTAATGTATGGACAACGTACACCACACACCATGATCACATTTTGGTTTTAGGTAGACATGTAATGTGGTATTAAATCCCATCTTAGCTAAGATATATACATGCATCATTTGCTATGTTTCTATATTAGTCCTTACTTACCACTATTCTAATGTCAAATATTGGAAATCTTGATTTGTGAGTGGTTGATATATACGTTTTTAAGATCAATAACACAAATGGGTTGTCTTAAACGCAAGTTTATGTCATTAAATGATTAAATCCCTATGTCTTTCGCACTAAAGAAATTTAGTACTTCCAATTAAAAGCTAAAATAGAAAATGTTTACTGATCATGCGGCCTTGAAAAATCTCATCTCCAAAAAGATGCAAAACCAAGGTTAATTTGGTGGGTGCTCTTGCTACAAGAATTTGACTATGAGGTCTGGGATAAAAAGACTAGAGAAAATCTTGTGGCAGATGATTTATTTTATCTACCCTTGGAGTGTCATCATGTTGACTTTAGGCCCTATTGAGATTTAAAGCATGTAGGACATATTTCAAACGGCTAAACAATAACTGAACAAAAACGTAACAACGAGACCAAGGTTTAGTTGCTCGACCCAAGTGCTCATTCGAGCACTCCTATTTTGTGCTGTCAGTTTGTTTCAAAATATTTTATTTGGTGGTCTGGGTATGTGCTCGTTCGAGCACTTAGGAATTTTTGCGTCAGAAAGTTTCTGGAAAGTGTTTTGGCATATGCTCATTTGAGCATCTTGGAACAGAGCGACGGTTCGTGATGCGAAACTTTGTTTTATGGAGCATTGTGTTGTCATAAAGTAATTTTTTAGGTCATTAGTAACTGATAATCGTCATTTATTATAGATGAATGGGTTTGGATGAAGCCTTGCTATGTTACTCTTTAATTAGAAGTAGATACAAACTATTTTGGCCTACACTAAGGACGTGAATGTTTTTGTGAAATATTGTGACTCTTGCAAAAGGGCCGAGAGTATTTGGAGAAGACATGAAATGACTTGGAACAACGTTGTTGAGTGTGAAGTTTTCGATGTTTTGGGGTATAGATTTCATAGGTTCTTTTATCTCATCTTGGGAAATTTAATACTATTTGGGTATATAACAAGATGATTTGATTGTGGGTTAAAACGGTTGAACTTGTATATTGGTTTCAACGAGTTTGATCGTACGTAGGTCATTTAATTGGCGAAGAAGGGTTAAAGTGAGGATAATTGGATAAATTAGGTTAGATTAGTAAATTTAATTAAAAGTCAAAGGTCATTTATCTTGGTCAACAATCATTTAGCATATCATCATCCGGTGAAGTGGTTGTATCAATTTCGTGTTTGATATTTTGAAGGTTGTTGTATGTAAAAAAACTTTGAGGTTGATCATTGTAAATGGACTAAAATTCAAAGCGATAGTTGGTAATTGATTCATTTTTTTATAATTTAATTTAATTTTTTCTTTTTATTTTTTATGCAATAGAATTTATTTTATAAGTCAAAAGTTACTTTAGTATATTCTTAGTAAACTCCCTATAGTAATAATTATTCATAGTTAATCAAAAATAAAATTTTTATTCGAAAAATTAGCAAAAGATTTTAAAATCCTGAGTAATCTTTCTATATAGACACATTTATTATTATAAAAATTGATGAAAAAAAATATCATCTTTACCTGTCAAATTATAAAATTCCTGCCTTTACTTTGACATAAAATTTCCACCATTATCTTAGGTAACCAAAAAAATACGAAGTATGACATGCCATGTGCTAATTTGGTCATTTGATGATATGGCATAATGGGATTGAAATCACTAAAAAGACAAACACAAATTCTTACTTGACACCGTCTATACAATAGACGTCTCAAGTTTTAGGGCTGACCCAATTTATAAATTAAAAATAAAACTAATTGGTGGTTTTGTAAGTTAAAAGGGAGATATGGGTTGAACTCTTAAGAGATGTCTATACTATAGACGGTCTCTCAAGAGAGTACCTGGTGATGCTCTTTTGAGAGACCGTCTTTTGTAAAGACTACTCTCAAACGTCCAACCCAAATCTGTATTTAGAGTTGTAACAATATATATTTAGAATTGGACGGGGCTTTTGAGAGACATCTCAGGTAAGAATTTGTAAATATTAGTAAAAAAATTTTAAAACAAACCAGCAGAAAAAGCAAATAACTAATAATATCATTAAGAGATACATTTTATTTCAAAAGCCGTAAACTATGATTTTATAACCAACAAATTACAATAAATTCTTTTCTTTTCTTTTCTTTTTATTTTATTTTACAAAATTTATGGGCTAACCAGACTACAGATGGAGAAAAATACTTCCCAGGACCCAAATATAGCTAGGCAAGTCCCTCCACTCAGATTATAATTTCTGTAGATAAACTATATGGACCGATATAAAAAATAATAACGAACAAGGGAAGAATAAATAACCAACACCGCGGCTCCTTTCATCGCTTAGGGTCTCTTCTTCCTTACGATTGTCCTATTTTCCAGGCTTATACCTTGGTAGGTTCAACAAGGTATTTACCCGAGTAACGCCTTCTAACGCTGAATAGTCGTCATCCAATACCATATCATCCTCCGTTCCATCTTCTCCCTCATCATTGCTAGTTTCCTGAATCGCACCTTCATCATTTGCTTCGTTTCTAACAGTTGCAGACCGGCCAAGGCTGGTGGGACCATTGGCATGCTCTCTATTGATCCCAGATCCTTGAACTTGTTCAGCCGAAGCTTTCTGTTCTTTCTCTTGGGTAGCATACGCAGAAGATAGGTTGTCTGAGTCTGAGTCAAGGAAGAGACAGATCACTGCACAATCATCGACTTTCGATGTTGGGTACCTCATTTTCCAAGCTTGAACTGCCGCTTGAACAATATCCTTAGCTGCAGTGGATCGCGGAGAGGCATAGGCAACTATGTCAACTACTTCTTTGTTTGAGAGGACGTCCCAAATCTGTTATGAATCGCCATGTGAGTATTAGATAGTTAAGGTAAAAGACCAAAACAAAATGGTGATTGGGGAAATGAATTGGCTTACCCCGTCTGTAGCCAAAACAACAAATTCATCTTTGTCAGTGAGGCGTCTGTATGATACATCAGGCACTGCTATAAGGCCGAAATCCTTAAGGCAGAAATCTCCAAATGCACGTGCCATGGCAAGGCCAGGGGAGTCAGTATTGGGCAGCCAAACCCGAGCGACATCAGGCTCATCTCGAAGGGCAAAAACACGTCCTCTGCACTTCTTGATTCTCTCTGCTTCCGCTGTTAACAAGAAAAACAATCAGTAACAAAAATTCCAGGAAAACAACTGCTTATATAGCCTTCTATATATCAAATAACAATAGTTAACATTTGAGATATCAAGAAAAATTCTGACACCTTCAAAAATACTCCCTTTGTCCCTATGAATACACTTCACTTTCTATTTGGTACGTCACACTCAATTTGTAAAATTTTGTTTTTTGACAATGGACTCACTCCCTTTCTTTTAATTTCAATCGCAAACTTATTCCCATTCTTCATCTTTCCCACTCATTTTTATAGATGAAATAAACGGTTAAGATGGAGAAAGAGAATAAGTTTGTATAACTGCCATTTACAAGTATTTTAACTTCATACTCCAACCATAGTGCAAAACCAAGGTTGAACCACTTTATCGCAACCGTATTATAAAGATTTTTGAATTTAACGCGACTGAAATATAAGCCGCGTTGACCGCAAAATCATCTGTATTGGACGGGAATTCCGTTTTGCAACTGTTACCGCAATCATAACCAAACCGTTTTTTGCACTATGTCTCCAAGTACAAATGTATTATTAACACTCCAAATTTTGGGTTCTTTCTTAAGCATTTAAGTCAAAAACGGTTTCTAATCTTCAAAATCAAGAACACTCATTCTTTCTTCAACAAAGACACCCAGAATAAGGCTCCCTCCCCGCTCCCAACCTCCACCCTACCAAGTTGATGAAAACCAAGAAAGCTGAAACATAATTTGTAAATCAAACGCTCCTAGGTAATTGTCAACAGTCAACACAAAAAGCATGTTTGGAGGGAGATATAAACCTGGGAGATTGGGTTTGAGATCAACAGTCAACTGCTCAGCAAAGAGACCAACATTTTTATCTCTGCTTCCCAACACAGCTCTCGAGTCTCCAACATTTCCCACAATAAGGTCTTGCCCCTATTGCATTCAAATACAGTTAAAACATATTAATAGAGAAAAACTAAAAGTTATATCTAAAATATTGTCGGTTCGTCAGGGCCGTTCTGAGCCTAGGCAAGATGGACATTTTCCTAGGGCTCAGAGCAAGAAAGGGCCCAATATCTGAAATTTTGGTTGATGAAGTAGGGCACTTAAAATTTTACAATTTATAATTAGTACTTTTATTGATTAAAAAGTATATGACACGCTTAAGGTACATTTATAATGATAATTATAATATATTTAATCTTTGTTGTTATTTTACCAACCACCATTAAAGTTCAGAATCGACTTTCTGTAAAGAGAGTCAATTTCATTCAGTTTGCCTAAGGCCCATATAATGTCTGGAACGGCACTGATTAATCCACAAACCTGCTTAATAAGAGTTACTGCTGTAGTCCCACTGCAAAAGCAGTCAACACTAGTTTGCACTCGCAATTCCCGATCCATCATTCTGAAAGCTTTTAGAAAGGAATCTTTCAAAATCTGGAAGATTTCTGGCTCCGTATCTGTTTCTTCGAGATCAGCAGAGACCCGGGACTCATCATCAGCAGATATGAAAGAGGCATCTTCCGAATTTATGCTACTGGAATTAAGGCTAATCTCCCTGGGAGCATCTTCATTCTTTGTACTAACTTCCCATTGAGCATTCAGTTTCTGAGGAAGGGAATCTCTAACTTTCTTAGCAACCATATGACCATAAGGTCCATGACCATCGAAAACCCCACAAAATATTGTGTCATTTCTCGAGCAAAAGTTCTGAAAATAAGGGTTCAATATTCACTAATTAGCATAAAAGCTTCTTAATTTTCACAACGAACAACATCAATTCTCAGTACATTTTGAGAGATCCCAGCATCTTCTCGACAAAAGATTATACGTAAGAGTTCCTTCTAGTCATAAATAAGGGCACATCAACAATGGCAAAGCCTTAATTCCAAGAGGTTGGAATCGGCAACAAGAGCTAAAAAGCCGCATAGCAATCTAGAGAAGATAGCAACCAAAACCGAGCCAATAATTCATTTTTTGAGCTTGGGATTTGCCTATCGATCCAAGTTAACTATTGTACTCAAGGTGATCATTTGTTTGCAATAAACTGACACCTATATGTCTCCTTAATCTCTAAAATGTACTATTTTATGGCATTTTTTCAATTCATGGTTAATAAGGTGGCGGATGTAGTGTGATGACACTAAGTTAGGATCTTCTCCATTACAGTCAATTACGTAATCTAATGGCTAGCATTGCTAGATGGAGGAAAATAGGGGGATTTTTGAGATTTTATTTTTTTATTCTAAAATAGGTGTCAAAATTTTAGCATAGGTAATAGAGAAAAGTAATGAAGACGATCCTAATACGATGACACTGAGGTCAACTGACATCACTTAAGTTCAAAATAAAATCATATTCCCTAGATGAGTTGGTTAGTGTATTGGCTTCCACATATGTGCCAGAGATCAAAACAAGTAGGTTGTTTTGCTAAAATTGACACCACTCATTTTTTTCATGATCCGAATCAGACTTAATTCATTTGTTGCACATAAAATTGCAAAAAATTTTATTAAATGGAAATAAGTGACTCCTAGAGATATAAACCCATCACTCATTTACATAATGTATTTCGGAATATACTTCCAGAAACAAAATTTAGACTCATACAACCAATCAGATACTAGATCACAAGTCCCAGTCAAACAACCAATCATACAAAGTCAATAGTGCAACAATCTAGTATAAACTTACAAATCTCTGTCTTTAAGGACACATCATATGTTAGAGAGTTCCACTAATAAACGGATACCGATCTTAAAATGAATGTTGGATAAGGATAACACAGCACATAGTCGAGTAATCACAAAAAGAACACAATATACAAAAGATAATGATAAAATCATTACTCAAACGAAAAAAAAGCTCAGAAAGAAAAGTTTTGATCAATGATGCAAATTTATATCCACCAAAAAGAGGACACATAAATATTAAAAAAAAAAAAAAAACACCCTTTAAAATAAAGGTTCAATCTATCATTTTTATTACATTTAAAATTTAGAAGGGGGCCAATGATTAGAGCCATTCTTAATGGAGCATTAAACTATTGCAGATGATGAAATCATAAATTTAATGAACAAATTATCACAATTGGTCATCATAGAATCCAGATGTCTACAGCTAAGATTCAAAATCAATCAATCAATCATACAATTCTTAATTTTTCCTCCACTTATCCATTAAGCATAGTAAAAATTAGCTCATGTCCAGTTCAATTCACAGTGATCACATTTTGCAAACACAACCAAACTTATGTGCAATTCTTTTACCTGAAGTTGACCAAGGTCAATCCTAAAACAACCCGAGGTAAGACTGCGTACATCCAACCCTTAACCCTAATAAACAGGGTCTAAGTGGGAGCCATGGCTTTACGGCAACGGAATGGAAATCAAAATCATTATCCAAAGAACAAGTATGATATATTACCTTTGTTCCATTATACTTGTTGCATTAAATTTATTTACGCAATACAATGTATTAATTTGATTATTTATATATTGAAATATGCACATCTAAATATTATAAAAAAATTAATATGCGATCAGACAATTCAAACAAGATCTCACTTGACTATATATCTTACATATTAGCCGCAATATATAAAATAGGTCGAATAGCAGTATTTTGAAAGGGAGGAAGTAATTTATAGCAAAAGTAACATAGCAAAGTAATTGAGAACAAGAAACTAACCTCCCAAACAATCATAGCATCTTGATTGGTACCCTTCTTCCCTTGCTGAGTGAACAATGAGGCGAGCTCGGTCGCCCCATTGTAGAACAACCTGCCAGGGATTTTAGAAAGGTGATCATCCTTTCTATATTCAAAGGAAGAACTCCTAGACGAACTGAATCGTTTCTTGGAGTTCTTC
>CM033454.1:10187322-10222322 GCA_019425755.1 Amaranthus cruentus
TCTCATATTGGCCTATTTTTCAAGCATTATTTTAAGGACAAATTATATAAAACCACCTAATATTTACACTTTTTTTAAAAAAAAAAAACTACCTTATATAAATTTATTTGCAAAAAACCACCTTACATAATACATTTCTTTGCAAAAGACAACCTGTTACTCTATTTCGTTAGTTGACTGGCATGTTTAATGTTTAACCATTTCTTCTTCCTGTCACGTGCCTGTCATGTGAGCTGAATCAAAAACCCATCTTCTTCCTCATTAAATGTCGAGCAAAATCAAAACCCCCATTTCATTTCTTTTCTCTTCTACCATTAAAACCCTATATTCAAATTCAACCATTTCATCATCTCTCTTTAATTCACTCAAGATATATCTATTTCAATTGATATACACAAATGCACACTGATCAAAACAAATGCATTCACACAAATGCACACTGATCTTGTATTCACACAGTACACAAATGCACACTGATCAAAACAAATGCATTCACACAAATGCACACTGATATTCACACAACATACACAAATATACAAAGCACTGAGAACACAAAGTGAACAGCAATGAAGGACTTATGCACACTGATATACACAAATTGAACAACACATTGATATACACACTTTGTTCAACCATTACATTACATTGAACAGCAATGAAGGACTTATGCATACTTTGTTTAACCATTACATTACATTGATAAGAAAAGCAAAAAAATTGAGAAGAATGATGTTCACTGAGATGCATACCAAGAAAAGAAAAAAAATTGAGAAGAAGTACATACGAAGATGAATGTGATCTTCACTGAGATGCAATAAATGAAAAAGAGAGAGCAACAATGATGTTCGAATGGGTTTAATGAAGGAGCAAGTGGGACAACAGTAATGAAGAGTGATGTTCGAATGGGTTTAATGAAGAAGGAGCAAGGAGATGGTGTTTAAAGTAAGGCACGTGACAGGCACATGCTGGTCAAACGTTATACATCCAGTTAACTAACGAAATAGAGTAACAGGTTGTCTTTTGCAAAGAAATGTATTATGTAAGGTAGTTTTTTGCAAAAAAATTTATATAAGGTGGTTTTTTAAAAAAGAGTGTATACATTAGGTGGTTTTATATAGTTTTTCCTTATTTTAACCCTACTTTTAGTAACAATAAAGTAGAGTTTATGAGAGTTTAGAGAAGTGTTTAAAATGATTGTTCGTATTAACATTACATTGTATTTATACTATAAAAGAAATATCTAAAATATTACATAGTATAATGCAAATGCTAAAAATAAAGATTACATGTAATATTATCTATAAATAGTTACAAGATAAAATAATTATATTCTCAAGATAATTATCTTATCAATAGAGTTATCTTGATTGATATGTTGAGATTAAAATGATATATAGAATTATATTCTCCACTAAATAATTCTTATTTTCTTCAGACTTATAGGTTAGTTTAGTGATTGACGAGTTTCATTTCGCCTTGTATCAGGGTTTTGATTTTCATCATTATTAAAATTTAATAATGCAAATACAAATTACAAATGATAATTTGTATTTATCCCTTTGTTGATGAAAAAAATAAACTTACAAATAACAACACTAAATTAACTTGAAGATTGTTTTATAACGACAACCGTTACCCGGAAGCTTGATACTTGTAAGCGTGTGATCACTTTCCTTTAGTGATATTTCTCCCACAAAGGTACTTAGGTTTGATGTTTGGAAATTCACAAAGAGATGCAAACAACACAACCCACCTTTAGTACATAGAATGAATCACTTAATATATATGAATCACTATAAGATGTGGAAGCTTTCAACAAGAGTTAATTACTCTCTTGAAAAGAACACAAGTAAATGAAAATAAGAGAGGAAGAATTCAGAAAAAATGGTGTGACTTTTCACTCATCATCAAGCCCTATTTATACTACAAGAGTATAACCTAAAGGTCATGTAAAAACACTTAGAGATTATGAATGCAACAAGAGGGGGGGGGGGGGGGTGAATTGTTGTATTGCTTTTTCAAGTATTTTTGCCTTGTTTTGCGGAAATTAAAATCAAACAAAATACTTAAGTAAAAGCAAGAATGTAAAATGGAGACAAGAGATTTAACGTGGAAACTTTCTAGGCCTTCTTAGAAAGAAACCCACGACTACTTCAGATTTTAAACTTCTCTTAATACGTTTTAAGCAATTAAAGCAATTACATAAAACTTGTTCTTTCCTCTTCTCTACTAGGCCACTTCTCTTCTTCTTCTTCTCCTTCTCCTTCTCTTTTCTTTCTCTCGTTCTTTCTCACGGTTCCCCTTTAGACTTCTCCAAGTCTAAATTACAATCTCTCAAAAACCCTTTACAAATAAATTCTCTAGATTGGATAAAGACTTAAAGATTACACAAGAAAAATATTTGTGAATTAATATGGCACTTAAAAGAATGAATATTTTTCTCTCCTTTGGTGATCTCTCTTGAATTCTTGATTTGGGCACACTCTCGCCTGGCCGGTTGTTAATTTTTCTTTTATATGTAATCAACCGTGCATTACATCCATATTTCCCTTAATCTAAGATGTGGGAATAGTGGAGAAAAGCCTTGGAGGTTACTCAAGGTCATTCGGTTATTTTAGGCTAAAAATAGTAAAATTCATTTATCCTTAACTAATTCCCTATTAACGTGGAGAGAACTTAGGAAGCTTAATCTCACGTTTTAAATTATTTAATTTTGCCAATTAATCTCTTTA
Source organism: Amaranthus cruentus (assembly GCA_019425755.1). NCBI lineage: Eukaryota > Viridiplantae > Streptophyta > Magnoliopsida > Caryophyllales > Amaranthaceae > Amaranthus > Amaranthus cruentus. The sequence continues at coordinate 10,190,055 of CM033454.1, forward strand.
TGCAATCTATTTTAGCCTTTACCCGTACAAGTAACTAAAATAAAGAAAAACTTATTTTCCTACATTTTAGTTGACTCTCTTCTCAGATCTGCTTCGCTAGGAACACTGCACTGTCTCCGTCGGATTTCTTTTTAATTTATCAATCTTGGAACAACAGTAATTGAACCTTCTTTTGACTTTCCACTTGGACTCCAAGGTTGACTGCTTTGACTTTGACTTTGACACGTACATTATTCTTTAAGCAAGCCTCTTAGGTGCCATCTACGATTTTTACAAATCGGATATTTGACCTACAAAACAATCTCTCGGGTTTGTTTGTTTATAAACCGTTAAGTCATCATCAAAACTCAATTGGGCCAATAGGTCATGATCCAATTAATCACTCTTAATGACCAAATTGATAATCACACAATCAATACCATTAATCTATGGCATTCATGAGCATTATTCACCTTATTATTTCTTTGTAACCTCTTATTTAGAGTGAATTCAGAATAGGAATCCAATGCAATCAATTCAAGGATCAAGGAATAACCCAACAGTCACTTTAGAAGCAAAAGCCGAGTCTGCGGTCTACTCCACACCCAGGAAAGCCGACTCGACTTTTCCTGCTGGACAAAATCTTCTTTCCAGAACCTAAAGTCGAGTCGGCTTTAGGCCCAAACCAAGGAAAGTCGAGTCGGCTTTTTGTGCTGACTTGGGTCCAATTTTCGTTTTGTCCTTTCCTTGGAACCCCTTTGGACCTATTATTTTAATACATATTGTCCCACTCCTTTAGTAGTACTTAGTGATTATAAACTTTGGATTATTAGACACTAAATGTTCAACAATCATCTATAGGAAATATTAATTTTCTCCATTTAAATGTAAGGATTATCCAGCCTATCATTGAATAGAAAATATTCTTGTTTTATTCTTTGAGAATCATAGGTTGGCGTAATAGTTGATGATTTTTCCTTTTATCTTTGTGACAAAACCTACGAAGAAGATTAATTTTTCCCTAGGATTCTTCACCCTTAATTTGTCCCATTGAGTTAGCAGTTGAGTTGAAAGTTATTCAGATAAAAACTGTAAACCAAATCAATCTAAATAAAATAAAAAATAATTTTTTGGACTTTTAATAAATTGGATTGGATTTGAATTAGGATACATTTTATAAACCCATATAATTTATTTTGGATTATATTTGAGCCTACAAAAGACTAAAATTCAAAATTCTAAGACATAATTTAAATGGAATCTCACTTTTACTTTAGTAGGTAATACTAGAAAAAAACTCATGCACTCTTACAAACAAAGATTAGCCTTTAATCAACCATTTTACTAGTCTGACTTTAATTTTTTATTTTTGTTCTCAAATTTGATTTGTAGTTTAGATTTGCTTTTAAGGAGTAAATTTTGTTTGAGTTAGATTTAAAAAGTTTAAAAAGTTTTGGTTTTTAAGGAGTAAATTTTGTTTCATCTAGCTTAACTAGGATACTAATAATCATTTAATTGCCTATAAGCCTATAATAACTATGACAATTTCCCTAAAAAAAAACTATGACAATTTCCCTAAAAAAAACTATGACAATTAAAGATTTTTATGCTATGTTTGAAAATGTTGATTACACTTGAAAATATACATACTTGACTCAAATTTGGAATATGACGAATAAAAAAAATTATATTTGAATTTCAGATTGTTATGAAAGTGTTTCAATATGAACATTTGATAATGACTTCTCAACTTTGTCATTTTCAAATTTTTCATTGATAATTTCATAATTGAAATCTACAATTTAAAATGAAATATCTGTTCTCAAACGCAACCTAAATGAATTTACAGTAACAATATTTCATTACCCCAAGTCATTATAAGTGGTTCCTTATTAATGATAAAACAAACAAATGTTATTTAATGTTATTTTTGATTGAGCATTGCTAGCAAACGTTATGTGCAAATTTTATAAATAAGAAGTGTACATAATTTAATAAGTCATTTTACTTTAGTCCATTATAATCCAAAACTAAATAATTATAAATATTTAGCCTCATCGAAATACGAAACATGCATTTACGATTATTATTTAAAAAATAGTATCATCAATCTAAAATTCCGCTCTAAAATAGAGTCTGACTAAGGAAAAATAACGGTCAATTCATACCTGATCGCTAATACAAATAACAAAAGGTAATTCAAAGTAGTTTTGTATCATAAAATTTCCCTACAATAAATTATAGAAGACAATCAAACGAAATGTTGAACAAACTGTTGGTTTCCCATTAAGGTCAATGTTTGCACATACCAGCAAACATTAACACGCCTACTTTTCCTTTAACTCCTCAATCAACAATTAAATATAACTAGTTATTTACACGTGCTTCAATTAAATATAACTAGTTATTTACCCGTACTATGTATGATATTCAAAAAATTTTGTTATAACATATGTATAATATATGTTTAACCAATCTTGCTAAAATTATAAAAAGGGGTTTCATTAAGTTATGAACGAGACTTCCCTAAAAAAAGAAAAAGTTATGAATGAGACTAAACAATAACGACACATGTATGTGTATTACTATATAAGTAACTAGATAATGCCTGTGCGATGCACGGTTTTATTAAATTTTTAGAATATATTTTTTGTAAAAAAAAATTTAAAATTGATGGCTTTATGTTTTAACCATCTCAAAATATCTTATACTTATTTAATGAATAACATTATAAAGATTTTATAAATACTTAATAGAAAATAAAATAAAATCTATGATTTTCTAATATATTAAATAATATGATCAAAAAAGCAAAAAATCAATAAATATTAATAATATTATAGTCATAATTAGAAAATAAAAAAAGTCAAAAGATATGAACATTAGTAATAAATGCAATGACATTATCATTGAGTTTTAGAGGAAAAATTTTTATTGAGAAAGTGACATGTAAACAGGTTTAAAAAGTGATGACATCATTAGTGGTTTGTTTTAGTAATATTGTATTGTAAAATTTTATTATTCCACCAAAAATCATATATTTATCATTTAATTATAATTAATTATTTAACTAATAATTTTACAAAGATAATAAAAGTAAATAAACACAATGGTTGTATGGGTATATTAACTAATGTAAAAATGATAACAAAATTCACCTACACAAAAGATAAAAAATAACTTTTCTCATTTGATTTATTGAAATTATATACTAATCACTTTTTTCATATATTTTATTCTTAATCTAGATGTTAAAATATAATTATGTGGGATATTGTTTGATTTGTCTCAATGTAAGCTTTATTAATAATTTTTATAATTTTTAGTCATGTGCAATTAAAAATATTTAGGATTGAATTAGCATATTGAATAGAGTGTAATCGTTACACGTAAAGGCAAACAGGACCTCTATGAATGATGTATAAATAGTCAATCGCAGCATATTATTTTATATTACAATTTCATTTAAGCAAGTTTTGAATATTCTCTGAGAAATACTCCTAATACGATCATATTAATAATATAAAATGAAATGACTGATGTTCAATATTACCTTAAAAGTACAAAGTATTTGTATGAACATATTTCTCCAAAGATAACTTCTTTGCAAGACATCCTAACTATAGAGATGACCATAAATAAGGTTGCTTTAAGGACAATTTCATCTTTGTCGTATGAGAGATCATACATCAAGAAGAGTATAGACTTAATTAGCTACACATTAATCCAAAGAATAAGCTAAGATGTGTTTTTTTTTCTTATTTAATTTCATAAAATAAATTTTAATTTTTTTTTTAAAAAAAATGCAGTTTCATGACATTATTTTAGATGTATTTAATTGCATTCCAATTCCTACATCAAGAAAGTACTGGGGTGCATTCCAAATAATTGTACAGAAGTGCAAATTGATTAATCTTAATCAAACAATTAGCTAGTATATTGAAGTAAGAAGAATAATGTTAAAAAAAAGTATCACTTAAAAACAAACAAATATAATAACCAAATTCATGATTTTTTTATTTTCATATAAATTCGAAAACCAAATCTAGTACGTCAAGGGGCTTATTATTAAAATTGATGATGTTCATTCTTCTTATCTTGAAACTTGATATTTATATACAATAGAGTTTGAATTTAATAGAGGTAACCAAAGGACTTGTTAATTATATTTTGTGGGAATTATAGGCGGATCCAGGATTCAAAAGCATGGGTAGCACCATTCGTGATTCATCCAACGTGTTGAAATAAATCACGACTGACACTTTTGTTTATAAAATGAGCATTCCAGAAAACTATCATTGCTCTAAATTACAAGTTACAAATTACAATGAGATTAAACTTTAACATAGTGAAATACAAGATAACAAAATATAAAACTACAATTGTTCTCTTCGAGTTCTCATATTTTGATATCGTTGCACAATTGTATCAAGACTAACATCTCTAAATAAATCATACTCCAAAAAAGTGACCAAGTTATCATTTAACAACTAATCTCTCATATTATTACGCACTTTGTTTTTCATATGATTCATTCCAGAAAATGATCTTTCTACACTTGTTGCCACGGCGGGAGAAGCAATACCAATTTCAAAAGCAAGTACACATCTTGGTGACTCTTATGCTTTTTGGTCTCTACAAGCTTTATGGAAAGTTCATTGAGATTCTTCACATTTGAAAATCGCTTGTCATTTCTCACATCATCAATAAAACTTTGAAGTGATTCTTCAAAGAATATCAAATCTTCATTTGGAAATTCATTGGATAAAATTTAGCAAGTTCAAGCAATTTGTTTGTGTCAAAGGATGAAAATTTATCACTAGGATGAAAGCAAGACATATAAATAAGCAAATCTTTGCTTTTTCACTAAACTGATCTTCAAGTTCTTGCAACTGTAGATCAATCACACTCAGGGCCGTCTCTAACATTTTGGGGGCCCTAGGCGAAATAGTATAATGGGGCCCTTTTAAGAACGATAATAGATGTTAAAAAAACTATTCATTAAAGAACAAAATATTTTCGATAAGAGTATCAACATCGATCTTCTCCAAAAGTTCTTTTTCGATTGATAAAATTGCAAGATTATTCAATCGTTCTTGTGACATTGATGACCTCAAGTAAGTTTTGATCAACTTTAATTTTGAAAAGCTCCTTTCGGCTGATGCCACAGTCACCGGGATTGTTAGAAATATTCTATAAGCAATCAACGCATTTGGATAACAATCTGCAGATTTGACAAACTCAAACATTTCAGTTGCTGACATTACATTATTTGGCAAACTAGATTGCAATACTTTCAACTCTGAATAAAGATCATTTAAGTTAACATCAGAAGAATCTCCATGAGAAAAAGTAGAGTTAAAAGTAACACAACGTTCTCTCAACTCATTTTCATCTAAAGATTTTAACTTGTTTGAATCAAATAAAAATCCAAAGATATTTTGAAAGGTTTCTAATTGCTCAAATCTATTTGCCAAAGAAGTAATTGCCATATCCACAACAACCAAAAAATACTCAACCCTAAACAATTCTTCAGGTGACTGATTTTGTTCATCGTCTAAATTATTTTCACCAAAATGTTTTTTTCTAATAACATGACGCTTTGTTGGAAGGTTAGGCTCTACATCCATATCAAGTGCAATAGTTTTAGCAATATTCATGCAAGAAGAAAAACCTTCTTCCCTAAACTTTTCAAAATATAACACCATGGTTTTTACTTGTTCAATGGTGGTGTCAATACACATAGTTTTAGATTGCAATTTCTTACTAACCTTATTTATAACAAATAAAATTTCATACCAAATTACCATTCCAAGCAGAAACTCAAAATTTCCAAGTGCATTATACAAAGACTCCGCTTCACTCTTTGTCTTTGCATCATTTCCACAAGAATCATATAATTTTGACAAAGCTAACCTTAATTGGGGAGTTTGAAATCTAATTGCTTTAACACTTTTAATTCGACTCTCCCAACGAGTATTAGATAAACACTTAAGAGTAAGCTCGGAAACATTGTCAAGCAAAATTTTCCATCTTTTTGTAGAACCAGAAAATAGCGTGTAAAGACGTTGAACAATTCCAAAGAAAGAAATAGCTCTAGTGCAAGAATGTGCCATGTCGCTAAGAGCTAGATTTAAACTATGACAAGCACAAGGCATATATAATGCTCTCGGGTTCATTTCAAGTAAACGCTTTTGTACACCTTGGTGCTTTCCCTTCATGTTTGAGCCATTATCATAACCTTGGCCCCTTATGTCATTAATATTAAGATCAAGAGACTTTAAAGCGTTTTGCAATTCTACAAAAAGTCCTAATCCTGACGTATCATCCACCTCTAAAAACTCTAAAAAGTACTCTTCAATTTTATTTTTGGACATATTCACACAACGTATTATTAAAGTCATTTGCTCTTGATGAGCAATATCCGGGGTGCAATCAAGAATTATAGAAAAATATTTAGATTCTTTGATTGTCTTGATTTTTTCACACTATGGGCCAATATAGAAATCATTTCGTTTTGAATATTATGCCCAAGATAATGATAATGGATTTCACGATTCTTAATGCGTCTAACATGATCTTGCATTATAACATCAAATTCCGCAATCATTTCAACCAATCCTAAGAAATTACCATTACTATCTTGATAAAGTTTTTCATTTGATCCTCTCAAAGGCAAATTACGAGTAGCACAACATTTAAGAGCAGAATAAATTCTTAGTATCACTTGTCTCCATCGTTCTCTCTCTTTTGAAATAGCTTCTTGTAAATTTTTATCAATTGTTTCATTTTTATTCAACCTTACCCTTAACTCATTCCAAGCAATCATATTATTCATATGTCTATTGCTATTTTCATGTTGTTTGAGTCTCTCACAAATATGTTTCCAATCATTTAATCCTTCATTAGACAACAAACAATTATTACCAACAAATTTGAACAATTTGCAACAAAAACAAAATACTTTATCAACATGTTTAGAATAAACCAACCATTTTCTATCACTAAGCTCACCATTACTCAACTTTCTATAAAAATGAGCATATGAAAAATGCCTATTGTAACCATCAGTGGAAAATCAATGTTTAACTCTCTAATAGGCCCCTTCTCAACTAAAATGTCTCTTTGAGTATTATCAAGATTTGCCCAATTCGAAGGATCATAAATATCCAAATAAGGAGTATTTTTGGATATTTGGAATCATTTGGGATATCATTTTGCACATCATTTGGGATATCATTTTGCACATCATTTGGCATATCATTTTGCACATCATTAGTCTCGTTTTGGACATTATTTTCATTTTCATTTTCATTTTCATTCTCATTTTCAATTTGGACATCATTGTCATTTGGTGAATTAGTCTCATGGGAAACTTCATTGCAAATTTTAAAAATTAAAACAATAGCACCTGATATGAAGTATTTCTTTAATTTAACCTTTAAATTCACTATAACCAAAATTAAAATTAAAATTTGTGAGATATTTATAATTAATTTATATAATCTATTACAATTATAATAATATTTTAAAAAAATACCAACCAAAACAAAAAATTAAAATTTAAAACTTTTAAAACCAATTCAACTACTAAATCCCAATTAACCCAATTCCATTTTCTTCCCAAAAATCTCATACTTTCGAAATCGAACTAAGCAACCCAATTCCCATTTTCAAATCCCAAAATAAACCCAACATCCAAATTCCAAATTTCCAATGACGAAAATCAATATAACCAAAATCAGTATTTAAGTATTATACTTTCTGAAATTTGAAGCAAAGTCTTCGTCTCTACTCGCTTCGACCAAAAGACGAAGTCACGATTCACGAATCACGAATCAAGAACAAAAATACAAAATTCAACAATCAAATAACCAGATTTTGTTTGAAAAATTAGATTTATAATAGTTTATACCAAAATGAAATTCAAGATTTATTTAAACCGAAAAAAACTTACCGTTAACAACACCATTGATGAGGTAGGATTAGAAGGTGAAACGCTGAGAAAATGGAATTCAAAACGCACGGTTAAAGCCATGGAAAATGCCATTGCCATTGAAGGAGCTTTGATGTTGTAGCTTCCAAAGTTATTACGGGAAAGAGAAATATTAGGGTTCTCTTTTCTAGGCACTAGCTTTAATTAGACTCCAGAGAAAAAATGAGTAATATTGGGCGCCGTTTCATTTACTCAATATTGGGCTCCGGTTTTACAAATTTATGGGCCCAAAATTTAATTTCAGACTTTATTAAAATGAGGCCCCTCCTTTAAACCTATTTCTGATTATTAAAATGGGGCCCTGGGCGGTAGCCCTTTGGGCCTACCCTCAGGGCCGGGCCTGGATATGATATGATATGATATGATATGATATGATGATATGATATAATATGATATGATATGATATGATTATATGATATAATGCCTCTTTAAATGGTGACACTTGAAATTTTCCAAGACTTTTATAGTATTATATGACATGATATGATATGATTAAAGGGTGACACTTGGAATTTTCTAAAACTTTTATAGTAATGTATGATTCTTAAAAATTATTATTATTATTTTTTTTTTAATGCAAATCTAGAAGGAGAGAAAACATAAATATGCGTAATTACATTGGACAATGGAACGTTATTGTTGTCCCTAAAATAAGGACGACGACAATCTACATGGTCGAAGTTGAACAATAAAAGTAGTCTTCCATTAAGTAAATTAAATTAAATAAACCCAATTTTTATTTGTCGCCACCCTTTTAATGAAATCGCCACCCCTATTTTTTTTAAAAAAAAAAATAAAATAAAAAATAAAAAATTTCAAAAATGCCATCAACCTAAAAACTAATATAAAATTTTACAAAATTCAAAATTCAAAATTCAAATTCTTTCAATCTAACTCTTTCACTCTAACTCTCTAAATTCTTATTTCTAAAACTAATTTGGTTAAAGAAGACTGATAAAGTTAAAGTAGTATATATTGAAACTAACTCATGCAATCTAATTTTAACTTATAAATTTACAACAAAAGAGTCATCATATAAGATATAATTGTAGATTCTTCAACTTCTACTACTTTTAATGGTCATTAAAGACATATGTTCATTTCCAAGATATAATTCTAGCATCCAATTTAAGAGGTAATATTCAATCATAGTATTATACAACTATATATCACTATGCATGATAACATCATTAGCACTTTAATTAAGTATTAAGTATTACTTCTATTATTTATTAGTATAAATTTGCTAATGTTTGATTAATAATTATCATGGATTATCATGCATTATCATACAATGGTGAAAGATTCTATACGAGGACTTTGTTGAATTTTGTAAAAGCTCCTACCTATTAGTAACCAAAACAATTTATAAAAAACAAAAGTAAATTTACATCGTGCATTGCACGGGTATAATCCTAGTAACTAATTAAATTTGAAAATTTAGCATTAATGACGATGCTAATGAAATGAGCAAAACATAAAATAAGTGCCAATAACACTCTTTGATAGTGTGACATGTGAACAAACTTTTCTGTATTATAATATGATGATATGATATGATGATATGATATGATGGAATAATGAGTTAAATTGCGCACAATAAATATATGACAAAAAAAAATATACCAATTACCAATTAACATGACTGACACAACAATAGTTGGAAATTTCGGACTATTTGGTGTTAGTTGAAAATTCCGATTATCTCCTACCATTTGCATGTTAGTGGGAAGTTCAAATTGAATTTCCTACGAAACGATGAAATTTTAGTCAAAAGACATATGAGAAAAAATGGTTATAGTTGGGTGAAAAAGTGCGTTTTGGCAAAATGACTATCCAGTTAAAGGACTAATCTCGTCCAATACTCTTCGGTCACGAGGGAAGAAAATTCGTCGCCTACGAGAATAAGATGGTGTGGCTAAAGTCATCTTTACAGGTGGTTCTGTTTTAGCAGTCGGAGGTCGCACATTGTAGTATAATTTTTATTTATTTTATTAAACTTTATAGTTATTACTATAGACAATATATATCTTTATAAAATTAAGTTTTTCAGGCTCTTCGTACGAGTTATTTAATTGTACATCAAATGTATAAGTTCAACTTCTTATTTTATACTATTTCTATTTTTTTTCTTGTATAGTTGCACCCAAGGACGATTTGACACAATTTGACACTATTAATCAATGCAATTTTCATATTGTTGTTAATCTATATGTTATAATATGGTCATGTGGAATCTTGATAGAATCCTCTTAATGTAAATTTTATTGATTTTTAGTTTCTATAATTTTTCGATGTGTATAATTAGATATATTAACGATTGAATTAGTGCATTGTGGCTTGTGATAGTGTCCATGGGTGTAGTAAAAAAAATGAGGATATAATAGAAAATTTTGATGTTTATTATTTTAAAAATAAATTAGCAGTTTTTGGTTAGTCAGCTTTTGTTGATTAGATTAACTGTTGTTGAAAATAATGAAGAAATGTTGGTTTTGATTAGCTCTTGTAGAAATGAATATTACTCCTTTGGTTCTTAAAAGATTATTTACAATAGATTTTTCACACAAATTAAGATATTATTTTAATTAAATAGTAGTGTGAAGATTATTATTGTATTGGTATTGTAAGATAGAAAAGACATTTAAATTAAAAATGAAATAAAGAAAAAAGGAAATTATTAATGTTATTAATATAGAGAGAGTACATTTGGAAAAAATGGGATGAATTATAAGGGTATAATGGGAAAAAGATTTTCCAAAGTGGAAAATATTTTAAAATGGACAAACGTTTGAAACTAGATGTTATAGTAAGATGGACAAACATAAAAGAATGGAGGGAGTAATATTGGTCAATATTTTTTTTGTGTTAATTAAATTGTTGATATTTTCAATTTACATATTAAACTATGTCGCACTTTTATTTAATTTTTTTTATCATTTTGTTAAAATTTTTGTAATATTTCTTTAAAGGATATGTATAAACGCCTCTTTGTTGAGCTACCTAATGATGCGCCTGTGGGTGATCCGAACACCGTCCATTTGAGGTAGTTCAAAATGTTTAAACCCTAGCTCTAAAAAAAGCCCCTTTAGGGGGTGTTTGGCAAGTGGGAATGGGAATTAAGAGAACTTTGAATGAGACTTGAAATGAGACTTTAGGATGACACTTAAATTGAGACTTTAAAAATAAATGTCCTATGTCCTTGTTTGGCAAATGATAAAAAGGATAAGGAACTGGACAAAAATGGTTATATTTACAAAATGGTCCTTAAAACTCTATGTTTCTTCACTTTCATTAATGGCAAAAAGGACATTTTATATCTTACTCAAGTCTCAACCCAAAATACCACCCTCCCCCCAAGACATTTTTTGTGGGACTTTAACCTTCTTAAGTCCCAATCCCCAACCTTTGTTAATTCCTATTCCCTTCAAACAAACAAGGTACTTTTTATAATCTTATCCCAAATTCCCAATCCCTAACCTTAATTCCCTCTTGCCAAACACACCCTTAAGGTTGTTTTTGGGGTTGGGTCAGCGGCACAATTAAGGTTATTAGGATTGGAATTCAACCTAGGATCGTTGACGGGATAAGATTGAAAATCGGATTGTAGGATCGTGCGATCCTACACATATGCATTAATGGGCTTTGGATTACTGATCATCAATTATATTTGTTATCTTTTTATGTTATAAGGTGTAAGTAAAACCTTATTTGATTTTATCTCTTAAGTTTTTTTCAAAAAAAAAAACTTTTAATAATCATTTTTAAACAGCAAATCAAGAAAAGCTTGAACTTAATTTGAGTATTGATATAATTATTTTAAGTTTTTATTTACACGTAATAAAATCTGTATTATATGAAAATATTTTACGATTGCAACTACCCATGTAGATTCAAATCATTAAATCGTGGGATCGTAGAATCGTGAATGATCACCTAAATTTTTAAGATAAGTAAGATCGCACGATTCTACCACATTAAGATGATACCTATGATCCGAATCGGTCGCCTATTCGAATCGTTGAATCGTAAATCAGAATCGAGATTCTGATAACTATGGGCATAATAGTATTATGCTAACATTGTGATGCCGCAGTCCTAACACCAAAGTGCTCCCCCGCCGGCCGCCGCATCAATGTTGAATGAAAGGCTCGATAATCTATAGGATTTTATACGTCAGCTTGATAATCAGATCAATAATTCGATTTCACAGAAGCAACATGATGCTCTAGTGGAGGAGCAAAGTCGAACAAGGGAATATGTGAACAATACGTTCCATTTTCTAACAGATTAACCTCCTCAACTCCTACCCTCTTAAATTTATGTATTTTTTATGTATTGTTTTATTGAATAATTTATAAATTAGTTATTAGTAATTAAAACAATGGGAATTCCGTAACACTTTTTTAAGAAAATTCCACATGCTAGCCTCCAGTTTTTGTTTAATTCACCATTTTAATGTTTGATTCACCTTGTAATTCATTAGAGCCCATAAATGTTTAATAATTTTATGGAAAAATTATAAATGTTAAATAATTTTGCGGAAAAATAATTTTAAGTTTTGATTCACCATTTTAATGTCGGTCGAAACAAGTACTCCTTCGAATAAGTACTTGTTTCGGTTTTAGGGAAAAAAATTGTTATGATAGGTAAAAATGACGTCAAATATCTTTTTCGGTTTACGTATCGGAAAATAGGCGAATAAGTACTTGTTTCGACCGAATTTTCGAAAGAGTTACCCCATGAGGATAATTACAACATCCGTTTTTTGAAAACAAATTGTTATGAGAGGTAAAAATGACATCAAATATATTTTTCGGTTTACGTATTGAAAAATAGGCGTATAAGTACTTGTTTCGATCAGATTTTCAAAAAAATTATCCCATATGGATAATTGCAACTTTCATTTTTTGTAAAAAATCGTTATGATAGGTAAAAATGACGTCAAATATCTTTTATTTTTATTTTGTTAATTTATATATTTTAATTTAAAATTATTTAAAAATACGAGAACTAATGAGATACTGCCACATAGACAACTTAACCTCTCAAATGGTCAAACCCTCAAACTTAACGGTCAACTAATATCAGATTAGTTTTTTTTTTTTTTGCAAATAAATAAATAAATAAATAAATAAATAAAACTACATAAGGTGGTGTTTTTGCAAATGGACCTATAGATTAGATAGCTTCTTATAATTTTTTCATAAAATTATGAAACATTTATGAGCTTTAAGTAATAAAACGGTGAATTAAACTTTAAAATGGTGAGTTAAACGTTAAAATGGTGAATTAAACAAAATGAGAATTAAACGGAATTTAACGAGAACTTAACGGAAAATCTACGAATTAATAGTAAAAAAATTGGATGTTACCATGTGGAATTAAACAATGTGTTATATATATATATATATATATATATATATATATATATATATATATATATATATATATATATATATATATATATATATATATATATATATATATATATATATATATATATATATATATATATATATATATATATATATATATATATATATATATATATATATATATCCAACTTAAAATATGCTATGTTGTAGTGTTTTTGAAATAAAAAAATCCTAACTCAAAAAATCATATTAGGAATAAATATCTAATTAAAGGTCTTTTAACATGTGGTAAGACTAAATGTTTATTTATAAGGTCCAACAATAAACGGGCTCTAATACCACGTTTAATTGGGCTGATCAACGTATTTATAATGTTAGCATATAGTCAGGGTAATACGTGATGCGTATACTTTATAAGCCAAGAAAATATCATCCCAATATCATATGACACTGGAGGAAAGGCTACAAGGAATTATAGAGTGCACACACCATCTTTAATTCATAGATTAAGATTAACCATCCCAAGATTATTTTTTTAATAAGTTCTTTAAAATTCATAAGTCATAACCAAAATTATTTTAAGTTTTAGGTTTTTATTAGAATCCTAAAAAAATGAAAAAATGATAGAGAACAAAGGGAACAATAAGAATTACTTCCTCCTGTCTTTTTTGTTCTTATCGTATACTTTTTGCATAATTTTCAAAATAAATTTTAAACATCAATATCTCTAAATGCACATAATAAAAAATTATAAAAAATAAATGATAAAAAATATACATTAAAATGAATCAAACAAAATCTCACATGGCCATATTTAATCTTCTAAATATATATTAAAAACATTAATCAAATTTCTTTCTTCTTAAACCTCTTAAAAGTGAAATAGACAAAGAGACTAAAACTAAAGTAAAAGTGTGTATCATCAAATCAAACTTTTTTTTTTTTTGAGAACATCATCAAATCAAACTTTATTACTAAATTAATTTATATTTTGAAATGAGTTTATTACTAGATTAAAATAATATAATAATTATGGTGCAAATTATTGTGCTTTTTTCTAACTTGGTTCACATAGGCAGATATTCAGTTACGTCAATTACAGTAATAAAACCTTTTTTACTTAAAATTCCCAACACATGTTAATTGAGTCAGCAGACCACAAATATTTTATAACATCATCATTAGGTACATAGAATTATAACACCTCCTTGTTTTATTCATGCTTAATGTCTTTCCTATTCTATTCACTGCAAAAACATGATAATTAGTACAAGACAGTCTCATGTACTAATTGACTCTTGTTCTTTTGTTTTTACCCCTCTATTTCATTGTATGGGTTATTTGGCAAAATAACTTATCGGATAACTTTAGTTTATTTTGATAAAAATAGAAGATTGGATAGTCAAACCTAGGGATGGTAATGGTCGGACTCGGCTATAATTATACATACTCCGACTTTACTCCGAATAATAGTCGGACTTTTGTTTTCAGTCCACCTCGATTCGGAGTCGGATTATGCATACTCCAAGTTTGCCCCGACTCGGATTCTCGGATCTCCAACGGAGTCGGATGCAAATCGGATTATTATCAAACAATATCGTTGTGATATTGTAGTAATAATTTTAAAGCATATAAAATTACAAAATATATTTTTCAAATACAACTTAACAAAAAAATATATACTTTAATTTGAATTTAATTTTAACAAGAGAAATAATTCTACTACCAAAATTTAACAAAATTTTCTCGTATTATATTTCTCTTGATTTCATTTGTCTTATCTTGATTCATTAATCTAAATAAAAATACCAAGTAGTTTTTCAAAATCGAAAATTACAATAATTAGTATGAGAGAGAGTTTGAATTAGTCACATTTAGAGTTTTAAAGGAAACAAAATATTAGTGTAAAAGTCAAATTCAATGTCGGATGTCCTTCAGGGTCGGAGTCGGGTCGGAGCCTCGGATTTTTAATAAGGTCCAACTTCGGACCGTCTCTAACTCGGACTCGGATCGTAAAGTCGGTGTCGGAGTCGGATGACTTTTTCCTCGGACTCAAATCGGATTATTTTCCTCGGATCGAGTCGGACTAGGGTCGGATTCGGACTGAATTGCTATCCTTAGTCAAACCAGTCAATGCTGATGTTTGGTAAACTAGCTGGTTGAAATAACTTATTATTATGAATAAGATATTTTTGAACGAGCTGGTTATAACAGCAGGTTCAAAATCAGCTAGTCAAACCCGTTAATAAAATTAGCTGATGAAATCAGCCAATATAATAAGCTATCAGTTACCAACTATCAATTGTTTGTCAAAATATCCCTATGTATTGATGTATTTGATTCAAACAACTCTTAGATAAAGTTATACGCTCTCCGACTAATATTAGTTGTTTTATTTGATTTTTACGCTCCATTCAAAACTCTATTTCAATTCTAAATATCTCTAAAATGTTAATATAATTTACATCGTTGCGAATCAAACATGAACTCACTTGATTATTTTTGACATTTAAATTAATATTAAAATAGAAATTTATAATAATTGATTAATACTGCCAAAAATCAAATGGATAATTGCTTTAAATCAGAGAGAGGAGAACAGTAATGAAATATAATTGTTTTACAAAAAAATTGTAATGTTTTATATGGAGTTTTCATTTTCTTTAATTCTGAATGATAGTAAATTTGAAATTATAGTATGAATAGAATGAAAATCGGTTAATAACAATAAAATGGCAAAAAAATAATTAACTTTAACGGCCCATTTGATTAGTGATACTAAATGGTGGTAATGAAAATGATTTATAGTATAAAATTTCATCAAAAATTCCATATCTTTCTAATGGTAATGAAACTTTAATCACAAAAAAAGTTTTTTTTGTTTACAAATTTTCATTACCACCTAATACCAAATCTCCCAATGCTATGCATTGGAATGACTTTTATGAAGAAACTGAAATGATTGAAGTTGGACAAGCATTGCCATCAAGGTAGCTAAGATGTTTTTCAACTAAAACTACACTAATTTTTTATTCTAATTACCACTATTTATTACTACCTACTAAACAGACCGTAAAAGTTATAATTTATTTTGTTAATTACTGAGGTAGGGGAAAGGAGTAACTAAAATGAGAATTAAGAATTTTAACTTTATGTAAAAAATATTATATATCTTTCTATAACTATTACTAAAACAATACACTGATGATGTCATCACTTTTTAAAACTACTTACATGTTACTTTCTCAATGAAAATTTTCCCTCTAAAATTTAATGATGATGTCATTGCATTTATTACTGATGTTCATATCTTTTGACTTTTTTATTTTCTAATTATAACTATAATATTATCAATATTTATAGATTTTTTGCTTTTAAATCATATTATTAAATACATTAGAAAATCATATATTTTATTTTTTTTCTTTTAATTATTTATAAAATCTTTATAATGTTATTCATTAAATGAGTATAGAATGTTTTAAGCCATCAATTTTTAATTTTTTTTATTTACAAAAAATATATTAAAAAATTAATAAAATCGTCCATCGACGTTCGAGGATTTCAAATTATGAATGTTATAAAATGTACTTTAATTTATAAATATACAATAAATTAAAATACAATGAGTGATAGAAAAGACAAATTACATATGACGATCAAGCCTTGCTTATGTACACCACCGAGATCTCCGATACACCAATCTTTGACACGATCAAAGTAATTAGAAGATTTTGTGGGAACTTGATATAAATTCTAGGCGAGATGCTCTTTCCTAAAACGTTATTTCCTCCCTACCACGGTGCTTGGGAATCAACCGGAAATACGTTCTGAGATACAAAGAATTACACCAATTTCCTAGCACAAGGATATTGGAATGACACAAGAGTAACTTAAATGGAAGGCAATATGGTAAAACACAAACAAGGATTGCAAGTTCTTGATTGAAAATGCATAAGAGAAGAATCAGAAATTATGGGTATCTTATGGATCTCTTAAACAATACACAAGCATTCTATATTTATAGAATAGCTCACACCACTTCATGAAACAAGATGTTGCTCCATGAAACGCTAGGTTGATCCGTGAAACACGAGATCGATTCACGAACCGATATCGCTCTTCACTCAACCCATATAACCCAAGGAACACGGCTAATATTAACCATATTAACCGTAGGAAGTTATAATATAACCACCAAAAAGAACCAGAACAAAGCACGAAACAGTCCCGGAAAACAGGCCAGGTCGCGAGCCGCGACCCAGCTCGCGTGCCGCGACCCAGCTCGCGTGCCGCGACATGCTGCTCAAAATTTCCAGAATCTTTTTTTTCATATTTTCGCGAGCCGTGATCCAGTATACGTGTCGTGACTTATATGTTTTGACTAAAACATATATTTTACAACCTTGGGATTATATACATTAATTTAATTAAATTATTTATTTAATTTAATTAATTAAATCATTTCCGATGTCCACTATACACTTAGGGGGTGTTTGGTATGGGATTTTAAGGGTTTGGTAATGGAATGAATTAGCCCAATCCCTTATAGTTTGTTTGGTATGAAAAATTAGAAACCCAATCCATTACCTACAAATAACCCATTCCCCTCAAATGTTTCAGCCTATTATGGAGAGGTAACACTTTGTTTCCCTTATATGGTAAACAAGTGTTATACCAAACACCAAATAACCATAACCTATACCTTTACCCTTACTCCTCTTTATCAATTCCCTTTCCATTACATTTTTTCTTCCAATACCAAACACCCCATAAATTCCAACAATGAACGTTATTCATGATGTTTGAGTAAGGACAAAACGTCCCCATGAAAACTTAGTCCTACTTGCAAATTTGGTGTGGGACTTGATTGCACTTTGCAAGTTGTTACCTACTTTCTTTTTCTTTCTTTGTTGATGCCATTTTGTGATCAAATTTTCAATCTTGATATTTCACGTGATTGACTTTATAATGATTTTTATTGTTTTATATATATACAAACGATAGAAATATCAAATTTCACGAAATTAATATGGATTATGGAGTAATTAGACTAATCGTCACTTGGAACTTGAATGTTCACTTTTAGGTTTTAGATTTTTTTTTCTCTTCTCCAAGAAATGATTTTCTTTTATTTAACTTGGTTTTTGGTAGCAAATTAGGGTTTAATTAGAAATTTTAAAAGGAAAAATTATCATAAATATAACTATAATGCTATAATGATTATTTATTATTTCAAAACATACTATCTATGTATATTACATACTAAAATCGTTATTCAGTAAGGACACGTGTCCCTCTCACGTTAATTATTTTCCCTCCAAAATGACAAATGAGTATTTTTAGAAAATTTCTTCATTTATCTAAATTAGTTAATTAGAATCATTTTTTTATCCTTTATGTTATAATATATACATTTCATATTCCAGTTGGTTTATACTATCATTCTATTCTATTCTATTCTATAAAAATTGGAAAATATATGGTGGATAGGAATAAAATAAAAAATCTATACTACATACTAAAACTGTTAATTAAAATCTACGCTATTAATACTCGATATTACATGCATAAGAAAATATAAAGTGATACATTTAATTTCTCTTACACGTCAAATAGTATTTTCTCTCTATTTATTATAGTGAACAAATAACAAATTAATACATGTAAACTAATTTTGTTTATATTTAAGAAATTATTTTTAAATTTTCTGTGCTTGGCACGGGATTTAAGCTAGTACTATACTATTTTGAAAGTTTTTAAATTAACTTAACTATTATAAGTGTTATGGGGTCAAATAAATAAACACATAATTTATTTAGTTAAATCATAAACTACCCACTTTGGTCCAATAACTTTCTAAAATAACTACGTACCCATTACTCATCATAACCGACCACTCACCCATAATACCCATGATTCTCACATTAATTCACCATCTTACCTCCATTCTACCATTATAATTACATGTTGCATACATCATTTGCACCGGGCTAAGCTTTGATCTTCCTACCGTTGCTCCATAAAAAATACACCACCCTCCTACTTACAATCTACAGTTAACCAAATAACCTTGATTGAGCTGAACTCATCCTACAATCCGTTAATCTTGTATTCATTCAATATCACACATTTATTAATTATCATATATATTCATTCGTTTCGGTTTCCTAATATGACTTGAGCGTTTGAGGGGTTTTCCGGAAAACCACTCTCAGTCAAGGCTAACGTTGTATTGCAAGATTTGAGGTCTCATCGGCGGAAGGATCATTAGCACTTTCAGAATACTAATAGTTATCCCCGATTACACCTTATATCCACGTATTTTAAGTATCTTTTACACTTTCTCGGTTCATTACCGAAACAATAAGATTATTTAAAATAGATTGAGCTAAAACTCACCCACAATTAGTGTTGTAAAAGTTTGATATGACCCACATCTGATATTTAACCTATAGGTTGAGCCGGTTTGTGATGACCGTAAACCAACCTAATGTTGACCTGAAACTCAATATAAAAGCGATTAGACGATTACATTATAACCATCATTGATGTGCATCCGACTCAAAAATGACTCATATTTGATATCATCCATAAATATAGTTAATAGATACATTCGACTTGATATTGACCCAAACCCCACATTAACCCGCTTGGTATCCAACATTATTCGATAGTGGCTTGAAACCAACAATTGACCCGATCTATATCAACCAAATCCAAAATTAAGCTAAATTTAGCTAAAATGACTTCTATTTAGCTGCATCAAGTTTAGTTTAGCTAAATATAAAGTTTGAATAAGTTGAATCAAGTTTATTTTAACTAAAGATAATTTAAATTTTGCTAAATCAAATTTAGTTTAGCTAAGAATAAGTTTAATATAATATTCTGATTGAATAAAATTTTATTTAACTAAAAATAAGTATAATTCAACTTAATTAAGTTTATGTTAGCTAAAATTAGTTTGATTCAACAGAATGAAATTTTAAATTTAATATAGTTGAATCAAATATTGTTTAGCTAAACACAAGTTTGATTAACCTAAGTAAAGTTTAGTTTAGCAAAAACACAAGTTTGTTTCAGAAAGATGAAATTTAATTTAGCTAAAAATAAGTAGTCTTCAGTTGAAAAGTCTAGTTTAGTTAAAAATACGTTCGATTTTGCTTAATTAAGTTTAATTTAGCGAAAAATAAAGTTGATACAACTGAATCAAGTTTAGATTAGCTAATTATAAGTTTGCTGCAGTTGAATCAATTATAGTTTAGCTAAACATAAGTTTGATAGTTAAATCAAGTATAGTTTAGCTAATTAAGAATAAGTTCAATTTAACTAAACGATCTTTAGCTAAAAAAGGTTTGAGTTAATTGAATCAAGTTTACTTAATTTAAAAATGAGTTTTATTTAGCTTAATCAAGTTTTAATTAACTAAAAAATGTTTGAATCAATCAAATCAAATTTATGTTAGTTATATGTTTTGATAGTACTAACTCCAGTTAATGATTATTGAAAATACTTTTAATTTTGCTTAATCAAGTTCTATTTAACAAAGTTTGATTGAGTTAAATCAGGTTCATGTAAGCTAAAAAAAAAGTTTAACTCAACTCGATCAAGTTTAGTTTAGTTAAAAATAATTTTTATTCGATTAATCTAATTGTAGGTATGTTGCCTATGGTCATGTCGGTGGCTAGAGCTTCCTCATTCACATGCACATTCGCATCACTTGCATTGGAAAGAGTTCAGAAGGAGTACAAGATGGGAAAAGAACAAAAGGATTTTGAGTTTCTTGAGTTAAGATAGGCATGGGCGTAGGAGAAGGATTAGAAGTTAAATTTACCCCTAAATTCCCTAAGGGTACCTCTTCTACGTATACCTACAAAGAAGAAATAGGGGTAGACTTTGAATGCTCCTACATAGCCTTTATAGTCTGATTGTCCTTAATTAAAAAGGCTAATGATTATCCATTAATATCGTATTTAAAACATATATTTACGGTACTTCTAGTGGAGTCAACTCCAATCTTAAAACATATAAAAAGCTTAAACTCATTCATATTCATGTTCGAGTTGCATGCAAACAATCTACGTCTACCCCAACATACTTACAACTTGTTTGAATTGAACCATTCCAAAAACATACTACAGTCACATGAAATAATGCCATTTTTACATAAATATATACATAATCAACATCTTCAAGTACAATTACAAAAATAAATTGAAAATACTTCAAACAAGTATAAAATTATAAATCAAATTCAAAGTTTCAAACCCTATCCATAATCAAGTACATTTAGCTACACTAATTAAATATAATCAATTAAACCCTAAATAACATTTATTAACAAAAAAAATTATGAACATTCACTATCAGCACATAATAAACCCTAAGAAAAAAAAATTAATCACAAAAAATATATTAACATTCACCATCAATTACCAATCTCACAGAAAATCCACAAATTAGTAATAAAAAATCATCTTTACACACCTTAATGAGCTAAAGATGATCTAAAACGAGTAGTGTATACAAATATATAACCTACATTTGAATAAAAGTAAGAAATATTATAAAGCCCTAATTTTCGAAAACAAAAAAAAACAATAAAATGTATACCTTTAAACAATGCTAGATCACTTTACTAGTGTTGATTTGAAGAGGGAAGGATTAATAAAAGGTTTACAAAGGGAGGAATTAGCAAGGAGAGTTTCAAAGGTTTTAGGATTAGGGTTTGAAGATTGAGGGAAATAAGGAAGAAAGGAAACTGGTATGAAAATTTAACACACATGTGTTTCACTGTTGGTAACAGCAAAGGCGATAGATCAATAAAATTCAACACCTTTGTTCGCTGTTACTAACAAAATCAAACCACAGGTATGGGAAAATCGGGCATTTTTGGGAAACAAGTTTATGTCGAACCTTTTTTGAAGTTTTTATTTTAAATTGCTTATTTTGTTCAAATTTTCAAAAAGAGAAGTTTTTGGGTTTCTTTTAGTCTATTAAAAGAAATATTTGAGTATAAATGAAAAGATGGCTTGTCGTAATTAAGGTAAACTTTCAATTTTCACAAGTAAAAAAGTCGTACTCAATGTAGAGACGATTCGTAGTTTAGTTTTGATACAAAGACGAATAATAGAGAGAAGTGGTCTAAAATGTCAAGGTTAGTGATTACGTGCATCAACAAATTTTGTGATAAAAAGTAATTCACAAGTTTTGAGATAAGTGCTCAATTGATGGTTGGTGATCAGGCCCGGCCATGAGGGTAGGCCTAAAGGGCTACCGCCCAGGGCCCACTTTAAAAATCAGTAAACATGTATAGTAGGCCGAAAGGTGCTCAAAGCAAGTATATCAAAACAGTCGGTCTTGGCCGAGACCGTCTCAGAATAAGACGCGGCCCTGCCCATCTGCTATCCTAATTAAAAAAATAATAAATCAGCATATATAAACTTCCAAATTTAAACTCACACCAAATTAGGATAACTGCTTCAAAAACCGCTAACCCACGCATGAAAAAAGGAAAGAAATCAAACGCAATTTTCTCTCAATCTTCCTCAAAATCTCTGTAATTTATTCAATATGTTCAAGAAAAAACTCAAGAATGTCTGTAATGGAAGATATAATGAACGAATTTGACAGGGAAATGACGTTACAAGCATCAAGAACACATTATGAAGAAATTGAAGGTAAGTTTAACGAAAAACGTATGTTTAATGAGATTAATAATGAACGATTTATATATGTAATTGATAATCTTTTAATTTCAGATTTGACACTTGATGAAGATCAAATGATGGTGATGTATGGTGAAGACGAAGAAGATAATGAACATATTAATATAATTGATATGCAAATGTCAATTTATATATCACAATTTTACAGATTCAATTATCAATATATATATCACAATTTTAATTCTAACATATTCAATTTGAACTTAATGCGTTGCATAACTCTATTCCATCTGAATACTTATCTTCAAATCGATAATTGAAGATTATAAGTTCAAAACTGAGTTAGATAATAAACATCAATTGTCAATTTATGTGTCACAATTTTACTATTAACATCTCAAATTTGAACTAAATGCTATACGATATGTCTATACAATTTCTATACTTATATTTTAAACGATAATTGAATATTATAAGTTAAAAATTGAGTTAGATTATAAAACATCAATTGTCAATTTATATGTCATAATTTAACTATTAATATATTCAATTTGGTCTATTTACAAATTATATATATAAACGTGACAAAAAACAACAATCTTCAATCCTAAATTATTGTAATCTATATCTTCAATCTTAAGAATCAACAATCAAAAGAGAGGAAAACACAAAAATGGCAAGAAACAAGAAAGGAAATAAAATGGAGAATGAAAGAAGGGGAAGACTTGGCAAGAATCAAGAAAGGAAATAAAATGGAGAAGGAAAGAAGAAAAGAAACTGAAATGACGATTTCAATTGAATGAGGAAGTTAAAGAATTTCCAAAAAAAAAAGAAAAAAAGCGAAAACTTGGAGGGAAAAGCGTGCGCGTGCAACACACGCGCCCCATATTAAGCCGGCCCATATGTCGTCTCATAATAAGACCGTCTCGGCCAAGTTTTTGTGATATCAAAAAGCCAAAAATTAAGCTTTGGGCCTAAAAATCTCAAAGAACCAAAGCCCAAAATTAGAGGAAAACAAAATTTAAATAGATGAATAAGTACCGGCATGTAATAACTCGGTAACTCCTCCAGTGCTCTTCCCCATTATTATCTTTTTCTTGGGAAATTAAGACATTAAGGCTGCTCTTCTACCTTGAAGAATTCAATCCATGGACCACACAAATAAACTTAGAAACGGAATATCAAGAGCTACAAGAAGCGACCTTTCATCTTATTCGATTGACCTCGCATTGGCAACGATAAGCATTTTTTCCGGTTTAAATATATACACTTCTTTTTTTTCTTCAACTCCCCACTCCTGAATTTCTAAATCAGTCACTTCAAACGTTGGTATTGTACATTGATTTGTAATTTCGTATATAATTTCACTGGCAATTACCCCATTTTAGTTTGATAAATTATTTATTTCTTTTATTTCGTTTTAGTTTGATAATTATAATTTTTTTAATGTAATTTCGTTGATTACTTCGTTTGCTTTCAGTGGTAGTTTGATTGTTTGGTTTATTGATTATTTGATTTCGCTTGATTTTTTAATTCCTCACTTCTGATAGTTTCATTTCGTTTTATTGTATAACTTGGTTACTGCTTAATAAATGCTTATTGGTTTCTAAATGATTATTGCTTTCTAACATTCTAATTTGGTACTATAATGGCAATTCTAATCTGGGTTGTGGATTGGTAATATTAGTAATTTTTACTCTATATAATTAGTAATATTGGTACTTTGGCAATATTTGGTAGTTTATTATACTTTCTTGCCTATTGCATTTTAATTTTGTTTTTTTACATCTATTGAAATTGAAGATGTAAATTGTCATGCTTTAATGAATAATTTTTTTTACATCTACTATTGTTCTTTAAGGGTCCCATTTTACTATTTCGCCTAGGGCCTAAAAAATGTCCGAGATGGGCCTGTTGGTGATAATGTGCATTCGTAAAGTGACATTAATGATGACGAGAAATGTGTCGCGATATGAAGAGAAGTGCTTCACAAATCAAAGAGATAGGTCGTCATCATCATCATACCCAGTGTATCTCGCTCATAAATAAACTATGAGCAGGGTCTGGGGAGAGAAGATAGACGGCAACTCATACCCATGTAGGAGAGTACGGTCAGAGAGTCCCCCGGCTCCATATGTTCTACAAAGAGAGAGGTACCTGCAAATATATGATAGCCTGCAAGTCACACCCACGTTAACAATGCATAATAATCAACTACTAAAGATACACAACAGAAAAAATATGTACTAATAAATAATCAAATGATAATGGTAGGAACGGCAGTAGAGAGCTAAAGGTAGGGACCAAAACCGTATTAGACAGTGGTCGAAAGGGACAAGTCTAGAAATCTAATACGTGGAAAAGGCGCCGCCAACTGGCCCTATCCTTGGTCAGGTCCTTATAGAGGTGGATTTCGTGCAAATCTAGAAATCAAGGAGATAGGTGCATTTTGAAAATGATGAAGAAAAAATTTTGAATCAAAGGGAAGTATTGAGATTTGATCCAAAATTAATACTCCATAGTACTATTATTTACGAGTGAGTTATTTTAGTAAGTTATTAGTAGTAATGGGTTAGTGGCTTATTTAACTTTCCCAATTTGACACTATGTTAATGGTTTAATTTTGCGAAGTTTGTTGGATATTTAAAGTTGATAAGTTAGTTACTTTATTTTAGTGGTTATTAAAAAACAAGTGGTTTACTTAGTGGAGTAGTGGATCAAAATAGTGGGATTATGCTCTCATAGTTTGAGTTAATTATAGTCAATTTTAGTATTATAAATTAAACTGTAATCATAATTAATTAAATATCCTAACAAGTAAAAAAAAGAAAAACAATGTAGCAATTTTATGCTTTGTCACTCTACGATACTTATTTTTCTTTAAATTTTCCCAAAATTTTCAACCATAAAAGCGAAGACCTGTTGAACTGTCATGTGTTACCCACATGTGAGTTGTCCCACATCGAAGAAAGATAGGAGTATGCATCACTTTATATACTCAAGGAGTAACTCCTACTATTACTAATTGATTTTAGTAGTGAACCTTCTTTGGGTTGATGAGTGAACTACTTCTTCCTCTTTGTTTGGGTTGCCCAGATCCATTTTCTAAATTCTATCATGCTATTAGAGCCCGATTTGGAGTGAACCTTCTTTGAATTTATGATTAGACTACTTCTTCCCCTCCTTATTTGAGTTGCCTAGACGCATTTTCTAAATTCTATCAAGACCATCTACCAGTGCATGATAAACTAAGTAGCTTCTATGTTATAAGATTATAAAGAAAAATCTTTTACAACAGTTATAAATTCATATTTATTTATAATATTAAAGTGATCAGTTATAATTTTAAATTTTAAAGTGGTCACCTATAACATAAAAATGATTAATCAAAATTTTAAGTAAACACTTATAATTTCAAATAAAGTGATTAATTAATAATCTTAATAGTAATCACTTATAAATTTAGTTAGCACTTTTAATTTTAACTTTTATAACCTTAAAGTAATTAATTATAACATTTAACTGACCACTTATAACGTGAAACTGGTCACTTATAATCTTAAATTAAGTAATTTTAACCTTAAGGTTGCAAGTAATCACAAAAAATAAACTGATTGCATAATCCCATCTCATTATGAGTCGCATTTCATACAACACTTGGACTAGAAACATTTAAAGCTTCGTCCATCAAATACGTAATAATAAAAAATATAAGAGAATTATGAGTTGACTTTCGAAGACTTCTTTCATAAAAGTTAAATTGTCATCCCCAAACGGCCAAACCGAGTATTAAATGGTCAAAAATGATGCAAACCTGCTCCTTTAGTGACATCAAGAGCAAATACAAAAATAACAAGATTTTGTAAAAATAACAGCTTTAAAACCAATTCATAATACATAACCAATCATATAATCGATATGGTAACAAACTCGCAAGAAGCAGAAAAAAACTATTTTAAATTCTTGATTGTATCATCACAACTTAAGAATAACACATTTGTTGGGAGGAGCAAAGGGTACATTTGAAGGACATGTAGGGGAACTTCTGCAGTAACAGCCACCATGTTCATTCTTCCTCCTCCGCCTCTTCCAGCCATTTCACAAAGGGCTCAAGCGACTTCACAAAACTTTGCCTAAGTATCCCGAAGCCACAAAAGAGATAATGATATCAAAACAATCGTTGATTTGAATAAAAAGTTCAAGACAGCAAATGTCATGGAATCGGATAACTATACCTGCCCTTTGGATTTGTTCCCTTGCGGAACCAATGAAGGATGGTGTCTTCTGCAAGCACATCCTGGTCATAAAGAGACCTTACTATTTCTGGAAACAATTTCATTAATTTAGCATCCTCATAGCATTGGCTCTGAACTTTGTATATGAGTTCTAGTTCAAGTTTTCCACTGGTACAGTATGTATTTAAGAGCTTTGCCCAGGTTTTCACCTGTCAGAGGGACATAATTGCATCAGATAAATTACCAAGCATCAATGTTGAACTATAAATTGGCTGGTAACTTGCTAAAATGCAATTGGCCAAACAACAAATAAGCATACGCAATAATCTCCGCACTCTAGCTAGACAATCAAAACAAGGATAGAACAAACGGACATGCTTACAGGTGAAGACAAAGGGATTCGACAATCCCTAAGAGAATTAATTAATAAGCAGTCAAGCGTAGTTTTAAAAAGCGCGAGGCGCACTGAGGCGCTAAAGGCTCTTACAGCCTAGGCGCAAAGCACAAGGCAAAGGAGAGAGCTTTTTGTGTGCAAGTATTTTTTATGATTTCCCTTGCTGCTGCTGATGTTACATCTCAAGTATTTTTTATGCTCACGTTTCTATTCTTTATTATTTGCATTGTGTGTTCTATTGATATACTTTTATGATTTCCTAAAAAATCATTTTTTCTGATTTCCAGATGAAGGTGTAGTTTAGTTGAAATTCCCTTATTATTTGTTGTAATATAGTACTTGTAATACTTTACTGGGCAAATTCATATATTTAGTTTATTTCTTAACAAAATAAACCACAACTTGTGAGCTCAAAGATGAAAAACTTTGGCTATTGTAATTAGATTGCGTTGCAATTTCAAAATCAGACAAAATAGTTTTAGCAAGATCTTAATTTTGTCTTTTAATCCTCAGACTATCTTAATTTCGATCAAATATAGGAAACAACTTACATGACCGGAAGTGAAAACACTAGTGTTTCCTCAAAGCAAGGTGAATTCACTAATTGCATGCATTCATTATTATTTTCGGTTGTCTAAACTCCAAAGCATACCTGGCGCAACGCAGAATTAGCATTCTGCTGTTGGTTTTTACCCGACCACTGAACAGCATCCATAATAACATCCCATAAAATGCGCACAACCTCAATGTCAGGGAGTTTAGCTTCCTTCAAATGATGTTTCACAGTTTCAATCACTTCTTCTACATCAGCTTCTTGTGCTAACTGAGCAATTAAGCTAGACTTCATTTCTGCCAGTTTGACCTCAAATATCTTTTTTTCATTGTACTGGACCAATTGTACAAGACCTTCCTTGCTGAAGACAAGAAAAGTACACATTAGAAAGCCAGGAACTAAAAAGCAGATAGACAAAGAGACATGATATTTTAGGAAGTGGCAATGGTCTACAATTATAGCAACAAAAGAAAAACACTTGAACCCACATAGATATGGTGATATAACAAATAGAGCTTCAAATTACTATAAAAATGAGCAAACAGACAGGCAAATACACTCACGTGAAATGTTCTGCAAAAGTCTCAGGAGACTTTTTAGAAGACGGGAAAAAGTCCAGAAGGTTTTCCTCAACTTTACCGCGCTTCAGGAGTGAAATCAAGTCATCCAGACTGTTCTCAACAAGATACTCCTTAAAGAAGTCTGTTATGAATGTAAGAACTAGCCCCTTGGCCACAAGATTGTCCGTGAGGAGAGGCTGGAACACCGTCTCTGGTGGAAGACCTGAAAGCTTTTGGGAGAAAGCAAGAGCTGTAAAAATTGCCAATTTTTTCCTCTCATTGTCTTCAAATAGCTCCAGAGACTGTAAGAATCTTCGCATAACATTTTCGAGATTCTTTATAAGGAAAGGCCTCCGGCGTAGGATTTTTTGTATATAAACCACAAATGCCAAAATCTTTTCACGTTTAGGTTCACAATCAATTACAGAGTAAGTGTGGCGCTCCCCCTCATCAGATTTGGTTGTTCCAGGTTGTGTACGGCCCCCAGTGAAGATAACCTGCAAGAAAAATGATAAGTCATCTTCCAAATGATTTCAGCAAATCCACTCAAACATTCTTAATGTTGCACCGTATAATTAAAACACTGAAGAAAAACAAGCAAACGATTGTAATACAATAACGGAAAAATTACCAGGAATAATACAACCTTTTGCTTATTTCCCTACAATAATATCAACTTTTGATTAACCATGAATAATACCAACTTATGGGGTATTTTCCTACAATATACCTAACATGTTAAAAATCAAACTATAAGTGATTTTATGACAAAAAAATTTAGTAAATTAGCTAATAAACTAAAGTTGGTATTATTGTAAGAAAAAACCCCCAAAGTCCGTATTATTCATGGTTAATCAAAAGTTCGTATTATTGTAGGGAAATTAACAAAAGGTTCTATTATTCACGGTAATTTTTCCTATAATAACAAAATATTTCATTTCTTTTTACAAGGGTACTGATAGCCTGATTAACTCAGCCATCAACAGAAGTCTAATATACAGTTTTAAAAACCAAGAACACATAAACCACATTATAAAATTTATTACAGTAAACACAAGCAAACCAATACTTCTATGAAAAAAGGTTACTACCTCAAAGAAAGTATCCCCGTATCTTGAGAAGTCAAGTTCTGAAGATTCAATGCTCTTTGCGATAAGTTCCTGCAAAATGAAAACATTTTTTCAGATCAATTAGTGAAACATGATCAAATATCTGACCATAAGCTTCAAAACAGCTGATGTGCAAAAGCAAAGATAGAATTACCAAATCACCAGCGTTATCCAAATAAATCTGGACCACTGCATCTGAAAATGCTGCAGGGTCCAAAGGAGCAGCTATATTCCGCTTGCGGGTCTTGATCCGCGTTCCACTATACCCAAATGAAATGATCCAAATAAGGATTCGACAGAAACTCTAAACATGGTCATATTCATTATTATCATTATCACAAGACATTAACTGGAAACCTTATTGCATAAAATATTCACCGGCAGTTAATTTCGATATATCAAATCTTAAAGTTAGGATTTTTTAATAAAATCAGTCACATCAAGAAAACCACAAAAGCCATCTTTAAATCGGTTAACTCCATATGAACAAATAAAAAATACCTAACCCTTACCCCAATCAAAACACAAATTAAATAACAAGCTCATAACCAAATAGATGATGACCTATCCTATATGAGACCATGTACATAATTACAATTTAAATCATAAGCTAATTTATGAAAATAAAAATTAACGAAAGCAAATCAAATACTCACCCAAGAGTGGGTCTCTCCTTCGAGCTGGAAAACAACAGGAAAAAAAAAATCAGTCTAATATAAACAAAATCATAAAAACTACTATTTCAAAAAAAAAGATAAAATAAATTCAAACATAATCAAATAAGTAGATTTTTCAAAAAGATATTTATGAAATAGCGTGGGCAGGTAAGATTAACATGAAAAAACTGAAAAATCAAATCATTACCCTAAATTCCCAATAGAATGCCTTAAGTATCCTAATCAATATGAAACCCTAACTCAAAAACTAATTACATCACAAATTAAACAATTAAAGTTAAGTTAGAATAACAAATCAATGTTTTAAAAAAAGGCAATCTATTGTCCCACGCAATAATCGGTCTCATACTAAAATGCAATAATCAGTTTTAAGGGTAAAATCTTTGGTGGATTAAAAATGGAAGAAACAGATCTATAGCTGAAGAATAATGACAATAAGATGAAAAAATAAATAGAAAAGAGAAAAAGAGAAAGAATTATGGAAACCTCATAAACAAGGTGGAGACGGATCGAAATAAGTAAGTGAGCCTTTTCCTGAGTGAATGACGAAGCTTTGAATACAGAGAAAAGAGAAGATAAAGAGAGACACCGAAGTGGAACTTTGAAGGTCAAGCCCCCTATTATATATTTTTTTTTGCTGCGGGGAATATCTTAAGTTAATTTATTAAAAAAAAAACTATGTAGAATAATCCAGCTTATTTGTGATTTTCGTATAATATTCTCACTCATTGATTAACTACAAGTAATTCACAAAAAAAGATAAACTGAAAATTAACTTAAAATTAGAGAAAATTTTTAAAATTTTTACATATTTTTTCTTTTCCATTATACTTGTTACATTTCACTTTTTACGCATTCCAATGCATTATTTTGTTTATTTATAAGTTGAATTATACAAATCTAAAAATTATAAAAAGTTAACATTACGAAAGCATGTGATTAGACAATTCAAATAAGATCCCACTTGACTATATTTTTATTTACACATTAGTCGCAATATATAAAACAAATTTAAACGATGAATGGTGCACATAATCGAAATGTAGCGAGTATTTCAGAACGAAGGAAGTATAAAATTCTAAATATTAAAAAATCATAAAAAAATTTTGAACATTTTTTGAACATTTTTTTCGACATTGTATTTTAATTTATCTTTTTTTTTAAAAATAAATGCTATAGCAATTCATCCGGTCACCGGGTTTGCTATAGGAAAATACCCTTCAAAGTTGAAATTATTCATGGTTAATCAATAGATGAGATTATTGTAGGAAAATCACGAATTGGTTGAATTATTCTTGGTAATTTTTTAAATTTTTTATCAATTATTTAAATATTTTAGATAAATTCCACATGAGAACATTAAGGTTTTGGGTTTTCCACGTAATAACTAAAACTTTTAAAAAATCCACGCGATAACCCTGAGGTTTTAGTAATTGTTTCACCGTGACTATTTTGCACATAAAAACGTTAGGAAACGTTAATTTCGAAGCTTTAAGGCTGATGAGCGCTTATTTATGTGATTTACCATTTCAAATCCTATCAATTTCAACCTTTTCCCCAAACCATAAACACCAACTCTACCATCTTTCATCCAAATCGTATTTTTCCCCCTAAATCCAAATGTGGTAGAGTTAAGGGTTTATATCTTGGGGAAAAAAGTTAAAACTGATGGCATTTGAAAATGTGAATCGTATAAATAGGAGTACAACAACCTTAAAGTTC
>CM033454.1:10227322-10377322 GCA_019425755.1 Amaranthus cruentus
GTTTTTTATGCCGGCGGGTTTGGGGTCCCAAGTTACAGTGTGGTGTTTTTTCCTCCTTTTTATAATATATATTCCAAATTTTCAAAAAAAAAAATATAATATATATATATATATATATATATATATATATATATACATATATATATATATATATACATATATATATATACATATACATATATACATATATATATATACATATATACATATATACATATATATATACATATATATGTATATATATATAGGGGAGGGATCCAATGAGAAGGGTTTGCAAATGAAAAGGGTGAGAAGGACTCTACACCCTTGATTTCACTACAATAAAAAAATCTATGGTCACGATTAAGCCAAAAACACATAATTGCAAAGGTAACTATGTTACACAGAAAAGTAACTATAACAAAATTTTTAAAATGTCCTTACTTTATAACATAGTATCATTTTTTGTATACATAGTAACCAAACAAAATTAAACAAAAATCCTTCTCATCCTTCTCATTTTAAAATCCTTCTTATTTGATCCTACATCTATATATATATATATATATATATATTGAAAATTAGGAAATATATTAGTAAACGAAAAAAAAACACACTGAAACTCGAGAGCCCTAAACCGCCGGCATAAAAAAACCCCGCGAGGGGAAAAAGCCATTGGAATAGGGGCCAAGAGTCAGGCCACCCAAAACAGCATAGGGGTGGACTATGCGTACACCAAAAAAATGCTCCAAATCACCTTACACACTAATTGAGCTCAAAGCTACACCTTACACACCACTTATATTTTCGAATCACCATACAGTCTAAAACACCAGCAAAAAGACCAACATAAAAAACTATCTGATACAACGAGAATCAAAGTCAATAAATGTCACCGCCTAGCAGAATCCATCTCGAGTATTGATGAAATCATGTGAGGATAGAAAGCTATAACCCAGTAGCTCCTTTGCCCATACACCAATGCGAACTTTGAGAGAATTAGCAAAATGATTTGGGTTCACAATGCAAGAGCCAAAGCGCTCTTTATTTCTTTCAAACCAAATGGACCATATAACACAACAAAAGATCAATTTCCACATGTCCTTTCCTTTTCTTCTTTTCATCAAGCCATTCCACTGAATAAAAAAGGTTGTACAATCATTATGCAACACACCACTTAATCCCCACCATTCCAAGATTTGCATCCAAATTCCCCAAGAAAAAGAACAAGTGAATAGTACATGGGAGTTAGATTCTACCTCATGTCTACAAAAAGAACAAATAGCAAGGTTCGAAGGAATCAAACCTTTTTGAGCAAGAAAATCTCCAGTTTTAAGTTTACCAATATATATATATATATATAATATATATATATATATATATATATATATATATATATATGTATATATATATATATATGTGTATATATATATATATATATATGTATCTCAGTTTAAGTTTACTAATATATATATATATATATATATATATGATATACATATATATATATATTATATACTGATATATATATATATATATATTATATGTATATATATATAATATATATATATATATATATATATATATATATATATATATATATATATAATATATATATATACTATATATACATATATCATATATATACATATATCATATATATATATTAATATATATATATATATATATATATATATATATATATATATATATTTGAAAATTTGAAAATATATTAATAAGAAGAAACAAACAACACCAACACTGAATCTTGGGGCCTACATAGGCATAAAAAACCAGTGAAGGAAAAGCCATTGGGAGGGGGCAGAAACAGCACCTTCGAGAAGACATAGGTAGTGGACTATGCACCCAAAAGGTCTAGCCTATTTCACCAGTCTAAACCTAACACCCAAAAGTGGGCAGAAAACACCAAGGCGATACAACCTATAAAAACACACAATAAAAACACCGAAGACTAAACGAGCGAGGGAGTCCCATCACACTCAGCAGAACACCACGAGGCGGCGGATCAGCGCCGACCCACGCGATGCCCGGGCGGTAAATACACCCCGAAATACCTATAACACCACGAATAACGCCTCCACCATCAACACCAAGTCGGATCCTCAAAACCACCGGCAAACTACACCATCCAAAACATTCGACAACATCTTCACGAGACCGAAAAGAGAGCGACCACACCCCCCCCACCAAACGGCTCCACCGAGAAAACAAGCCCAATAGTCAAAGCGACATCCCGCAATCACTAAATGCCTACAACCAAACGCAAGCACCAGACGGATCAACACCTCGAGCACCAATCTTGGCGAGTCGAAACTCACGCCAACCTCGCCAAGCCAACGGCCAAGACTCCAAAAGCTCATAGACAAACAAAAACACCAACATGCGGATAAAACCACCTATAGCCACCGCAATAAGAACATCACTCACGAGCCCAAAGCGAGAAGAACCCATCCGGAACAACGTCGCGACGAAATAACTTCGCGATCCTCCTCCATTCCAACACCTAAAAACCAGACCCCCAGAGAGCCCAACACCACCAGAGAACCTGAAAGAAATAACAACAGAACCCCGCACCCGAAACCCGTTCACCACCGTCCAAAAACACCAAAATGGAGGTAAGCACTAACTTCCGACAACCCCACCAGCACAAACAATACCCACCAGACCTTTGACCGTCGACATCAGCAAGAAGAAGACAAAGAGATAACACCCAGATCGACCAAAAGAGAAACGAACAAAGCTCATTGCAACCATTACCAAAACAGAGCATCGATAAAACACCCAGCACCACAGAATACGAACATCACACAGCAACCCCAAACACCAAAGCAAGACCCATAACACAAAACCACCCCGTAGAAGTAGAGGGCCGAGCCCAAAAACGGTAATCAAGGCGACCACCTTTAACCAAGCTTACCACCTCAGAGACAAACCCACAGCTGAAGAAGGTGAAAACCCACGAGCAAAATTCAAAAAATCAAAACCCCCAGGACCAGGGAAGACGAACCGTCGTCTTACAAACCCACTCTCCAAATCCTTTCACAACACGCCAACTCAACAGAAGAAACCCAAAAGACACTAGAGAGAAGACACGAAACTGTACCCTTCTCGAAATAAGAAATAAAATAACTCCTCGCCGCCACCAGGCACCATACACCCTCGACAACAACAAACCACCGACAGAAAACACCAAGGACCAAACACAAAACCCCAGAAATAAAAATATGAAACGTCAAAACAAAACCCAGAAAAAGACGCAAGAAAACACCAGGATGTGAAACGACAATCCCCACTGCCACCAGAGGCCGAACAACCACCCGCCAGTCCCAACGCCACAAACCGTAACAACCTACCCAAAGAGCCAGCAACACCAAGAAGACTAGAACACCAAAACCTCAAAGAAACAGCAAAAACAAACGGGAAGGAAAAAGCCAAAATCGAGAAAACGCAAAAGAGAAAGCAAAAGTACCAGAAAATGACCCAAAAACGTCTAGCAAGACAGACCCCCAAATACTCATCACCCAGAACAACCCATCAACACCCGCCGCCGACCGTCAAACACCCGAGAGGCCCGCCAAGGGGAGGAAAACCTTATATATATATATATATATATATATATATATATATATTTGAAAATTTGAAAATATATTAATAAGAAGAAACAAACAACACCAACACTGAATCTTAGGGGCCCCACAACCGCCGGCATAAAAAAACCCCGTGAAGGAAAAAAGCCATTGGGAGAGGGGGCCAAGAAACAGGCCACTCAGAAACAGCATAGGAGTGGACTATGCACCACCAAAAGGTCTAGCCTATTTCACACAGTTCTAAACCTAACACCCAAAAAGTGGGGCAGAAAACACCAAGGCGGATACAACCTATAAAAAAAACACCAATAAAAACACCAGAAGACTAAACCGACGAGGGAGTCCCATCACACTCAGCAGCAACACCACGAGGCCCGAACAGTCAGCACGCCAACCCACGACGATGCCCAGACGATAAATACACCACGAAATACCTATAACACCACGAATAACGCCTCCACCATCAACACCAAGTCGGATCCTCAAAACCACCAGCACAAACTACACCATCCAAAAACATTCGACAACATCTTCAACGAGACCGAGAAAGAGGCGTACCACACCCACCCCACCAAACGCAGCTCCACGAAAACAAGCCCATAGTCAAAGCGCATCCCAATCACTAAATGCCTACAACCAAAGCGCAAGCACCAACCGGATCAACACCTCCAGAGCACCAATCTTGGAGTGTCAGATAAACTCACGCCAACCTCGCAAGCCAACCAGCCAAGACTCCAAAAAAAAAAATTCTCCATAGACAAACAAAACACCAACATGCGGATAAAAAAACCAACTATAGCCACCAGCGATAAGAACATCACTCAGCCCAACAGCGAGAACAACCCATCCAAAGGACAAGCGTCGACAGACGGAAATAACTCGCACCCTCCTCCATTCCAACACCTAAAAACCAGACCCCCAGAGAGCCCAACACCACCAGAGAACCTGAAAGAAATAACAACAGAATCCCGCACCCGAAACCCGTTCACCACCGTCCAAAAACACCAAAATGGAGGTAAGCACTAACTTCCGACAACCCCACCAGCACAAACAATACCCACCAGACCTTTGACCGTCGACATCAGCAAGAAGAAGACAAAGAGATAACACCCAGATCAACCAAAAGAGAAACGAACAAAGCTCATTGCAACCATTACCAAAACAGAGCATCGATAAAACACCCAAACACCAAAGCAAGACCCATAACACAAAACCACCCCGTAGAAGTAGAGGGCCGAGCCCAAAAACGGTAATCAAGGCGACCACCTTTAACCAAGCTTACCACCTCAGAGACAAACCCACAGCTGAAGAAGGTGAAAACCCACGAGCAAAATTCAAAAAATCAAAACCCCTAGGACCAGGGAAGACGAACCGTCGTCTTACAAACCCACTCTCCAAATCCTTTCACAACACGCCAACTCAACAGAAGAAACCCAAAAGACACTAGAGAGAAGACACGAAACTGTACCCTTCTCGAAATAAGAAATAAAATAACTCCTCGCCGCCACCAGGCACCATACACCCTCGACAACAACAAACCACCGACAGAAAACACCAAGGACCAAACACAAAACCCCAGAAATAAAAATATGAAACGTCAAAACAAAACCCAGAAAAAGACGCAAGAAAACACCAGGATGTGAAACGACAATCCCCACTGCCACCAGAGGCCGAACAACCACCCGCCAGTCCCAACGCCACAAACCGTAACAACCTACCCAAAGAGCCAGCAACACCAAGAAGACTAGAACACCAAAACCTCAAAGAAACAGCAAAAACAAACGGGAAGGAAAAAGCCAAAATCGAGAAAACGCAAAAGAGAAAGCAAAAGTACCAGAAAATGACCCAAAAACGTCTAGCAAGACAGACCCCCAAATACTCATCACCCAGAACAACCCATCAACACCCGCCGCCGACCGTCAAACACCCGAGAGGCCCGCCAAGGGGAGGAAAACCTTATATATATATATATATATATATATATATATATATATATGTATATATATATATATATATATATATATATATATATATATATATATATATATATATATATATTATATATATATATATATATATATATATATATATATATATATATATATATATATATATATATATATATATATATATATATAGGCAAAAGTTCAGATGAGAACCAAGCCTATGTGAGAACCATATGAACCAAAATCTTAACCGTAGGATCTTGATCTAACGGAGGATATTATACGCGCTTTTTTTAAGCAAAAACATATAACCAGGGTTATTACACGCGCGTTTTTTAGGGCTTTTCTCATTTGGGACTTTTCTCTATATTTTCTAGGGCTTTTCTCATCACTAAACTTCTCTTTGATTACTCTGCGGTTTTTCACTGAGATTTTGCTTTGATTGTTCTTTGTTTATGTGAGTTTACTCATTTTTCTTGCGATATTTTTGGATGTCTTTCGATTTATAGCGATTTGTTGCGATTTATTCATGTTTCTTGCGATTTTTTTTGTTGCGATTTATTTTTTTGCGATTTTTTCTCAACATTTTTGTTGAACATTTCTTGAACATTTATTTTGTTGCGATTTTTGCAATTTATTCATGATTTCCTTCGAATTCAGACTCATGCTTTGCGATTTGCGATTTTATTACAATTGTGATTTATTCTTGTTTTTTTTGTATATTTTGCATGCGAGTTATTCTTGATTTATTCATGAATTATTTATGAATTATTCACGATTTCTTGAACATTTTTGAGCTTTCTTGAACATTTCTTGAACATTTTTGCGATTTCATGAACATTTGTTCTTGATTTGAGATTTCTTGAACATTTCTTGCACATTCATTATTTTTGTGATTTGTGCTTTTGCGATTCGCGAATTACTGTTTTTATTCATGATTTGCGGTTTTGAATTTATCTCTTGCTTTGTTCTTGATTTGTTCATGATTATTGTTTTTACATGCTGTTACTGCTTTTGGTTCTGGACAAAAAACAATGCAATTAAAAAAAATTAGCTAGATATTAATCTCAAAAATCCTCTTTATATCCTGTATATGTTACAAGCTAGAAATTCATAACTTGTACACATCTAACAACATATCTTGTAATCACAATCACTATAATCAAACCTTTGCCATGGATATATTTTAGGAGATCAAATAGAAAATAATGATATGAATTTGCCAACATACCTTTGCCTTTTCTTCATCACATTAGTGCTGATATGCATTGGTACACCCATGATGATGCATTTAGTAACTCTTTCAATCTTTTCCTCAACAATATGGTTGTTACTCGACATTCTGCACAAGTTGAAGAAGAACCAATAACTGCAAATCCTCCGCAAGGTGTGCCAAATAGAAGAAGGGAAAGAGTCGAAACAGTTGCACAGAAAAAGTAAGTTTTCTTATTAAACACTTGATGCTAATTTCAATAATATGTGATGTTTTTTGACAATTATATAATGCTTTATGAAACTTGTGATGCTAACTGAAGGAAAATGTTATTCTTTATTGTTGACGGAAAATGTTATTCTTTATTGTTGAATATGTGATGGTTTGGGTAATATACATTTTATGATTTTAGAATTCAATTAGCTACTACTTCAAGAGAATAAAGATTGTTGTTTCAAAAAAAAAGTATGTTGTTTAATATGTGATGCTTTCTTAATAAAATCGGATGCGTTATTCATAAAATTGTGATGCTAAATGAAAGTAATTAACTTAATAAACTTGTGATGCTAACTGAAGGAAAATGTTATTCTTTATTGTTGAATATGTGGTGGTTTGGGTAATATACATTTTATGCTTTTAGAGTTCAATTAGCTACTATTTCAAGAGAATAAACATTGTTGTTTCAAAAAAAAAGTATGTTGTTTAATATGTGATGCTTTCTTAATAAAATCGGATGCGTTATTCATAAAATTGTGATGCTTTCAGTGTTGATATAGCTGCTACTGCAAGAGAAGAAGATAATGATCAAGATAAAGGAGAAATCATGAAGTTAAAGAGGAACAACCTGTGCCGAAAAGGAAAGGGAAAAGAATGAAGACTATTGCTTCAAAAAAGAAAAATTAAGTCTTGTTTAATATGTGATGCTTTCTGAATAAAATGTGATGCTTTATGCATAAAATTGTGATGCTTCAGTGTAGAAGTAGCTGCTAACTGAAGGAAAATGTTATTCTTTATTGTTGAATATGTGATGGTTTGGGTAATATACATTTTATGCTTTTAAAGTTCAATTAGCTACTACTTCAAGAGAATAAAGATTGTTGTTTCAAAAAAAAGTATGTTGTTTAATATGTGATGCTTTCTTAATAAAATCGGATGCGTTATTCATAAAATTGTGATGCTTTCAGTGTTGATGTAGCTGCTACTGCAAGAGAAGAAGATAATGATCAAAATAAAGGAAAAGAAAATCATGAAGTTGAAGAGGAACAACCTGTGCCGAAAAGGAAAGGGAAAAGAATGAAGACTATTGCTTCAAAAAAGAAAAAGTAAGTCTTGTTTAATATGTGATGCTTTCTAAATAAAATGTGATGCTTTATTCATAACATTGTGATGCTTCAGTGTAGAAGTAGCTGCTAATTGAAGGAAAATGTTATTCTTTATTGTTGAATATGTGATGGTTTGGGTAATATACATTTTATGCTTTTAGAGTTCAATTAGCTACTACTTCAAGAGAATAAAGATTGTTGTTTCAAAAAAAAAAAGTATGTTGTTTAATATGTGATGCTTTCTTAATAAAATCGGATGCATTATTCATAAAATTGTGATGCTTTCAGTGTTGATGTAGCTGCTACTGCAAGAGAAGAAGATAATGATCAAGATAAAGGAGAAGAAAATCATGAAGTTGAAGAGGAACAACATGTGACGAAAATGAAAGGGAAAAGAATGAAGAATATTGCTTCAAAAAAGAAAAAGTAAGTCTTGTTTAATATGTGATGCTTTCTGAATACAATGTGATGCTTTATTCATAAAATTGTGATGCTTCAGTGTAGAAGTAGCTGCTACTGCAAGAGAAGAAGATAATAATCAAGATAAAGGAGAAGAAAATCATGAAGTTGAAGAGGAACAACATGTGCCGAAAACGAAAGGGAAAAGAATGAAGACTATTGCTTCAAAAAATAGAAAGTAAGTCTTGTTTAATATGTGATGCTTTCTTAATAAAACGTGATTCTTTATTCATAAAATTGTGATGCTACAGTGTAGAAGTAGCTACTACTTCAAGAGTGAACAACCTTTGTCGAAAACGAAAGGGAAAAGAGTGAAGAAGACTATTGCTTCAAAAAAGAGAAAGTAAGTTGTTCAATACTTATTAAAATGTGATGCTTCATTTATTGAAATGTGATGCTTTTTTAAAAAATTGTGATGTCTATGAGAACCATGATAGTTTATTTGTTTTTTCAGAGTTCAAGTAGTTGTTGCTGCAAGAGAAGAATTTAATGATGACTAAGAAGAGAATGTGCCAGAAGTGAACGTAAATGAGGAAATGGAAGAAGAAGCTTCATTACCAATAACTAAACGAGAAAGAGTGCAAATTGTTTTAACAATTCCAAAAAAGAAGTAAGTTATAGACATAGATGCGTTCTGCATAAATTTGTGATGCTTTATTTATACAACATTGATGCTTTGTTGATACAATACACAATACACTATCTTATTTTTGTTTTGATTAGTTTTGTTGTGTTGGTCTTTGTTGGCTGTCGGCCACCAGCTGGGTTGTGTGCTACTGTTTGTTTTGGGTGATTAAGCTGTGTTTGGTTTTTCTGTATGGAATTCTATTAGCTTTTGTGTGGTTTGTTGTTTGGTTGGTGTATGCTAGGCTTTTCTAATGGTTGTGTTTTAGTGTGGAGTGGTGTCTGCTTGCTACTTTGCGCCTTTTGCCTTCTGCTACTGCTAGTTTGCTATGTTGCTGGTGGCTGTTGATGGCTGCAGATTCAATTGTTTAGCTGCTGCACATTTATATATTTTTTCGATTTCTTGATCTGAGATTTGTGATGCTTTATTTATACAACATTGATGCTTTGTTAATATACAATACACAATACACTATCTTATTTTTGTTTTGATTGGTTTTGTTGTGTTGGTCTTTGTTGGCTGTCGGCCACCAGCTGGGTTGTGTGCTACTGTTTGTTTTGGGTGATTAAGGTGTGTTTGGTTTTTCTGTATGGAATTTTATTAGCTTTTGTGTAGTTTGTTGTTTGGTTGGTGTATGCTAGGCTTTTCTAATGGTTGTGTTTTAGTGTGGAGTGGTGTCTGCTTGCTACTTTGCGCCTTTTGC
This sequence comes from Amaranthus cruentus, assembly GCA_019425755.1. Lineage (NCBI taxonomy): Eukaryota > Viridiplantae > Streptophyta > Magnoliopsida > Caryophyllales > Amaranthaceae > Amaranthus > Amaranthus cruentus. Next base: position 10,237,178 of record CM033454.1, read on the forward strand.
CTTCTGCTACTGCTAATTTGCTATGTTGGTTGTGGCTGTTGATGGTTGCAGATTCAATTGTTTAGCTGCTGCACATTTATATATTTTTTTGATTTCTTGATCTGAGATTTGTGATGCTTTATTTATACAACATTGATGCTTTGTTAATACAATGCACAATACACAATACACTATCTTATTTGTGATACTTCAATGTGATGCTTTATAAATTTGCTCTACAGGAGAGAAATTAGGTTCATGTTCCTTTATTTATACAATACACCATACACAATACACTATTTATACAATACCCCATATTTGATATTGAAATTAGGTTCAGCAGAGCAATGTAGGAAGATTTTATGCCGTAGATTTTTATGTTATTCTGGAAATTCAGCACATGCTAAAGCATATATCATTTTACTTGTGATGTGTTGTTCATATAATTGTTTTCAGAATATTACTTGTGATGCTTTGTTTTTACAATTGTGATGTGTTGTTCATACAATTGTGATGCTTTTCATGGGTTACAGGAGAGAAGGTCAACTCCATATGGTTACAACTGTGATGTTTTCTACAGAACATCTATGTCATGGGTTACAACTGTGATGTGTTGTTCATACAATTGTTTTCAGAATATTACTTGTGATGCTTTGTTTCTACAACTGTGATGTGTTGTTCATACAATTGTTTTCAGAATATTACTTGTGATGCTTTGTTTCTAAAACTGTGATGTGCTGTTCATACAATTGTGATGCTTTCATGGGTTACAGGAGAGAAGGTCAACTCCATATGGTGTCATCTCCTTCTCAGATGGTTTGTTTGTATGGTAAATTAAATGAAAAACAAAGTAGTGACGTGAAACAAATTGGTTTTGATGGATTGCTTTTATTGAATATTAAGATGTCATATCATAGTTTTTGGCAAAGTACTTTATCAACAATTATGATGTCAGTACTTTAGTTTTTATAGTCAATCGTTATTGCAAGTACACTATTACTGAGTATGATGTCTGCGATATTTTTGGTTTGCCATTAACTGATAATGATGTAATCAAACGAAGTAATTCAAGTGAAGATATGTCTGAGTATGATTTATTTGAGGAATGGCAACGAAAACTCGATTGTGTTGGGAATAAAGATATATCTGCTGATCAACTACTTTCCAAAATGTTGTTAGATTTAATTGATGTGCTTTGATTACATATTTGGATCCCACTTCACATTGAACTATTGATCTTAGTTTGCTAAAACCATTGGTTGAAGTTAATGAGATAAAAAACCTAAACTGGTGTGGCTTAGTGTTTGATAGGTTTAGAAGTGGTTTGGAGAGATGCCAAACCAAAAATTTGAAAAATAGTCCTTCATGTCTAGCCATATTAGAAATTTGCTTCTACTATCGAGTTAGCTCTCTAGGTGTTTTTCCATCGTCAAGGTTGCCTTTAATTCAACATTGGAATTACGAGACTTTGAAAACAAGGGCACAACTTGAGTTGAAGGCTAGATCTTTTGGGCTGGGTGATTTTGATGGAGAAACATACCCCATTTCAAAAAAATTAGGAAAAAAAGTGCATGATGATGAGGTGGAGCTAGAAGATAGTGGAATGTATCTCAAAATCCCTATTCCTGATGGTTTGTTGGCATCTTCTGATCAACAAATTCATGATATTGCTGCTGATGTAAGTTGTATTAATTTTACATTTAGTTTTTAATGAATACCACCAGTAGCACATTTAAAATATAAAGTAACAATTTTTTGTTCATAAAGTAACACATTTCATATAACTTTTTATTATGTTCTTTTTATTAACAGTTTTTTTTATTATGTTCTTTTTATTACGGAACTTACGAAGGAAGTTAGCTAGATGAAGAGGAACATTGAAATTGTTACTCAACATCATCTATCAAAACTGTTGAAATTGAAGGCAAAAGGCAATCAAGTTCAAGATGTCGGGCAATTATCAAACTCGCCAACTCTATCACAATGGTATTCAGACCTGAAAGTGATGGAGGAGATCGATGAGATTATGGACATGATAAGAGTGGTTAAAAAATGAACTGCCGACATCGGCTTACCAAGCTTTGACTTGGGAATATCAGATCTTGAGAAAACACCTTCACCAGCACCGAAGTTGGCTGCCAAGAAGAGAGGAAAAAAGAAGATTTGAGTTTTTTTTGATTTCATGTGGTAATTAATTAATATTTTGGTTTTGGGTACCTAGGCGTATGTTTTTGGGCTAATTAGCATGTATGTTTTTGGGCTAATTAGAATGAATGTCCTAGACAAGAAATTCTCAACAACATTCAAGTTAACATCTTCAACACTGAAACAATTGTGATGCATTTTACATAAGCGTATGATGCTTTTCATATGAACTGTGATGTTTTGTTGTATGATGCTTTCTGAATCAAATTGTGCTGCTTTTTACAAAAAACTTTGATTCTTTGTTTATAAAACTGAAACCCTATCTAAATCAAATTGTTATGCTTTGTTTTATAAACCCTTTGTTTATAAAACACAGTATACAATATAATATATTTTATAAATCAAGCTGTGTGACGTTTTGTTTTATAACCCCTTTGTTTATAAAACACAGTACACAAAACAACTATGATGATTAAAACACAATATTGTGATGAATAATAATGATATTAAAAATCTCAACGATATTAAAAAACAATTGTGTTGCTTTTTACATAAACTTGGATGCTTTTTATAAAAATGTGATGTTTTGTTGTAGATGCTTTCTAAATCAAACCGTGCCGTTTTTTACAAAAAACTTTGATGCTTTATAAATCAAACTGTGATGCTTTCTAAATCAAACTGTGATGCTTCCTAAAACTGTTGCATTTATTCAACACAAAATACAAGATACACTCAAAACTCAAAATTAAAGTAAAAATGACATCAAAAGAGTGTGGGCACGACGACGATGACAACTAAGATACAGGTCGTCGCATAGTTGGTGGCATTGTAACCTTACTTAACAGCACCAAACTTGCTGACAACCACTTTTCAAGTTACAAATTCTTCACGAAATCCAAATAATTGTATCGGTGTTTACTATGAACGCCATGATGTTTATGCTAATTTTGTTCCCATTGCTCCTTATTTGGAACTTGGTTTCTGGGAAATATCATTTCAATGCTTTCAACGCAAAGCCGTGATGGTTTCAACAAAAACTGTTATGATTTCAACACAATATTATTAAACTGTTAAAATAAATTAGTCTACATATAACTAATTCTAACAATTACAAAGTTAAAATAAATAGAAATTAGTCTAAAGGCAATTATCCTCTTCATGGAACACAACCTACTAATGTTAAAATAAACAAAGATTAGTCTACATACTACTAATACTAATGATTAGACTATTCTCTAGAGAATTTATCAGAAATTTGTCTACACTTTGCAGCTGTTACACAACTCCAAACATAGTTGTTCTTCTGAAGCAGGGATTTAAACAGTTACCACTGTATTTCAAAAGTAAGTCACCTACAAGAGCCAGTGAAAAACATATTTATGTTAAATGTCTAAAATGTGGAAAACAGAAACGTTTGATAAAGAAAGTATCCCTTTTGATTACAGAAAGTAACAATATAAAATTCAAGATGTAACATTTACTTTTTTTTCTTATGTGGACACGTACGACTATTGTGACCTGCAACTTTGCCACAAGTTTTACATTGTCTTTGCTTGGTCACCCTTTGCTCCTCTTCATCTTCAATATCCTTTTCTTTCCTCTTGCCTTTGTTTGAAGATTGTTTCGGGTTTTGAATTGAAATTGTTTTAGGAGCTTCACAACCCACAAACTTTTCTAACTCTTGACGTTTTGTCTTCTCAACGCCACAATTCTTTTTTGATAAAAGCTCAGCTGAATATAACTTCATTTTCTCCAAAAGTTCAACCAAATCATCCTCATCATCTTCTGCCAAACTAATGCATCGATGTACCTCATTCCAAACATCTCCTAAAACCCTTTTTCTAGGTTCCATTGCGTTATTACCGTCCAATAATGTGCCATCAATATCATAGGCGGGTGTTTTGGTAGCATTTATTGTCCACCTTTTCAATATGTAAGGCTCTGACATATATTTAACGCCTTTTGCATGTAAAACCCATAATGCATGCTTACACAAAACTCCTACTCTTTTGAACAACTTACAAGAGCAATCAACATACAATGTTTGTGCATCATACACAACTTCAAAAAGTGTGCTAGTGTTGAAATGTACTACACAATACACATCCTTGCCATCTCTAACGAAATTCTTTTCAAAGCCACATTTATCTCGTGCACTAAGAATTTCTTCTTGAAAATCCTTAAAAACAACATCTGTGTAGACACTAGAAGCATGTTTTTCAAGAGGGATACGAGTCTACAAGGTGCAGAATATAACTTGCATTTACTATCTAGTGTCTCCATCATATAATGTTGAACATCCATCGCACTTTGAAACCTCATTTGGAGTTCAACTAATGTAAGAAATTTGTTCACAAAGTAATTGAAAAAATTATACTCACTTTCCGATCTAGATGTTGTTCTAAGTAAACCACCCATATAAAGATCTCTAAATATGCGGGCACCCACATTTCTCTAATATCATACATACTATTCAACCAGTCATTATTACTTAGATTAGCATGCTCATAATCTAACATCATTTTTGACCACTGATCTTCAAATTCATGAGGCTCATATCCCAATTATATACAAGTCTATTAATTCTTTTTAGAAACACTTCATCATTACGTAACTCAATAGAAACTTTATCAGTTAGTTTCTTCATTATATGCCAACAACAGAATTTATGAATAGACTTGTCAAAAACATTGGGTAGAGCAATTTTTATGGCTGGATCTTGGTCTGTTATAATGGAATTTGGTTGTTTTCCACCCATTGCCCTCAAAAAAGATTCAAATAGCCAAGTATAAGACGATACATCTTCCCTACTAATCAGACCCACAACAAAAGTAACACATTTTTTGTGATGGTCAACACCCGTGAAAGGAACAAAAATTAGATTATACTTGTTAGTACCATAAGTAGCATCCACAGATATCGAATCACCAAATAATGAATAGTTTCTCCTACTAATACCATCTGCCCAAATTGCCTTTGATAGAGATTTAGTATCATCAACCTCAAAATCGAAAAAAAACTAGGTGAAATTTCTTTCTTCTTAACAAACATTTCCACAAACATTTGCCCATCAGCTTCATTAATAAAACACTTTAAATCCCTATAAAAGTTTTTAAAGTTATCAAGTGAAGCACCTACTTTCAAATAACTTCCTACTTGTTCTTTCCACATCCTATATGAACTTGTTGGACCTCTATTCAAGTTCAAATTGTTCATAATATATCTTTTATGTCCACTGTTTAAACTAGATGAACCTTTTAAATGTTGCCTAGAGATAGGTGAGGCAAGAATGTGGCTATGGGCTTCAATAAACTTAAAAACCCAATATTTACCCTCTTTAGTCATTTGAAAAACAATTTTAGCATCACAACCTTCACGGGTTACAAGCCTTCTTCTCGATGAACCTAATTTCTCTTCCTTCATCCCTTTTTTATTACATAAATAATATTTAGACGTAACAACGCCTTTATAGATTTTCTTAGTCCCCAATCTAATATCAAAACCACAAGCCTTAGCATATATTTCATAGAATTTCCCCCCTCTTCTAATGAATCAAAGGTCATATGCAATACTGGTATCAAATGTTTATCACAATGAGGGATGAACTGCTTACGATCAAGAATATGAATAGGTGTACCCTGAAACACAACACCAGTAACATTGTTTTCAACAAAATGTAACACATTTTTAAGACAAAGTAACACATTTCTAACACAAAATAACACATAATTTATTACTATCAGCATAAATTAACTTACATATAAGTGCTCACTTAAAGAAGGTACAATATTACAATCATTAATAGGTGAGGAAGAGGCCAAAGGTTCAAAGGGATTCGTTGAAGAAGGTGGATCATTATTATCTTGCAATGCAACCTAAAAAACAAAGTAAGATATTTTGTGTAAAAATCATCACATTTCTTAGCTAAAAGTAACACTGTGCATAAACATTAAAGTGCATTATTGATAAATAGAGGCTTACCATGAGTTGACTTGAAGAATTAGCATTGTTATCATCAAGGTTAGTAGTGGTTGTAAATGTCACAGTTTGTAAGGGTTCTATATGCTTAGTTAAAGATGTGCCAGCCTTATCATTATTATCTTGCAATGCAACCTAAAACAAAAAGTAAGATATTTTGTAAAAAAATCATCACATAACCTAGCCAAAAGTAACACTATGCATATACTTAAAGTGTATTGTTGATAAATAGAGGCTTACCATGAGTTGACTTGAAGAATTGGCATTGGTATCACCAAGGTTAGTAGCAAAGTTGTTAAAATCGTGATTCTACTTAGAATCGTTTAGAGAGGTAGAATCGAATCGGTAGAATCGAATCGTAGAATCGTATGATTCTACAAATAAACTTAAAAATATTAAAAATATCTAGTTTCTTATCATTATTATCCAATTCAAAAGTTTAAATCAATGAATTTAAGTTTCTTTGACTTTATGTTTAAGAATATAACGAAAACTTCTCACTAATTAGTTTAAAGCTTCATACCGATTAAGAAATTTGTTTTTAAAAAGTTTTCATAATGGAAAATTTGAAATTTATGTGTATATGCGAAAGAGATTAGTAAAATATGGTACATAAGAAAAATTAAAAATGATTCATACTATATTAGTAGAATCGGATCGTTAAATCGTAGAATCGTGTTATGATTCTACCTTTACAAATTTTATTCCAACTTTAAGATTCTATCTGCGATTCAAATCGCTCGCTTGTTTTTGGATCGTAAAATAGTAGAATCGTAGATTAGAATCGCGATTTTAACAACCATGGTTAGTAGTGGTTGTAAAAGTCACAGTTAGTAAGGGCTCTATATGCTCAGTTGAACCGCTAATTTCTTCAATGTCATCCTAAAACATAAACCGTAACACACATTTAACCTAAAAGCAACACATTCTTTGGTAAAGGTAACACCATTCCTACAATAAGACAATATAAGCAAAACAAAAATTAAAGCTCTATAACAAAGCATATATTGGCTGATTATTCATCTTATTCTGAGACATGTAAGAAGATGAATGAGTATCGTAAGAAGTGTAATAAATAGAAATTAGTCTAAAGGCAATTATCCTTTTCATGGAATATAACCTACTTATGTTAAAATAAACAAAGATTAGTTGAAATGAAAATGTGATGAAGATGAATAAGACATGTAAAATATTCTTTGGTAAGGGTTTATAAAAGAAAGCATAACAATTTGATTTAGATAGGGTTTCAGTTTTATAAACAAAAAATCAATTTTTTTGTAAAAAGCAGCACAATTTGATTTAGAAATTAGTCTAAACGCATCACAATTGTTTCAGTGTTGAAGATGTTAATATACGTCAGTTGAAAGTGAAAATCAACTTAAAGTAATCGAAATTAAAATTACATTCTTTGGTAAAGGTAACATTGAAAATGAAAACTGAAAATCAATCCAAAGAAATCGAAATTAAAATCAACTTAAAGAAATCAAAAATCGAAAATCAAAGAAATTGAAAATCAAAGTTGAAAATCCATACTAACCATAAGATGATGAAGTTGCTTAAAGTAATCAACTTTAGTGATTTGAGGATGAAAAATGCTGTAATGACCGAAAATTGCAGCTTCAGAAATGGTTGAGTAGCAAAAAAATCAGCTTTAATCGCAACCCTAATCGCAGCTTCGAAAATTTGCTTCTTCAAAAAAATCGCAGCCCTAATCGCAGCATACAAATCGCAACTTCAGAAATGGAAGAGTAGCAAAAAAATCAGAAATGGCAACTTCAAAAAATCGAAAATTTGCAGTTTCAAAGAATTAGAAATGGCAGCTTCTTTCAAAAAATCGCAGATTCAAAAATTGTAGCCCTATGGTGAAGGTGAAGAAATGCGTTAAGTACCGAAATACCCTTATGGTATGTTTGGGAATGATGATTTCATTTGCAAATGTGGATTTGACTTGAAGTTAGTGTTTGGCAATAACAAGAATTTAAATTTGGATTTAAGCCAAATTAACCAATGTTATAAAAGTAGTTAATTAAAATGAGGATTTGAGAATGACACCCCAATCCTTGTCATTTCAAATTCTTCATTATGATTTCATAATTGAAATCCACAATTTGAATTGAAATGTGTGTTTCCAAACGCTACCTTAATGAACTTAAAATTCAGCCTTTTATTTTCAGCCGTCAGATTTAATCTAATGGCTTAGATTTTGGTTTACATGGTTCTCATATAAGGTTGGTTCTCACCTGAACTCAACCATATATATATATATATATTGTTGCCAAAATTTGGTTTAATCTAATGGCTTAGATTTTGGTTTAATCTAATGAAAAATTTGTGAATAATGTTTTTTAACAATGATGAATGTTGTTGCCAAAAATACAAAAGTTTTTGCAACATGTAATGTTGTTGCGTAAAATAGATTTTTAATAACGGTATAGGTTATTGCCAAAAACATTAAAGTTTTTGCAACGACTTTTTTTGTTGTAATAAAGGCCTAGGGATTTGCAACGAGAAATCTTTTACAACCATAAAAGTCGTTGCTAAAAACATCAGATTTTTGCAACTGCGAAAGTCGTTGCTAAAACTTTTACCTACGGCTGTACCCGCAACAACTAAAGTCGTTGCAAATAATAGTTTTAGCAACGAAATGCCATTTTTAGCAACGACTTTGGTTGTTGCTAAAACAGGTTTTTCTTGTAGTGTAATGTGTACTTGGTGTGTTATCAGATATCAGATATCAAAAAACACTTATATGCAATAAGAATCAAGACTAAGGATAAAGATTAAAACAACAAAATTAAGAATTTAAGATTATGAATAAAGATTTTAACATAAAAATTAAGATTGAGAGTGAAAACACCTAAAAAATTCAAAATTTTAAATATAAAGGTTAAGATTAAGATAAATACAAAAAAGTGTCAAAAAAAATTCCCACGGGGCACGTGCCTCGGGAGGCCCGTACATAAATCCGCCCCTGCACAATAGTAAGATATAATTTAATGGTTAATAATATTATCTTGTATTAAAGGTAATGCTTCATATCTTGGCGCCTCTTTTTTGTTTGGTAAGCTTGGCTCCCCTTGATTTAGTGTAACAAATTTAAATTTTTAGTCGTAATATATTCGGATTAATTATTTTAAATATTTAATTTAAATTTAGAATTTTTTGGTTATTCAATTCAAACTTTAATTCCTAAACTTTCTTTCCAATTTTGTAATTTCTTTCCAATATCAAAGTTTCAAATATTGATTTCTTTAAAATTATTTTTTTATAAATATTAAAATATAATTTTAATTATTTATACTGCGATAAGTAAATTTTTATTATTATATTTATGGTTTTGTTAAGAAGTTACATTTTACTTTCCTTTTGGAAAATTTGCCAAGAATAATCTCAACTATCATCCGTTGGCCAAAAATAATCCCAACTATCGATTATTTTCTAATAATCCTAACTATTCATCGAATTTGCTCAAAACAGTCTCACTCCCTCCATGACCGGCTGCAGCAGGTATTTTGTGAATAATTTTTTTTTACCTTTTTTTTTTAACTTACCTTCATCAAATAAGAAGATGTACCCTTTGATCTTCAAACTGATTTACCCTTGCAAGTTCAAAAAACCCATTAAACTCTCCTTCCTCCATTGATGAGCAAGTTCATACCCATCTTCAAACCCTAGACTTATCAAAATCAGCAGGTTTGAATACTTAGAAGAAGAAGAAAAATTCATTGAATCTTAAAGGGATGCAGCTTTTAGAGCTTTAACATGAGTGAAGTTTTTTAATGAGAGTTCTTAGGGTTTGTTAATGGACGAAGAATGAATGAAGAAGAAGATGGAGTATAATGAAGTTGAAGGGTACATCTTCTTATTTGATGAAGGTGAGTTAATAAAATAAGGTAAAAAAAATTAATGACAAAATACCTGCTGCAGCCTGTCATGGAGGGAGTGAGACTGTTTTGAATAAATTCGACGAATAGTTAGGATTATTAAAAAATAATCGATAGTTGGGATTATTTTTGGCCAACGGGTGATAGTTGGAATTATTCTTGGCCACTACTTAGTACTTATAATTTTAATTTTATTAATTTGATTTAATTATTTTATATCCAAAAATTAGCTATAATTTTTATATTCACATTAAGTATAGTTTAAGCAAAATTTTCAAAATAAACTATTATATTTTTCATAATTAAACCTTAATCAAATTTACCCATTATTCTATTGCATATCCAATTGTAGAAACTCGAACACAAATTCTTTCTTTTTAACCCTATTATGTTTATCGCTTACACAAGCTACCAGTATTTCCTTACACAAGTTAACCTTTTTCTACACTCAAATCTCTTACACACCCACTTATACACTACAACTCTTACGCATTCACTTACACACTCTAATCTCTTACACATTCACTTACATACCAAATCACTTACACAAGCTAAACTTTTCTCCACACTCCAAACACTATTTTTCAAATAATCTTATGAACTAGAAATTGTCCAAAACCCACTATAAAACCCCCTTAGCCATAAGATCACTACCAACCATCAAATTTTTCTTACATTCTTTCTTATATATTCATTTCATTAAAACCTTCCAACTTAATACGTTTTTTATTAATTGAAGAAATTCAAGAAGATGGAACTTTACACTCTTTTTAGGTTAAATTATTACTCCCTCCTATTCAGACTACTTGTCCCATTTTCTTTTTTTTAGTCAAGTCACTCTACTAGTCTCATTTCTATTTTAATTATGAGAGTATAAAAATAAAATTTCAGCCCAAAAATCTCAATGATTTTTTCAATACTTAATCTGAGAGATACCCCTTTAAAATGCTTTCATTTCTTTTTTCATTAGTTACACCCACCCAAAATGTTGATTTACAAAAGTTTTTGGTTTGATTTACAAAATGTACCCTCCATATATTGATCTTTACCCTTGCAAAAAGTGATATGGGTATGATCTGCAAAAATTGTATTGTACCATCTGCTTCCGATTTTTTGCTCATATTGATGTTGGTTCATTGCTGGTAGATGCTTGCTGGCTTGTTGTTGGTTCATTGTTGGTTGATGCTTGTTGGCTTGTTGTTGGTTTATTGCTGGCTGATGCTTGTTGGCTTGTTGTGGCTTGGTTGATGGACTGATAGTTGGTTATTGCTTGTTGTGTTGACTAGAGCTGTTCAAAAGTGACCCGACCCGGAAACCCGACCCGAAACCGAAAGTAAATCGACCCGAAAATGTGTTCCTTTTTTAGGTTTATCGAACCGACATTACCTGACCCGAAATTATATCCGAACCAGTTGAAAATCGAAAATGGGAAAATTGAACCCGACCTGTAACCGATTTTTTTAACCGACACATAATCGTTAACCGAGATTACCCGAACCTAATAATGACCGACCCGAGTCATATCCGACCTGAATCATGCTCGAAACCGAACTCGATCCGGCTAAAACCGATAACCTTACGGAGTTTAGATCAAACTTGTGTAAACCTGAACCAATTTTTAACATAGAAGTATGATCGACTCATATTCAATCATCTTATTATTTATTCTTATAAAATGATAAATATTTGATAGATATTTTAATAAAATAAATTTTATAAATTACATGGTTTCATATATTTAATTTTCGATGAAACAAGTAAAAGTGACAATGTAAAAATGATCACTAATTGATTTGTATTTGAACTAATTTTATTTTGCTTTAAGTAAAGGAAACCTTATCATCAATGAAAGAATGACTAACAACTTAATCTGATACTGACTCGATCGATAGTAATTAGTAATTCGTTACTTGAAAAAATACCCGAACTCGATCTGTACCCGGTAAAACCGAACCAATTAGTAACCGATGACAACCCGAGACTGATGAATCTCGACACGAACTTCGACCGACACCGAACCGATGCTAACCCGGCATCTCGAAAAACAGATCTTCGACCGAACCGTGACTAACCGACCCGACCCGAGCGTGACCCGTCAGAACACGTATCCGGAAAATAACCGATCCGAAAAACAACCGAATCGAATGACACCCGTCCGAAACCGACCCGATCACCCGAATGAACACCTCTAGTGTTGACATTCCTTTGTTGTGAATAACTGACTAAGCACTTCGTCTTCCACTAATGTGCTTAGATATTGAAATGACTCAATGACATGTATAGTTTGCACCTTCAAATAATTAAGCAAAAGACCCAACCTTGTAAGTTTCGTCTTGTTCATATGTGAAATGTGATAATCAATCCCTCCCCTCCTTTTCATGATCTCAATCATGCAACCTTGTAATGTAATCCATACATACTTCAATGAAATTGGATCTAAATTATGAAATGCAATACTAATAGTTGTAATCAAAGCATTATTATATATTTATTTGCTAATTCATTCACCGCTACATGTCTCGGCTTTCCATTTGCTTTCAATGAGGACAACAAATCTTGCATAATTTGGATTTTTTTTATGTGGTAGGTCTTTGTTGGAAACCATTAATGCTTTTGTGATAGTTTTGTGATGGGTGTTCAATAAATGAAATGTATTTATGGTTTTATAAGCATTAAATGGTGTCCATCCAAATGTTGTTTTGGTGGGAATTAGGGGCTGAAAATTTAAGTTTTCCACTAATTTTGTTTTTTGGATGAAAATTTGGGTTGCAATCTGAAACTTGCATTTTATCTTGTTTTTAAATTCTGAAGTCAATCAAAAGAAGAAAATTCGTGTTCACATGGACGAAAAAAATTCCACTCTTTATGAAGCGGCGAAGGAATTAAAGGCAAAAGGCGAGATTTAAGTTTATGTAATTTTAATTAATTTATGTCATGTAATGTTCGAACTAATGTAATGTAATTTTTATTTTTAGTAGTTTTCTTTATGTAATGTTCGAAAATTCGTATTAATTTATGAACAATCTCTTTATTGTAACTTTAGATTTTAATTTTAGATTTTAAAATTAGAATATTTGTCTTATTTATTGGAATTTCAGATTTTAAGTGTAATTGGAAAAGGGTGGAAAATTGAAAAATGAAAAAAAAAATGGTGGGAAAGCAAAAAAATCAGCCATTGGTGGAAGAAGCACCAAGTAAATTTTTGGTGATTTTGGTGGGAAGTTGAAAAATGGAGGGAATAGTTAATTATAATCAATTATAATTAAGTATACACTATTTCTCCCCCCAAGTGGTCCCATTGACCAATTCTTAATTCTTGTGCATAGTCAAATGGGACTAGTAGTAGGAATAGATGGGAGTACCATCTTAGGGTGATTACTTTGGGTTCTTAGAGGATTATTATTTATGGAGTTGAGTATTTTTTTTGGGAGCTTGGAAGTACTATCATTTGGAGCTTGGAGTATTTATTTTAGAGCATTACTTAGAGGATTTTATTTTCTTATTTTCTCAATTAGTACCTTATACTAACCTTGGAGGAAGTATGATATGTTTCTTTTAACATACTCCTTATGCAACATTTTACATTATATTTACTTTATAATATGCAATGTACTAAATATGTTGAATATGTGTTAGGACATCAAGTTTATGTAATTATATTTATGTTTATATTAAGTTTTTTTATGCCAAGAATGTTGTAGTATGTTATTTAGTAGTTTTTGAACATGTTTAGAAAATTAAGGAAAATAATTTTATGACCAAGCAAATTAGTGTTAGTATATTTATGAATTATGTGTTATATTATGAATGTTATATATTTAAGTACGTGCATGTTAAAATTATTGTTAATATGTTTATGATATTTATAAACAAGTTTATGAAATAAAAACAATCACAACGACTAGCTACCGTCACTACTTTTGCAGTTTTAATAGAAATCATACCAAATCAAATTTGACGTAATCATATGAGACCTACAAATATTTAACCAATAAGATCAAACCACCATATCAAATAGATATTGGAAATATAATGCAAATACAAATAAAACAAATCTATTTATATTTCCTTTGTGTGAATGAAAATGGAACTTCTTGTTTTGCAAATCACCAAAATGGACACCATGAAGATAAGGTTGTGACAATAAATGTCGCCCGAAAACTCGATATTTGTAGGAGGCGTTCATATATTTTTCTATTGTGATATTTCTCCCACAAAGGTGCTTGGGATGATGATGAAATTCACAATGAGATACAACTTACACAATAAAGTACTAGCACAAAGGACATTGCAAAGGTAAACACACTACAAAAAAAAGAAGCAAAATTTCGACTAACCAAAATAGTCAGAATTTGGTCGGTATCCTGGATTAGTCGGCTCAGATTGGTGGTAAAATATGTTCAGTTGGTAAATTACTCGAATTCAAGCGAACATGGTGCTGGTAGGTATTTATTCGGAATTCTGACTAGTTGCTTTGATAGGAATGTTGTCGGTGTATACCGACTAATCTCCTACTAACTTTTAGTCGCAAAATACTGATTACCCATTTTGTAGGAAATTAGTCGGTATTATTAAAAATATATATTTTCTTTGTTTTCTAGAAAATTAAGTATTAAAATATTAATTTTATTTCCCAACCAAATTCCGACCAATAGTTAGTACGAATTTAGTCGGTGAAATCAAACATCAATTTTGTCAAAAACTGACTCAAAATACGTGGCTGTGGATTCCGACTACTTTCTGACTAGAACAAGATAGGTAATTAGTCAGTAAAGTCAAACTTAAAATTTGACTGAATTGACCCAACAAAAGGCGGCTTCATTTTCCGACTAATATCCTACTGAAATGTAGTCGAAATTTAGTCGGATATAATAATTATTAAAATAATAAATCTGGTCAAATGTGGTCAATGATATTGACCACATTTGACCAGATTTGTTATTTTATCGATAACATAGATTATCAATCAAGCAAACCAAAAACGCATAAAGATAGGATGAAATAGGGACGAAAAAATTTTATATTACAAATATACAAAAATACCAAAGTAATATGTTATACAACGCCAAATTGTTTCAAATTAAAATTCAAACATAAAAATCAAAATATAAGGGTTCAGCTGGCAGGTCGGTAGGTTGGGCTCTCGCGGAAGACGATGCGCAAAAAGGCTGGCAGATCGTTGACCTCTTCCCTCCAACTTGCGTTGCTCCTCCAAAAGGGAATCATGCTCCTCCCTTGTAATGTTCTCGTTGAGGCGAGCCTCAACTCGGTCAATTGACCCCTGAAGATGATCCAACCTCTCGTTCACCATTTGGGCTGGGGGAGGAGTGGCCTGGTGTTGGGATTGCGGCGTCACAACATCAGCATAATAATGTTGTGTCGCGTCACCAACACCAAAGACTTTCTTGGAGGGCTTCTTCTTCCTTGGCGCATGTGATTCGATGTTTTTAAAGGCCTGAAAATAGGCATTGTTAATCTTCTCATCAGGTGCATCAACAGGAAGAAGTTCAATGAGGCGCTTGTATTCGTCCTAAACAATGAAACAATGAATTCTATAAAAATTTCGGTACAGTTTCCTCTGTAAATTAACAAAATCAAAACTTAAGTAACCCCTTGAAATATAGACCAATATAGATATAATTTGTATCTACTTCGAAAACAGCTATCAAACCAGCATTTCCTCAAAATCCAATTTTAGATATCCTAATGAATGTTCTAAAACAGCTAGCATACCAAAAAGATAGCCTACCAAAAGCTAAGCTATGTTTCCATGTTAAGCGAAAATGCTAACCAAAAAATAATATAGATAAGAGGTTGAGCTTACACTTATAGCCTTGGACTTCTCGTTGACCCACTGCAACCCGTCATTTGTACGCACCTTATGAGTGCGTAGAAAGAACTCATAAGATAGGGATGTCCGTCGTTGCTCTTGCTCTTGCAATGAATTTCAACAATAGTTATTGATTCTATATTTATGTATAAAAATATATGTGTGTATAAAGTCAATAAATCAAATAGTAGAAGTTGAAAGTCATACCAAAATGCGCAACGTCCGGCGCGCAGACATCGAACCGCCAGTATGGGTGACTTCAGCCGCACCCTTTTCATCTCCCCGACGGCGGTTCCTCCTCCCTCTGGACCGATGAGATTGGAATTCTTCGGACATCCAGAAACTTACCCATCGGTCCCAGATCTCTCTCGATACCCAGCTGGGCTTGTACTCATTATTTTTCTCATAGGCTTTCCTATGAGTAAAAATAATGTCCTTGTAATTGAGCTTGGCTCTTTTCTCCCACTCCGCGTACACTAACGAAGTGATAGAAGGATCCCAAGACCATTGTTTCTGAAACGACAAGATTAATCAGTATTTGTATAACAAAGCAAGTCAATCAAATAAATAATGAAGTACATATCCTTACTTGAAACTATTGTCAATAGAAATCGATCATTTGTTTATCTAGGTGTCTCCATGCCCATCCATTAAGATCTTAGTAGGCCTCAAAGGTCGTACGGATGGACGTGGATAATTGGTTGCCACCATTTGTGGCAAACCTTCATAAATAAACAAGTTCTAATTAGTTAATGGAATGCATATAAATATCAGAATGCAACAAATAATAACACATACCCAGAATTATCAAGCATCCATGATAGGGGTGGTCGTGGATGCGGCGTCGAAAGGGAAGGATCATCGCGCGGCGGTTTTTTCATAAATATAAGTACTAAATTGAAATAGTGGTTTTTCATAAATATTTCCTCGCATGTACCATAAAAAATTGAAAACGTTAAATATATGTTTCTCAAATCTGACGAAATTTAGCATTGTAAATTTTATTTTACTTGGTGTTTGTTGCAACATCAAAATTTACTAAGAATACTTTACGAATCGCAGCTTCTCGGTTTCCCGAGAGTGCGATTTACAGCCTTACAAAATACAACATGTAGACCGTAATTAGCAATATCGGGGAAACCGACAAGCTGCAAATCGAAAATTATTCTTTTTATGCAAGATTTAGTTGTTGCAAATTAACATAAGTAAAATAATACGATGCTTAATTTCATCAAATTTGAGGAACATATTTTAATCGTTTCTAACACATTTTTATAGTACATATAAGAGAATAATTAAGAAAACCAACTATTTTGGGTAAGTACTCATAATTATTAAAAAGAAATGGCCTCCAAAAGCTCATTAATTTTTTTTTAATTTAAATATAACATATATTATAACAAAATACATAATGCATATTATTAAAAATAAAATTTTAATAAGATTTCCACATGGCATTTTTTTTGTAAAAATTATAAGTACTAATTAATTAAAATAGTTTTTTTTCTTAACTATATCCTTGTATGTAAGATAAAAATGTTAGGTATATGTTTCTCAAACTAAAGTAAACTCGGAATCTTAAAATTCTATTATTCCAACTGTAAGATAAAAATGTTAGGTATAAGTTATATATATATATATATATATAGTGTATATATATATATATATATATATATATATATATATATATATATATATATATATATATATATATATATATATATATATATATATATATATATATATATATATATATATATATATATATATATATATATATATATATATATATCATAAATATTATAAATAATTCACAAATATGAAATATAAATAAAATTAAATTAATAAAAATAAAACTAATAACATAACTTATACCTTAATAGTGTAGAGTATCCTTATTAATATGGAGAGATAATGTAAATGTAAAATTTGGTATGAAAGAGATTAAGTTATTAAGTCAAAAAGAGAGAGTATAAGATGTGAAATGTATATAAAATTTTACGTTGGGGAAGGGTATGTATAGAAAGAGTAGGATACATTCCGACTAATTACCGACTAATCTCCGACAAACCTTTTTTTTTTCAAAACTAGCGACTAATTTCCGACTACCATTTTAGTCACAAAATAGTCAAGAAATCCTTAACATTTTGTGTTAGTTGGAAGTTAGTCGGAATTTCCGACTATTTGAAGATAGTTGGTAAATTAGTCGGAATTTTTCCGACTATTTGCGGTTAGTCGGAGATTTTAGTCGGAAAGTTGCATTTTTTGTAGTGAGATAAGTGTTGTAGATGGATTATTAACTTATGATAATGTATAAATAGCTTATAACTCTCTTTAGTCTTTATACAACACATGCAAAAGAGAAGCATGAACAATGTATGTTCATAGATAAATTCGAGGAAACGTATTATTTAGAATTATGGGTTCACTACAAAAAAGTTGCAGCCTCCCACGCTTAAAAATGTTATTTTCCACACTTATATGTGAGGCTAAAGTAATTTAAGTGTGGAAAATTTCTGTGGGGAAACTTTGCCCAGGCTTATTAAGCTTCGAATTTTTCTAACGTGTACATGATGATCTGTATGATGATGTTATGTTCTCTTTGGATTGATAACCAATAGAGTACCATAATGCACGTAATATTTGGGAGTGAGGCATAGTCGCGTTGATTAATTTTCCTTTCTTTGAAGGTGTCACAGTCGTGTCTATGGCTTGGAATTTCACAATCTATTGCAATTGCTTTCAGTTTTATTTTTAATGTTTTACTTATAATTATCGACTAGGTTTGTTGAGGCTCTAATCTCTCAAGTTGTATTTATTTAACTTAAACTTTATTTTGCATCCATTATTGATGAATTTGAAAACTATAATGATATTTTAAATAACTAGTTGTGGGACCGCATGCGAAATAAGTTATGCTTTCGGGTTTCATGATAATATTTTATGCATTTTAATTAACAAAAATAGTTAAGAAAATGTTTATATTGAACATAAAAGGTTTTCATAAATTTAATGAAAGGTTTATACGTAAGTCAAACACACCAAATTCTAACTAGCCTATTTCCACAACTGAGAAAGTTCCTTGTTCCTTAGTCTCCACCTTGGCAGGCTGGAAGCACAAAAAAGATTCATATTAATTAGAAGCAAAACCGACTAATCTCTCAAATTCAAATACTAACATAAACACTAATGAAGCCTTCTCCTTAAGTCCCCAAAACATCCAAAAGGCCATCTATATAATAACCAACTAATCAAAAGGCCGCCAACTCATCGTTTGAGTAAGTAAACAAGATTACAAGCTAACAAAAAAAGGTGATTTCAAATTACTCGAGCGTAAATTATAAAATCACACCAAGCAAAATCCTTTTCAAGCCCAATTCCATTTCTAAAATAAATCCAAAATATACTCATAGAGTATAAAACATTTCAATTGTCACACTTTGTAAATTTATTCACAATGTACATTTTTTATATAATATCACAAAATTAACACATTCCCTTTTATTAACTCCTCCTAAAAGGTCGATCCATTAGACACGTTAGGGAGCTAATTTGCTCTTGGTAACATAAATACATATTACGTTTAGGTGCACCAAGAATAAACCAACTCCACCTAGTCCGAGGAAAAATGACATTAGTAAACTTAATTGTAAAATTACAAATCACAAGTTCTGTACATGTTACTTACACCGTAAATTTGAAAATAAAAATAATAAAAATTTAAAAATTTACAGCAAACATACATTTTTCTCTTTTTTTTTAACAAAAATAACTTTTATATAAGCATTTTCAGAACAAAAGCAGCTTAAGTTTACCGCGATTAATGCTTAACACTGACCAAACTTTAAAGGTAACCCTTTTTTTTTCAAAAATAGACATTAAAAAAAACTAACATCAAGCATAATCATTTCTTTATGAAAACAAACAAATCAAAGCCAAAAAGATACTTCTAAATGATATGCCAAGAGTACATCAGCTCTATATGTTGTCAAATAAGAGGCATTACCAACGTCATCATCAAATGCAAGAGAATAAGCTTTAAGCTCTCGATCTGTTTCGTTGTTCATGCGTTGACCTATCATAAATGCTGAAAGCAATGAGTCGCACAACATTGTTAGACATATGGTCACATTTTATCTGTAATGGATAAGTGATTCAAATGGGAAACACAAAAGATGATCAAGAAATTCAAGTGAAAAACAACCCACCAGAACACCCAAACTTCACCTGTAACCAGCCCACCAGACAACCCAAACAGCTTCACAAATAGCAAATCAAAACCAACTGCAGCAACCAAAGCAACTTGCAAACTGTACAGACAAAAAACAAAGAAAATTTTGATATAAAATTTAGGATGCGGAATAAAATAAGATGAAATTGAGGGAAAATTTGCAATAAAAAAAAGAAAATACCCATTTCAATTAATAAAATACTCTCTCCTATGCAGCTCAAATGTCCCATTTGACTTTTCACGATTTTTAAGGTGAGTCAAAATGGGACCTTTTTAGTAGGAGAGAGAGTGATAAAATGGGTTTTTAATGAAAAGATTAGGGATTTAATGATTCCCTCTATTTTTGAATATTTTTGATGGAATAAGTAAATGTTGAATATTTTTGTCCTTCAAAAGTGGATAAATATTTTTATAATAGCCGAAAATTACATAGTTCAAGATACTTACTTAAATTAGAGTACATTACATAAGTGGAAAAATAAAATTACATAGAGAAAACTACTTAATCTCGTCAAGCCTCCTTAAATCTTCAACGGCTTCGGTGTAGTTCAAATCTTTCTTGATCATGTGGGTGCGGATGATCGTCGACTTCAGATTGTCCACGTTATTAAAAAAACGATGCGTTAAATTTCTTAAAAATGCACCGTATGTTAAACAACCAAAATTTCATTATTTAAAAAAAACCCATCATTAAAAACCAAATAAACCAAATTCATTGTCCAAAAAAAAACAAACCATATGTTAAAGCACAGATGGCTGGAACAAAAAGGGAGCCAAAAAATAAACTTAATTCTCAAATGAAAAATGAGGCGCCAATATCAAATGCTGAAAAGAACAGAAGGGAGCCAAAATGAATGGCGCCAATAGTCAACAAATTTCACCAACAAACAGCATTAATAGACCAACAACAAACAACATTTAATACACCAAAAAAAACCCAAAGATGGCTGGAACAAAAAATTTATCCAGTCAACAAAAAACACAAATCATGCAACGGTTGTTGAGCAAATTAAACAAAAAGGGAAAACCGATGCTAGGTACAATTAACGAACTTGCAACTGAGTACCAAGTAAGCAGGAAGACAATCACAAGACTTTGGCAGGAGGTTCAGAAACAAATGGAGAACAACAACACAACAATTAACTTGAACAACAAGAGGGTTGGGAGACAAGCACCAAACAAAATCCAATTTGATGATGAGAGATTCAAGTCAATCAAGTTTGAGCTTAAGGGAACTCAACACTCTGTAGCAAAGCAAATGGAAGTGTCACAGTCAACTGTGTGTAGGTGGAAGAAGGATAGGATAATTAGAAAGCACACAAACGCAATCAAACCGACTCTCAATGACAACAACAAATTACACAAGTTAAGCTTTGCATTATCTAAGTTGCAATACAATGAAAACAATGACTCATTCCAATTTAAACCACACACTAACATTGTTCACATTGATGAGAAGCACTTTTATTTAACACGAGAATCACAGAGCTTACATCGGGAATGTCAAGCAAAAAGATTCATCCCAAAGATTATGTTCATGTGTGCAGTTGCAAACCCTATTTATTTAACTAATGGTGATGTATTTTTTGATGGAAAGATAGGAATATGGCCTTTTATTACTCAAGAACCTGCGAAAAGAAGTTCAAAGAACAGAAAGAGGGGGGAATCGGAGACCAAACCAGTGCAATCAATCACTAAAGAGCACATAAGAGATATGCTTATCACTAATGTCCTATCCACAATAAGAGCAAATTGGCCACACGGAATGTCGAAGCACATTTTTATACAGCAAGATAATGCAAAGCCACACATAGCACACAATGACAGTGAATTCATGGAGGAAGCAATGAAAGACGATTTTTTTATACAACTTGTACAACAACCACCCAATTCACCTGACATGAATGTACTAGACCTAGGTTTTTTTAGGTCAATCCAGGCTTTGCAATATCAAAATGCAGCCTATAATGTACCCCAATTACTAAGTGCCGTGAACAATGCATTTGAAAATTTAAGTCACAAGTGTTTGCGATTTGTTTTCATTACACTGCATGCTTGCATGATTGAAACAATGAAAAAACAAGGGGGTATAGACTATCATATCCCACACATGAATAAGACAAAGGCTGCTAGGGAGGGCACATTGCCAGACAACCTCAGTGTAGACAAGCAGTTAGTGTTGGACTCTTTGCATCATTTGTTCACAAGAATAAGTCCACAAACCATGATAGGGTATCAAGGGGGGCTTTATGAAGCCCAGCAGCAAGAAGACCAGCAAGAACAAATGCAACAATACAGAGCATCAACAAGCCAACAACAACAACAAATGCACCAATATAGAGCCTCATCAAGCCAATAGCAAGAACAACAGCAAGACCAACAATACACAACCTCAACAAGCCAATAGCAACAACAACAGCCAGACCAAGTGCAACCATAATGGTGATAACAGAACAACCAACAGCAACAATACAGAGCCTCAAAGAACACTAAACATATTTTTTGGGAAACGAAGGAATAATCCACAGCAAGCACAGAAAATGCAAATCAACAATCCACTTACCAGTTCAACACAAGAATCCATGTATTTTTTGGACAACTTTTTGGAGATCTTAAATGGAATGTTTCACAACTAAACAACAAGTGTAAAAATTTTTTAGTTGTTTAAATTGAAACGTTTGTACTTATGGTTAAAGTAATGAAAATGGTGGTTGTTTATTTTATAAACTCTCAGAGTATTAAACAAATGCAAATCATTGAGCCAAAAATGAACATCTTTGCGCTTTAGTTTTGGGAAAACATTCCAAACCCAAATTTTCAGTTCATTTTTTTTCAGTGGCAATTTTAAATGCTCTCAAAAAAATCATTGAGCATAAGAGAAAAAAAAGCATCGAAAAAACCCTAAATCAATGAAACATCATCATCAGCCAGAACATACCCACAAGAACAGAAACATACTCGAAAATGGCCCAAGTTTATCAAGCCAATCTTCATCCTCACAGTTAGTATTAGAGAAAACAGCATCAACAGAAGTATACTCGCGATCTGGGTTAAGATCAGGCTCTGGAGTATAGATGGGCTCTCCTTCAGAGTCCAGTTCTCTACCCCACTTAGGATCTGTCTCAACTGAAGAGTAGTCTTCCTCATACGAGTCAAATAAATCATCATCGTAGTACTTAGGGTTTGAGAGAGGAGATTTGGGGATTTTGAGAGGGGATACATCAAGTGAGGAGAAGTTAAGTACAGGTGAATCAATGGTGGTTTTAGGGTTCTTCAGGGGTGAGACTTTAGGTGGTTTAGGGTTGTCGTCCATGGTGGAGAAGGAAGGTCAAACCCAGAAATACGAAGAAGAAGACAAAGAGAAGAAGACGAAGAGAAGGAAACTCAGATCTAGGGTTTCATGAACAATGGAGGAGGTTTTAGAATAAATTAGAAGAGAAAGAGATGGGTTTTTAATCTGGGATGGGTAAGGGAGAGATATAAATTGGAGGGAGTGATTAAAATGGTGTTAGATTAGGATAGTTAATTTGATTGTTTATGGAGAAAATAGAATAAACTAGATGAGTTTATTAAGGTTAAAAAAGTAAATAGGTAAGGTGAATAAGGGTATAAGGGTATAAAAAACCATGCCAAAAATGGAAATGGGACATTTAGGGTGACTTGACCCAAAATGGAAATGGGACATTTGAGCTGAATAGGAGGGAGTATATGTACAAAATTAATGCAGAATAAAATAAGATGAAATTGATAGAAAATTTGCAATCTTACATATACATTTTTTCAAATTGGCATAAATTGCCCATAATAAAGGTCAAATAATTTGTAACAGGGAGCAATTGAAGGATACTTTGCAATTGCAGAAATGTCAAAAGAACAAAAACGAACCAAGATACAATTGTTAGTCACTTACAAGTTGCAGTCCAAACCAAATAGTGATCGTCACCAGTCAGCGAAGTTTGGACAAAAAATCCACAAAAAAATTATTAACTGTACCAATAAGCATCCCAAATTGTAGATACCTTACTTTCACATAATGATTTAAAAATAACAACAAAAAGTAACAATCAACAATATTTTCAACAAAAAAATTCCTACAAAACGCTATATTAATGGCATCTTTATTCAAATGTCTCAGGCTAGGATCCCTTTTCATTAGTCTTGCATATGATGCACAAACACAAAATTATATCAAAAGATTCAAAACCATCACATAATATAGTATAGAAAAGAACAAACGGGAGAAAAAAATGAGTTAATAGATTATAGAAAAGGTAATCTTTTAGAGTTTAAGCTTGATACATGTTTTATTCACCTCTAATATGGTCTTGCGTATACAAGAGCCATTATTTTTAAGGTCATGTTGAAGGTTAGAATTCACTTGATATTGTACTAACAATTTGTTGCAGAGTAGGCCAACAAGCTCAGAATTCACTTTGTTATACATTAATATTTTCGACTGCTAATTAACGAGGTGAATAGTAGTAGATGGTACAACCGTACAAGTAAATTAAAAAATGTGATATAATAATACACCATAACTTTTTAACCATATTCTTTCTCTTACCACATTCAAACTTAACGATAAATATTTCAGTGACCTACACCATTCTCTATCAACAACAACTTTGAAAGGCAGAGAATGAAAATGTGGCCTTAGATATGAGTAAGGTTGTTGACGGACAGTGGAGGAATTGGAGGCCTCTAAAAAACTTTAAAAATAAAAAGTGAAAATTGTTTTTGGAGAAAGATTATAGATTATAAATGACATTTGTGGAAAATGAACCCACAAAAATATGAAACAAAGAGAAATTTTTCAATCCCAATACCGACAAAAAGTAAAAAGGAAAACAAACTATTACATTGACAAGCGTCAACGATCCATTGTTAATAAAACACAAAGCAACAAAAAAAGACCCAACATTTCCCCTTACCCAATAAATACTATGTCATCAGTTTGTGGAAGAATATAGCAAAAGAAACGTGAGTATGTTCTGTATTCTATTAAAAAGCAATATGCAAACCTAATCTCACATTATTAAAAAATAAAAATTAAAAAGCTAAATTTCCATAACATGCCCGTTAATTAGTCAGTAAGAAATGATTCTAACCACTTAATAAACCACAATTAGCTACAACTTAAAATCAAAATCAAATCAACCCAAAAGCGAGGCATTAGCAACAATATACAAGAGTTACAAGTGTACATCAAATAGGCAAATAAAATATGTTAAACAAAAAAAGGAAAAAAATACATTAGAATTTGCTTGAATCGACACATGAACAATCGAAATGGAGAGTAGCAACATATTAAAAAAATCAGGTATACTTACATCCAATACGGTAACAATCGAAAATGAGTATAAAACAATAGACCCATAAGAAACTTACTTGGATCGATGTAGAGAATTTCGAGGTATATTTATGTGGAAGGGATAGCAAAATAATAATGTGGATAATAAAAATTAGAGTGGTATTGAACAACTAATGCTTAAAGTAATATTGATAGCACTAGAAACATATAAGAATACAATATACTACTACTATCTTGTAGTAGCTCACTCTTACACTTACTACAACACACTCTAAAATATTGCTCTCACTTTTGCTTTACCACTCAAGGATGTTGTGGTGGGATGATCAAAATGCAAGTGATGAACACCCTATTTATACTACTAGAAGTGTTCCAAAATTCAACAAAGGTTGACAAGTAATTAATGCCTTTACATTTAGCCTAATAGGGAGGAGGTGATAGAAGTAGAT
The DNA here is from genome assembly GCA_019425755.1 of Amaranthus cruentus. NCBI lineage: Eukaryota > Viridiplantae > Streptophyta > Magnoliopsida > Caryophyllales > Amaranthaceae > Amaranthus > Amaranthus cruentus. The sequence continues at coordinate 10,262,985 of CM033454.1, forward strand.
TTTTACCACCCTTAGTTGTAAATTTTTGACTAATTTAGCATTGGTAAAAGAGAAGTGGTTGATGATATTGTTTAACACTCCCCCTCAACAACCACTCTCCCTCAGAGTAAGCCTTGAGGTCATACCAAGTTGTTTACGAAACTTCTCAAACTTCGGTCCTCCAAGACCCTTTGTGAAAATGTCAGCAACTTGGTCGTCTGTCTTCACTTGCTCAAGTTGGATTTCACCTCGTAGAACCTTTTCTCGAACAAAGTGATAGTGTACCTCCACATGCTTAGTCCTAGCATGAAACACTGGATTTTCAGCTAGTCGTATAGCTGACTGATTATCGCAACTTAACTTAACACCATAGTTAACAGGCTGATGCAAATCCTTTAGTAGCTGGGTGAGCCATCCACATTCTTGTGTTGCCATCGCTGATGCTCGGTACTCTGCTTCCGTACTTGACAATGACACTGTTGGTTGTCTCTTACTACACCATGAAACTGCTCCAGAACCCAGGTTAAACACATAACCAGTAGTTGATCGACGTGTATCAAGATCTCCAGCATAATCAGCATCACAATATCCGGCAACTTCAAAATTTTTATCATTACGGTAAAGGATACCATAATCAATACTTCCCTTGACATACCTTAATATTCGCTTTATAGCTTCCAAGTGAGGTTTCTTCGGCTTCTGCATGAACCGACTAATCACACTAACTGCATAGGTAATATCTGGTCGGGTTAGCGTGAGATAAATTAGACTTCCTACCAATTGTCTATACATTGTTACGTCTTCTAACTCCTTTCCTATTTCCGAACATAATTTTGCATTAACCTCCATTGGAGTTGATATAGGCTTGCAATCAAGCATTCCATATTTATCCAAAAGATCTTAGGCATATTTCTGTTGGCAGAGAAATATCCCATCATTGGTTCGCTCCACTTCTAGACCAAGAAAATGCTTCAGTTCTCCAAGCTCTTTCATCTAAAAACGAACTGAGAGATTTGCTTTTGTTTGTTGGATCTCCCATTCGTCATCTCTAGTAATGATGAGATCATCAACATAAACAAGAACTATCGCCAACTTTTCATCTCGAGCTTTTACAAACAAACTTGAATCAGCTGGTGCAACTGAGTAACCACTTTGTAGCAAGAATTCTGCTATTTTGCCATACCATGCTCGTGGTGCTTGCTTCAAACCGTAAAGCGCCTTCTTCAGCTTGCACACATAGTTTGGATGAGATTGACTCTCGAACCCTTTAGGTTGATCCATGTAGATGTCTCTATCCAGTTCACCATGTAAGAATGCGTTCTTAACATCCATTTGCCAAAGCTTCCAAGAGTGACTAGCCGCAAGTGCTAGTAAAACACGTACTGTAGTAATCTTTGCCACTGGACTAAATGTTTCATCATAGTCCAACCCATATTGCTTAGAAAATCCTCGAGCTACCAGTCGTGCCTTGTACCTTTCAATGGAGCCATCGGGTTTAGTCTTCACCTTGTACGCCCATTTACAGGAAATAGGTTGAACATCCTTGGGTGTTGGTACTAACTCCCAAGTTTAATTCTGGTGTAGAGCTTGAATTTCCTCCAACATGGCTTTCCTCCAATCTTTGTTTCGAGCTGCTTCATCATAGCTAGTTGGCTCTTTGACATCCTCAACCATTGCAGAATTAGCATATTTCGGATTTGGCTTTCGAGGTCTCATCGATCTACGCAGGACTAGATGAGGTTCCTCTTCTTCGAGGTCTTCTATCTGACTTGGCCTTTCTTCTTCAGGACTTCTATAATATGCTCCCGTCTTCCATGGACTTTTCTCTTTTGCTTTTGGTGAAGTTTGAGAACTTTCACCTTCTAGCTCACCATCTTGACTAGACTGATCCTCCATTTTCTCATGAAGCTTTTCCTCGATCTCCTTTGAGTCTAGCAATAATACAGCTTGTGGTGACCACCAAGATGATGCTTCATCAAACACCACATTTCTTGACACATGACACTTATTTGTGGTTGGATCACAACATTTCCAACCTTTCCTCTGATCATCATATCCCACAAAGATACATCTGATCGCCTTCTTGTCAAATTTGCTGTGCAGGTGCTTAAGAACGAACACATAGCATACACATCTGAAAACTCGAAAATGGCTCCCTACTGGCTTTATCTTCCACAACTTCTCGTACGGGGAGATAAACTCTAGCCTCACTTGTGGTAGCCTGTTTGTCACATGTGTTGCTGTTTTCATGCATTCGACCCAAAAACGTGGTGGCATGTTTTTCGCATGTAGTATGCTTCTACATGTCTCTGCTAGGTGTCGATTCTTTCTCTCTGCTACTCCATTTTGTTGTGGAGTTTTTAGACAAGTGAGCTAGCGTCGTATTTTGCAATCTTGCAAATATTGAGAGAATTCAGCTGATGTTTTGCTGTTTTCATGTGTTGCTGTTTTCATGCATTCGACCCAAAAACGTGGTGGCATGTTTTTCGCATGTAGTATGCTTCTACATGTCTCTGCTAGGTGTCGATTCTTTCTCTCTGCTACTCCATTTTGTTGTGGAGTTTTTAGACAAGTGAGCTAGCGTCGTATTTTGCAATCTTGCAAATATTGAGAGAATTCAGCTGATGTATACTCTCCCCCATTGTCTGTTCTTAGACATTGCACTTTTCTACCAACTTCTTTTTCCACTGCTTCCTTGAACTGCTGGAACTTGCTGAATGCTTCTGATTTCTCCTTCATGAAGTCTACCCAGACATATCTAGAATAATCATCTATGAAGGTGATCATATATCGTGGACCACTTACTGAATGTTGCTTGACCGGCCCAAATACGTCTGAGTGAACAAGTTCTAGAGGTGCCTGAGACTTAAACTTTGAGTCTTCATATGGCAGCTGGTGTGCTTTACCGAATTGACATCCGACACAAATTATATCTTCCTTGACATCCAATTCAGGAAGACCCTTGATCACATATGCGTTTGAGCGACATTACATGATGATTCCAAACGTTGTCCCTCCAATATCGGTGTTGAACTATCCTCCAAATTCTGGTACACCTTTACATCTCGAGGTCCAAAGAGCACATAGTTTCCTGAGGCAGTCAGTTGTGATACTGACAATAAATTCTTTGTCATACCTAGAACATGGTAGACATTATCCAGCTGAACTTGCTTGTTGCTGAATCGCGGAGTTACAACCGCTTTGCCAATATGAGTAATTGGCAGCTCTGAGTTGTTTGCTGTAATAACAACTCGACCACGCTTATACTCGGACATGCTCACAAACTTTTCTTTATCTCCGGTCATGTGATTCGAACAACCAGAGTCGATGATCCAATCATCCTTGTAATTGATCATCTTATCATTTGTTGTGGCAAATGCAATTTCCTTTCGCTCGGTGTTGCACGTTGACACAACCATCATGTCGAAAGACTGTTCTTCTACATCTAGTTCATATTTTGAACTAGACTCTTCAATGGCATAGGAAGCTTGAAAATCCCATTCTTTTTCGCTTCGGCTTTCTGGCTTTGCCGAAGTTGCAGCATTCCCTTCTACTGACTTAGACCAGCATTCTCGAGCATAATGTCCCCTTTTACAACACTTGTAGCACACAACCTCTCGTCGTGTCCGGATCTTATCTTTATGATTTTCTTGTCGATCTCGAGCTCCCCCTTGATGGTAGCCTCCTTTTCCTCGTCCTTTCCGAAATCCTCCTGACCTTTGATTTGACTTGTCAGGTAATGGATTACTCGACTGACGAATCTTCTCACCACTCTTATTTGGATTTTTGTTTCCAAATAGAGTAGTCTCTTCATCTTTGATAGAAACTCCAGACATTTGATTATCTAGAGCTTCCTGATTAGCCAACACATTTTCAAACTCAATTAGAGTTGGTTGTGTAGCCCAACCTCGAATGGCCGTGACAAGACCATTAAGACTCAGCTTCAGGCCACGCACAATGATCCTTCGCATCCTAGTCTCCGTGATCGGATTCTCCGGATCCAACTTTGTGATTTGCTCACACAAAGTCTTGACTTTAGTGAAATATTGGTTCACCGTCAATTTATTTTGTTGGATTGACATTAGCTCGTTCTCTAGCATCTGGAGTTGAGCATCGTTCTTCTTTGAGAACAACCCTGACAATTTGTCCCACGCCTCCTTGGCTGTCTTCGCATCCTTGATGCGATGCAACAACTCGTCTTCAATAGTTGCTGCCAACACGTACATCGCCTTTCCGGCTTTAATCTTCCATTTCTTTGACTCTTCTACATCGGTTGGCACCGTGGTATCACCACCACCGACTATACCCCAAAGGTCTTGACCCAACAAATAAAATTGCATACGCATGCTCCACGTAGTGTAATTATTATTGTTGAGTTTCTCCATATTACCAGATGTACTAGCAATATCCTCCATTTGTGACTTGGTTACGTCTCTCACGTAATAAGTAAGTTTGGTCTCTCACCAAAAACTTCACAATCCCAAATTGCACACAAATGGATTTTTAATGTGATCACTTGATCACTCGGGTAGCTAAAATTATTTTGACTAATTTTACCAGTCCCTAACTGATAATTAACAAAATTGAGTCCCACAATAGGCCGTATGGCTCTGATACCAATTGTAGAGAATTTCGAGGTATATTTATGTGGAAGGGATAGCAAAATAATAATGTGGATGATAAAAATTAGAGTGGTATTGAACAACTAATGCTTAAAGTAATATTAATAGCACTAGAAACATATAAGAATACAATATACTACTACTATCTTGTAGTAGCTCACTCTTACACTTACTACAACACACTCTAAAATATTGCTCTCACTTTTGCTTTACCACTTAAGGATGTTGTGGTGGGATGATCAAAATGCAAGTGATGAGCACCCTATTTATACTACTAGAAGTGCTCCAAAATTCAACAAAGGTTGGCAAGTAATTAATGCCTTTACATTTAGCCTAATAGGGAAGGGGTGATAGGAGTAGATTTTTACCACCCTTAGTTGTAAATTTTTGACTAATTTAGCATTGGTAAAAGAGAAGTGATTGATGATATTGTTTAACAATCGACACTAAAATACATTAGCATTTGCTTGAAGTTGTGGGGAGTAAAACTTAATTCTGAACCTGAAGTTACTGAGAGACGGAGAGTAACAACATATGAGCTTGAACTTGGTCGACACATAAATTAAATCAAAATAGCCCAAAACTTCAATTTACCTGATTTTTTCATCAAATATTGTTTTTTAATAAGCAAATAAACTAACCTCTTTTAGATTGAAATCAAAACCTATCAATAACCAAAACAAAATCAACAACACGTGAACAAACTCAGCCAGAAATGGACAACGTTAGAAGTAAATCAACAACTAATTGATTTTTAAAAAGTGAATGAAGGATCTAAACAAGCTAATTCTCCTGTAAACGAAAATCTCAAAATTAAATCAAAAAATATGGGAATGATGTTTTTTTTTGTTATTTATTTTATGTATTTATTTTGATTATAATGGTTTTTTATTTTTTTATTTTTTATATTTCCGAACATTGTACCATTGCAATAAAACAATGATTTGAGAGTCATATAATAATACTATTACTTAAAGCGATGGAAGATTTCAACTACTTATATTAATTCTACTACTTATATTAATTAAGATGTTTTTGTAATTTTTATTTTTTAATTTTACCAAGGCTATAAAACAATTATTTAAAAGTCATATAATAATTTAATTACATATATAAAATTCTATTTAATTGAAAATATATTATTATAAGTATATATATTTGCAGCTAGAATTATTGAATGTATGATAACTTGTATAATATTCTTAAACTTAAGCTATCACTCATAGTAATCATTTTATAAATTTTTTTTATTTTAAATTATTTATTTTGTAAATGTTACCATTATTATTTAATTTATCTATTTTATACTTAAATTGAAAGATTTAATAATATTTAGTTGTATGTATACAAAATCACAACAAATCCGCGAAAATAATTAATTAATTCTTGATATATAAGATTTGTATAAATTATATAGAATTATTAATTAATTGATTTATTAGATGGGTGAGGAGAGATACATGGGGTTTAAGTTTTTTCAATTATTTTACTATGATTTAAATATATATGAGTAACTTCTAAAGTAATTTATCATACACTCAATAATTCAAGTTAATATAAAATAAAATAAATAATAATTTACCGTAAAATAAAAAACAAAGATATCATCTCTCCCTGGAAAGTTATTTGAAAATTGATAACTCTACCAACACTTAAAGTAGACTCAATTGCAGTTTTTTTCACGTCACCAAACTTCCTAATAAATTCCAACATATACCTACGAGGATGATGAAGTTGATTCATAATATTTTCATTTTTCTTCAAAGTTGTGTTGATGTGATTTCATTCACAATTCGTCAAATGAATCTCAATTGTTTAACGCAATTTTTTACACTCATACATCTATTCATCTGTCTCCTTAATGGCTTTTTTAACCGTATAAATTTTTTTTTCGTATTAGCAATTTGATAGCGATTGAGAATGATAGTTGATGGGTTTAGTGTTTTTCCCCACATCCTCATAAGTCAAATAATCAAGTAACAACACAACATGATCCAGATTGGGTTTAATGTTTTTCCCTATCCTCATTAGTCACATTATCCCCTTGAAGCCTAGTACCATGATACACAGTATCGTCATCGGTTTTATAATCCTATCTAACCTCTAAAACATTAATACATACAGGACAAAAATCAATAAGCATCTTTATAATATCATTTGGGTCTCTAAATTATTTTTCAAATTTTAAATAGAAACACATATTTCCTTAGATGAGGTGATACATACCATTCGCCAGAGGAACATTAACGTTTTTAACTCGTACCAATAGTTTTTGAGGTTTCCATTGAGATATATTTTGAAACTTTGCATTAATATGGTCTTGCCACTTTTTATACAAGATTTTAATTTTTCTACTTGTAAGGTTAAATGTTTGACTCTATAATTTTTAGATACAGATCATCGTAGGAAAATTCGATGTTTGATGCTAAGCTTCTAATTTTTCTACTTATAAGATAAAATGTTAAGGTTTTTGTTACATTAAGGAAATATCGTGCCCTTCTCTAGCCGTATTTTTTTATTTTTTAAATAAACAAAGTAATTTGAATAATAATATTTAGTTAGGCAGATATCCATGCTTATAAGCGTACTTAATTAAGCTTATATCCACACCTATATGCGTGGGTAATTTTTAACGCATAATTGTGCTTTTAGCTTTAGTAGTAGCTAACATACAATAGTGATGATTGAGTTTAAACTTATGGATCGACACTAAAATACATTAGCGTTTCGTTGAAGTTGTGGGAAGTAAAACTTAATTCTTAACCTGAAGTTACTGAGAGACGGAGAGTAACAACATATGAGCTTGAACTTGGTCGACACATAAATTAAGTCAAAATAGCCCAAAACTTCAATTTACCTTATTTTTTCATCAAATAGTGTTTTTTAATAAGGAAATAAACTAACCTGTTTTAGATTGAAATCAAAACCTATAAATAACCAAAACAAAAGCAACAACACCTAATTGATTTTTAAAAAGTGAATCAAGGATCTAAACAAGCTAATTCTCCTGTAAACGAAAATCTCAAAATTAAATCAGAAAAATGAGAAGGATGTTTTTTTGTTATTTATTTTATGTATTTATTTTGATTATATTGTTTTTTTTATTTTTTTATTTTTTATATTACCGAGCATTGTACCATTGCTATAAAACAATGATTTGAGAGTCATATAATAATATTATAATTTAAAGCGATGGAAGATTTCTACCCATGTCAATTCAATAAAAAAGTTTTCTATTCTAATTCTGCTACTTATATTAATTAGGATGTTTTTTATTGTTTATTTTTTAATTTTACCATTGCTATAAAACAATTATTTAAAAGTCATATAATAATTCAATTACATATATAAAATTCTATTTAATTGAAAATATATTATTATAAGTATATATATTTGCAGTTAGACTCAAACTTGAATAATATTCTTAAACTCAAATTATCACTCGTACTAATCATTTTATAAAATTTTCTTATATTAAATTATTTATTTTGTAAATGTTACAATTATAATTTAATTTATCTATTTTATACTTAAATTGAAAGATTTAATAATATTTAGTTGTATGTATACAAAATAACATTAAATACGCGAAATAATTAATTAATTCTTAATATATAAGATTTGTATAAATTATATAGAATTATTAATTAATTGATTTATTAGATGGGTGAGAAAAGATACATGGGGTTTAATTTTTTCAATTATTTTACTATGATTTAAATATATATGGGTAACTTCTAAGGTAATTTATCATACACTCAATAATTCAAGTTAATATAAAATTTTTAAAAAATAGTAATTTACCGTAAAATAAAAAACAAAGATATCATTTCTCCCTAGGAAGTCATTTGAAAATTGATAACACTACCAACACCTAAAGTAGACTCAATCGCAGTTCTTTTCACGTCGCCAAACTTCCTAATAAATTCAAACATATACCTACGAGGATGATGAAGTTGTTTCATAATATTTTCATTTTTCTTTAAAGTTGTGTTCATGTGATTTCATTCACAATTCATCAAATGAATCTCAATTGTTTATCTCAATTTTTTACACTCATACATATATTCATCTGTCTCCTTAATGAGTTTTTTAACCGCATAAATTTTTTTTTCGTATTATGAATTTGATAGCGATCAAGAATGACTGTTGATGGGTTTAGTGTTTTCCCTCACGTCCTCCTAAGTCAAATAATCAAGTAACAGCACAACATGATGCAGGTTGGATTTAGTGTTTTTCTTCATCCTCATTAGTCACATCATCCCCTTGAGGCCTAGTACCATGATATATAGTATCTATAATCCTATCTAACCTCTAAAACTTCAATACAGAGCAAAAATCAATAAGCATCTTTATAATATCATTTGGATCTCTAAATCATTTTTCAAATTTTCAATAGAAACACATCTTTCCTTAAATGATGTGATACATACCATTCCTTGGAGGAATATCAACGTTTTTAACTCGTACCAATAGTTTTTGAGGTTTCTATTGAGATATATTTTGAAACTTTACATTAATATCATCTTGCCACTTTTTATACAAGATTTTAATTTTTCTACTTGTGAGGTTAAATGTTTGACTTTATAATTTTTAGATACAGATCATCGTAGTAAAACTCGACGCTAAGCTTCTAATTTTTCTACTTGTAAGATAACATGATAAGGTTTTTGTTACATAGGAAATATCGTGCCCTTCTCTAGCCGTATTTTTTTTATTTTTTAAATAAACAAAGTAATTTGAATAATAATATTTAGTTAGGCAGATATCCATGCTTATAAGCGTACTTAATTAAGCTTATATCCACACCTATAAGCGTGGGTAATTTTTAACGCATAATTGTGTTTTTATCTTTAGATTTGCTTTTCCCCACGCTTATAAGTGAGAATATTTTCCCCACGCTTAATAAGTGTGTCTACATCAAATAGTTCACACTTTATAAAGCGTGCGTAAATAAGTATGGATAGATACAACTTTTTTTTGTAGTGGTTGAAAGACTTTTGCATACTCCCTCTATTTATAGAATATAGTGTCAACTAATGTCTTCTTATAAAACAAGTGTGTTTCATCAAACAAAGCCTATGAACCAAAAGTTTGATGCACCAAAGCTTATCAATAAATCAATATAATGATTTATAATTATTAACCACCAGAAATAGCTAACATACAATAGTGATGAATGATAACAAACACTAAAGAAATAAACTAACAAAACCGCAAAAACAAGACAAAGGATAGACGACGATTCGCCGCAGCCTGATGACGAGTCGTCGCCAATAAATTCGACTCGACTTTCACCCAAACGCGGACTCGACTTTGGGTTCTGTGTTATTTTGAGACCTGGTTTTCACTAAGTGACGACGAGTCGTTTCTAATTTGCGTTTTTATTTATTAAGCATATTTTGGACTTGTTATATATGGCATATTGTCCCTCTATTATACTTAGTATGTAGTATACACAATGCAAGTCTTTATATACTCTAAACGTCCAACAATAGTGCAAATTTGTTGCGAATGGGGTTTGATAATGGTGAAGAACAAAAACAAAAAGCAATTACAAAGAAAACAACCCAAAAAACAGAGCACAACAAACAATGGACAAACACGCAAGAGTTATGAGGTATCTATGGATACCTAACCCTCAAAACAAGTATCGTATCATTAATAGATCAACATACATTAATGACTCAACTGTCACAAGCCTTGAGAACGCTCTCTCTATTAAAAGCTTAATAATGCAAAATACAAATTACAAAAGGCAATTTGTATTTAACCCTTTGTTGATGACAAAATTGAAATTACAAATAACAAAACTAATTTACTTGAAGACTGCTTTCTAACGACAACCGTTACCCGGAAACCCGATACTTGTTGTAGGCGTGTGATCACTTTTCTTTTGTGATATTTCCCTCACAAAGGTACTTGGGTTGAAGCTTGGAAATTCACAATGAGATACAAACAACACAATATACTCTTAGTACTTAGAGTATATCACTTAACAACAATGTGTTTAGAAATTATAAGGATATTGGAAGCCTTAATCAAAAGTTAATTACTCTCTTGACAAAGCACAAGCAAATGAGAATAAGAGTAGAGTAAATTCAGAAAAGGTATGGCATTCCACTCATCATCAAGCCCTATTTATACTACAAGAGTATAACCTAAGGGTCATGACCCAATTAATCACCTTAATGATCATATTGATGATCATCCAAATCAATGCCATTAATCCATGACATTCATGAGAATTATTCACCATATTATCCATAATAACATAAGAATTATTGTTGAATTAGTATAGGAATCCAATGCCATGCCCGTTAACTCAAAGATTAAGAAATAACTCAACGGTCATATCAGAAGAAAAAGCCGACTCGACTTTTGCTCCAAACCCAGGAAAGTCGAGGCGACTTTTCCTGCTGGAAAAATGGGATTTTCCAGAATCTAAAGTCGAGTCGTCTTAAGGTCCATTCCAAGGAAAGCCGAGTCGGCTTTTTGTGCTGACTTGGTTTTCCTTATATCCGTTTTGTCCTATCCTTTGAACTTCTTTTGGACCACGTAAATTAATACATATTGTCCCACTACTTTAGTAGTACTTAGTGATTATAAACTTAGGATTATTAGACACTAAATGTTTAACAATCCTCCCCCATTTAGGGTATAATAAGCCTCTCATTTACAAAACAAAACTTATAATACATTTCATGCATCAACGCTAATATCCCTTCGGATTGAATTAACGCCTAGTACAACACACTTCACAAGTGATCGAGCTAGAATTGATTTCCATACGGATTTGAATCAAATGACCCTTCCAACCACTTGAAGATGAAGTACACATGAAACAAATAACACAAAGTTATTAACCTGACACATTATAAGGCTGTGTTCGTATCTTATTCATAAGTTTATCATAGTCGATATGTCAATCTTGACTACTTGAAGCGGCCACACTTCAAACTTATATAGGTAGGTTCTCAATACGTATAAAACATATCCTCGTGATCCGGATACAACACCAAGAGCTCTTCAACTCTTGATCTTGAGAACTTTCAATGGACGACTACCTCATTCATCACGATCCAAAGCAACGATGGGTCATTATGCTTGTTGCTTGCAAAAATCAAAAGGACTTTACCATATTGAATTCAAGACATGATGGTACTCATGTGTGAATTGGGCTTTTCCAAATGATTCTTATTGACATAAACCGATTTCAATTGACGCTTGTTCAATTGAATTCCTACTCATGGCTGTCGTAAATGAATCCGCCACATTGAACTTAGTGTTCACATAGTCAAAAGTTATGACCTCATTTGTGATAAGTCCTTGCACTAGGCTATGCCTAAGAGCAATATGACGAGACTTACCACTGTACACTTGACTATAAGCCCTACCTAAAGTCGTCATGCAATCCGCATGAATCGCCACCGGTGAAATTGGCTTAGGTAACAAAGGTATCTCAAACATGAGATTCTTCAACCACTCTGCTTCACTAAATGCTGAAGCAAGAGCTATGAACACCGCTGACATAGTAGAATCAGCTATACATGTTTGTTTCTTGGAAGACCATGAAATGGCACCTCCCCCATAAACAAACACCCAACACTTGTAGAAGAATTATCCTCTTCATTAGTGATCCTACTAGCATCGGTATAACCTTCTAAAATAGGAGGTTCACAGCTATAAGCTATACCATAATCCTTGGTATGCAACAAGTATCTTAATACTCTCCTTATCGCCATCCAATGATGGGGACCCGGGTTGCTTGTAAATCTACTAAGTTTACCAACCGCAAAAGCTATGTCTGGCCTCGTAAAAGTCATGGCATACATCAAAGATCCTATGACCTTTGAATATTCCAATTGAGAAATTGGTTGACCGGTATGTTTTGCAAACTTCATACCTGGTTCCATGGGAGTAGAGATCGGTGCTTTATCAAGCATACTAAACCGATTAAGTATCTTCTCAACATAGTGAGATTGACTTAGCTTAATTCGGTTACCTTGTCTCATGATCTTAATACCTAAGATCACATCGGCCTCCCTTATATCTTTCATCTGAAAGGATCTAGACAAAAATTCTTTTGTCTCTTTACTTGTATTAAATTAGTACCAAAGATGAGCATATCATCTACATATAGACAAATGATAACTCCATTACCATGGCTATCAAGTTTTCTATAAACGCACTTATCGGCTTGATTCAATTTGAATCTAAAGGACAAAATTGTTTCATCAAATTTTTGATGCCATTGCTTAGGTGCTTATTTAAGTCCATATAAGGATTTAACAAGTTTACACACCTTTTGCTCTTGTCCTTTCAAAACAAACCGTTCGGGTTGTGTCATATAAACCTCCTCATCTAATTCCCCATATAAAAATGTTGTTTTAACATCCATTTGATGTATTTCTAGATGATAGACTGTAGCTAAAGCTACCAATAACCGAATAGTGGTTATCCTTGCAACCGATGCATATGTATCGAAATGATCGATACCAAGCTTTTGTCTAAAGCCTTGTGCCACTAAACGGGCCTTGAACTTGTCAATAGTACCATCAATCTGCATTTTCTTTCGAAAAATCCATTTGCAACCTATTGGTTTATAAGTAGGAAGAAGATCCACTAACACCCAAGTGTTATTACCCATGATGGATTGCATCTCATCATCAATAGCCTCTTTCCAAAAGGTGCTATCATGTGATGCCATAGCATCGCTATAAGTCAATGGGTCACCTTCCACATTAAACAAATATAGAACACTAGAAGATACTTCGCTTCTAGTATCTTCCACCAAGTAAACTTGGAAGTCCGGTCCAAAGCTTTTAGCTTTCCGTTGTCTCTTACTCCTTTTGGGAATAGGATCAACTAATTCTTGTTCATCTAGTTGTTGATTTTCATCAATACCTAGAGGTGAACCTTGTTGATTATCATCAACATTATCATTGATACAAACTTGTAGATTTCTTTGTCTACTCAATGATGAAAATCTATTTTCATCAAAAATTGCATCTCTTGACTCTATGATCGAAAGAATCGACATATAGTCATTTTATTCTATAACATAGAACCTATAAGTTTTGCTATGAATAGCATAACCTATAAAAATGCATTCAATTCCTCGTTCACCGAGCTTCTTTCTTTTGTTACCGGGCAATCTTACAATAGCCCTACAACCCCAAACCTTAAAATAGCTTAAGTTTGGTTTCTTTTTGTACCAAAGTTCATAAGGAGTCTCCTTATTTGTTCTCATCTGAACTCGGTTAAGAATGTGACAAGCCATCAACATTGCTTCACCCCAAAATCCATCACTCAAACCCGAGTAGGATAACATGGAATTAATCATCTCTTGTAGAGTACGCTTTTTCCTCTCCGCCACACCATTTGATTGGGGTGCGTATCCGGCGGTAGTTTCATGTATAATGCCCATCGAGTTAAAATAATTTGGATTATAATATTTACCTCCTTTATCGGTTCTTAACCTTTTAAGTTTACTACCAATTTGTATTTCTACTTCATTTTTGTAAATCTTAAAGTGATCAAGAGCCTCATCTTTTGTATGTAAAAGATATACATAACAAAACTTGGAAAAATCATCAATAAAAGTTTTGACATATTTCTTATTTCCCAATGATGGTGTACTATGAAAGTCACATAGATCACTATGGATTAATTCCAAAATTTCGGATTTCCGTTCAACACTTTTAAATGGTGTTCTTGTGATCTTATTTAACATGCACGTTTTGCAATTTTGTGACAATTTAACACACATAGGAATTAAATCATGCTTAGACATACAATAAACTTTATCAAAATTCACATGTCCTAATCTAACATGCCACAAGTAATGTTAATCATCCTTATATTATGCTTAAAACATTACATATAGAGTTCTTATTTAAATCTAAAGACAATTTAAATAAACTATTACATAGAAAAGCACGTCCTACAAACAAGTTATTTTTAGAGATAATACACCTATCGGCTTCAAATAATAATTTATAGCCCAATCGATTCAAAATCGGAACCGAGACAAGATTTCTACTAATTTTGGGTGCATAATAAACATCCCTTAAAACTAAGAGATTCCCCGAAGTAAACAATAGCTCAATTAGTCCTTTGCCTTGGACCATGATAGGTGCGTTGTTTCCCTTAAAGAGATGCTCCCCATCAACCACCTTGTGAAAGGTTTTGAACCATTTTGTAGAATTGCACACATGTCTCGAAGCCCCCGAATCGATCCACCAAGACAAAGAATCATCCTGCACAACACTTAAGTTAGTATTCATTGAAGAAAAATTCAAAGAAGAATTTTCATTCAAAATTGCATGGTTACCTTGATTGGAAGGGTCTTTGCTTGTAGAAGCTTAACCATTCCCCTTTGCCTTCTTTTGCTTGTTCTTGAAAACAAAGAAATTTTTCTTTCGGTGTCCGGGCTTACCACATTCCCAACATATCTTTTCGGTATTTGAGACAATGGCCTTCCCCTTTGAAGAATCAATTTTCTTCCTTTTCTCTTCGGAATGGGATGGTCTCCCTTCCGCAACCATGTTGATGGTTCCAACATTAGGATTTTTATCCTTCCGATTCTCTTGAATCCTTATGCTAGACTCAACAACAATATGTTGTCCAAGATCGGAGAGTGTAATCTCCTCTCTTTTATGCTTTAAAGCATGTCTAACATCCCTCCAAGAGGGAGGCAACTTGTCTATAATGCTTGAAATAAGAAAAACTTCATCTATCTCAATTTTATGTAATTTTAGGTTAGCATGCATTCTTTGCAACTCATGAAATTGATCAATAATGGGGCGATTTTCTACCATCTTATAGGAATTAAAATTACTTACAAGAAACTTTTTGGAACTTGCCTTCTCCGCCATGTATTTGTTCTCCAAGGCGTCCCATAATTTCATAGCGGACTCATGGTATTGGTAGATGTCAAAAAGAGAATCTTGCATCCCATTAAGGATATGGCCCCGGCAAATGAAATCATCATTCTCCCACTTACTCTTCTTTCTTGTTTGCTCAAGAGTTTCATCTTGCGTTTCCTCCGGCTTAGGGGTACTTATCACGTAGGCCACACTCAAAGTAGTAAGGAGGAACATCATCTTCTTTTGCCAACATCGAAAATGGACACCGACAAACTTTTCTAACTTAGCGAAGTTAGATGTAAAATCCTTAATAGTTGCCATTCCGAAGAGAATATCACAAAAGATTATTAAAAGCTTAATAATGCAAAATACAAATTACAAAAGGGAATTTGTATTTAACCCTTTGTTGATGACAAAATTGAAATTACAAATAACAAAAATAATTTACTTGAAGATTGGTTTGTAACGACAACTGTTACCCGGAAACCCGGTACTTGTTGTAGGCATGTGATCACTTTCCTTTTGTGATATTTCCCCCACAAAGGTACTTGGGTTGAAGCTTGGAAATTCACAACGAGATACAAACAACACAATATACTCTTTGTACTTAGAGTATATCACTTAACAACAATGTGTTTGGAAATTATAAGGATTGGAAGCCTTAATCAAAAGTTAATTACTCTATTGACAAAGCACAAGCAAATGAGAATAAGAGTAGCGGAAATTCAGAAAAGGTATAGCATTCCACTCATCATCAAGCCCTATTTATACTACAAGAGTATAACCTAAGGGTCATGACCCAATTAATCACCTTAATGATCATATTGATGATCATCCAAATCAATGCCATTAATCCATGACATTCATGAGCATTATTCATCATAATAATCCATAATAACATCAGAATTATTGTTGAATTAGTATAGGAATCCAATGTTATTAACTCAAAGATTAAGAAATTACCCAACGATCATATAAGAAGAAAAAGCCGACTCGGCTTTTGCTCCAAACCCAGGAAAGCCGAGTCGGCTTTTCCTGCTGGACAAATGGGATTTTCTAGAACCTAAAGCCGAGTCGACTTAAGGTCCATACCAAGGAAAGCCGAGTCGGCTTTTTGTGCTGACAGTTTTCCTTATATCCGTTTTGTCCTATTCTTTGAACTTCTTTTGGACCACGTAAATTAATACATATTGTCCCACTACTTTAGTAGTAATTAGTGATTATAAACTTAGGATTATCAGACACTAAATGTTCAACACTCTCGAGGTAAAGATTGAACCTTTAAACTCAATCTTACATACATGGATATACAAAGAGGAAGAACTCTTATGGTATAAACCTTAGCTTTCTCTCTTGTATGTGCCTCTCCAATAACCCTAATGAAGCTCTAAGACCCTCTTATATAGTCTTATAACACATTAGGGAACTCTAAGACAAAGCCTTAAAAGGCCCACAAATAACCGAGAACAAAACATAATGTTTCTGATTTTCACGCTGAAAGACGCTTGATCGAGCGTTTATGGCCTGTCGAACAATGATCCATAACCCTCTGATCCTTACTTCAAAAGCTGCTCGACCGAGCCACTCACGCTCGACCGAGCCACTCACGCTCGACCTGTCGAGCGGTGTTCAAACCCTCCCAATCTTCGTGTCTTCCCTTTGTTAAGGCACTCTAAATCATCCTCATCAATCACTTCATTGAGTGACCCAAAACATAAGCTTCCATAACCCATAACACTCACATCTTCACTCTCAAGAGTTCAAGATAGAGCATGAGGAACCAAGTGATCAAACGCATCACCAACCTCATGGGAATTAGCTCTTGACTCAACAAAATCAAATCGACCAAAAAATTAGTCAAATGAAATCTTATTCAAACAGATCAAACTGTTGATATATACGGTTCTTGTAAGAAGTGGTTATTCATTTGAATATATCATCCATTTGTATTGTATATAGTTTTAGTATATAATGAGGTGTTAGCTCTTCATATTGTAATAATAATAAATATCAAATAATATTTTTTTTCTTCTCATTTGCTCTTGTTTCTTCAATCTATGTTCTTTAATGAAGAAATTGTTATTTCATTATTTGTAACACAAACCAAGTAAACAAAATCTTAATAAAAAAAGACCTTTTAATTTTCACTTGTGTAGTCGGTGGGCAACATGCATCAAAATTCTCCCTTTAACTATTTAAAAACGTATATGGACACTTTTTGTCACTTTAAAAACATATTCCAAAAAGTACAGCCAGGGCCGACCTTAAGGGTGGGCAATAGGGGTCGTCGCCCGTGGCCCAATGTTAAAAAAGTTACTGGTTGTAGAAGGTCCATGTAGATTATAAATTACAAAAGAAAAAAGGGCCCCAATATGCTATTTCGCCTAGGACCCCAAAACATCTAGGGCCGGCCTTGATTACAGCATATTGGCCATGCTTGTTTTGCATATTGACGCAATCAACATCAGCTCATAACAGCAACAAATACTGCCTTTATTCATAAGGGAGTAACTCGGTATAAGAGTTTTTTTAAGAACTTTTGTTGGTGAGACATCAAATATTCACATTCAACCTAAAATAGTGACTATAAAATAAAGGGATGTGCATATTTGAACCAAAAAGAAATGGACTACATCTAAAGTTATTAATTTGATAGAATGATACCCTTTTAAAATAAATAACTACTATACGTCTCGTGCAATACACGAATATGTTAGTTTATTAAGTTATATAAAAAATTATTGAATATAATTGTTTATTTTGCAAAATTAATTACCATTATATTGATCATAACTATATTTTACTAACTAAAGCGATTATTAGTAAAATATTTCTATTTCATTGATTAAATTAATTTTTACTAATAAAAAATAATTTTTACTATTGATAAATTTTCTTTCTCAAATCACCTGATAAATCAAGGTATATATTATATTTAAAGTTTATTAAATAGAGGCTAAATTATTGTACAAACATTATATTAAACTTCCTTCTATAAAATGAACATACGGTATACTCATACTCAAACACTTAATTGATGGCATGCTCAAAATATATACTTCTATATAACTTTCTTTGTCATAATTCACTACAACAAATTTAGCTTTTTGCGACATTGGATTTAGTGGCATTAAAAAAATGCCACTAATTCATATTTTTAGTGTAATAATTATTAGTTTTTATTTTAAGTTCCATCATAAAGTGATTTAACGACACTTAATTTGGTCTTTAGTGGCATATGTAATTGTCACTATAGCCTATAGTGGCATTTGTGAGAAATGTCACTAGATCCTATGTTGCTAAAAGCTTTAGCGTGACTTGTTAATATGCCGCTAAATGCTCTAATAAATGTCACTAAATCCTCTATATACACTATAAGAAATTTGAAATAGTGACATTTAAATTAAATGTCGCTAAATATATCCCACTAAAAGCAAATTATGTTGTAGTGATTATCATTTTAAAATTATTCTATATAAGATTTTAGTTATTATTTGTAACTATCGAAGTTAGCTGAATAATTAAGTTGATGAATTTTTTTGACGTCACTTAATTTAAGAGTTTTTAATTTTAAGATTATTTATAGATAACAACTATTTTATATTTTAATTATTGTTTATTGTAAATAAGGTATAATTAATAGTTTAGTCATTCAAAATCAAAGTTACCCAAAATAATTTTTTCTTCAAAAAAGTGTATTTGAAAAATTAAAGGTTCTAAAATTGACTTATTTCTTACTATTATTCAAAGTTTTCTTATTTAATTACGTAAAACTTAATAGGAAAAACGTGATGTATAAAATTGACATCTGTTATATTCTTTGATTGTTTAAGTAAAATGTACTAAACTACTCTCTATGGGCGGATCAAGATCTAAAAACAATGATACCATGCACCAACACTTATTGACGATAAAAAAAAATTGATCTCAACTAGTCGAGCGAGCCTCTAGTGAAGCTACTGTCTTATTCGACCAATCTGCTCGACCCACTCACTCCTCGCTCGACCCGGTCGAGCGAAGCTACTGACTCCCCTTCTCTTGTTGCTTCGATCAAGCAATCAACATCAAACGTTCTAAACCTTAAACCACCCATATACGACACATCTTTATCGATACTCACTACAACAAATTTAACTTTTTGCGACATTGGCTTTAGTGGCATTAAAAAAATGCCACTGATTCATATTTTTAGTGTAATAGTTATTGGTTTTTATTTTAAGTTCTATCATAAAGTGATTTAGCGACACTTAATTTGGTATTTAGTGACATATGTAATTGTCACTATAGCCTATAGTGGCATTTGAGAAATGTCACTAGTATCTATGTCGCAAAAAGTTTTAGTGTGACTTTTTAATATGCTGCTAAAGGGTCTAATAAATGTCACCAAATCCTCAATATACATTATAAGAAATTTGAAATAACGACATTTGAATTAAATGTCGCTAAATATATCCCACTAAAAGCAAGTTATGTTGTAGTGACTCTCCAAAATACAAGACAAAGCATGTTCGATTTTATGTTTAAAGTTAACGACATCATCACGAATATTGGTACTTGCATTAAGAATTTGCAGTTTGAAAGTTATATCACCTCATCAGACTATAAATTATTGTATATGTGTATGATGTTTTCTTATAAATATGGTCTCCAATTTAATAACGTATGATTAACCCATGTACACAATAATTTATACAACTAAAACATGTACACATCAATATTGTTATATTTTCTAAAAGCTTGTAATTTGTTGTAAATTGTGAATTTAAATTAAAAATTAAACTTATAAAATAAAGTTACATTAACTTAGTAGGTTACAAAAACATATGGCAAGTTCAAACCTTTTGCTTAACATACACCAAATGTGAAATTCATCATCGAGAATCACCATATATCGAACATAATAACCAAAAGATTTTGTATGTGACTTGATATAAATTTTAGGCGAGACTCTCTTCCTAAAACATCATTTCCTCCCTACTTCGGTGCTTGGGATTGTATCCCAGAAAAATATATTTTGAGATACAAAGAATTTCACTAAATTCCTAGCACAGGGAAATTAGAATGACATGAGAAAATTTAAATGGAAGAAGAAACGGAAATTTACAATCGATGTTTGTAAGTTCTTTATGTAAAGTGCCAGAGAGCAGAAGAATTCAAAATATACATGTATATTCCATGTATATCTCATGGAAGAACTAACTTACTCATGGATTCTATATTTATAGAAGAGCATACAACCATTCATGAAGTAATAAGTCATTTCATGAAACGCAACATCGATTCCCGAATCAATATCGATCATAAATCAATCCATCCCAAAATATTTAGTTAAAATAACCATATTAATCATAGGTAGTTAAAACATAACTAATAAAACCGTATAAACAAACATTGCAAAAACCACCACGAAAAGCGCAACCAATGAAAAACTTTGCGACCCGCTTACTCGCGATCAATGAAGAAAGTCGCTATCCGCGAATTGTGTTTTTTCCAAAACATAAACTTTGCTTTGAAAACTTGCGAGCGAACCTTTTCGCGATCCGTGAAAAACACTTTCCACAAAATAGTAACTTTGCAATATAATTTTAGGATTATTCCAATTAATTATTTATTTAAATAATTTATTCAATTTAATTAATTTATTATTTTCAATAATCATTATACGCTCTAAATGTCAACGCTATTTTATTAGACATTTAGCCATAAAAGTTCATTAATCTTTTTAAAATAAATCAAATTTTTAGCAAACTTGAATGCGACGGTTTTACTTAGATGGGTCGGTTCAATTTCGGTCGGGTAATTCTCGGGTCGGATTATTTTCTGGTCGGTCACTCCGGGTTCCAGATCGGTTCGGATTGACCCGGCGGGTCATGACTTATAAAATATTTGAAAAAATATTTTTCATATTTTATTATTTTTGACAATAGTCGTGCCCGTATCTGTATTTTTAATACAAGATTCGTACCCTGTCCGCCTTATATCCATTAAAACGGATCAGGTCCTCGAATACAGGGTGGGTCCATTACCCATCATCATCCCTAATCATGACATATGATCTTCAAATATAGTTGTTATGATGTGTAAAATAACATTAAATATTTTCTCAATATTCATGGGAGTAAAATAGGTGAAGGAATACATATTTTAAAGAATTTGTAAGATGCGCGCTTTAGAATAGGGATTGTGTCATCCTTTTTCAGAAATATCCGTAACAATGGTACAAACGATATGTTAAAAATCTTCTTAGTACATGCTTGATAGATAGATGAATAACTAAGAACTTATTCGACTTATGGGATGCCATTTTTATAAGTGTAGATGTCAAATATATGAGTATTTGCATGCGAGAAAAATAGGTGATTACAACTTTCTTTTTTCGAAGAGAAAATTACGATGTAAAAACATTAAATGTTTTTTTGCGTGTTATTTTTAGATATTGTACCGAGTTTTGAGGTTCAAGGATATACTCAAAATGTTGATAAACTTTGAAAATTAAAATCAACTTTAAACTTTTTTAAAATTGAAATTTTAATAATAAACTGATATTAGACCTGTCAAAACGGATCGATCGGGACGGTTGTCGATCGGATCAATTTCGGTCGGATTATTATCGGGTCGGTCATTTTACGGGTTAAGCCATTTTCGGGTCAGATCAAATTTCCCGAGTCCAGTTTTACTTAATATAAAACTAGTTAGTTGTAAGTAATTTAGTATGAAGTAATAGAAAAGAAAATACCATAAGATTTTAGATTTTCTCTTCTTGCTATCCAGAAGGTTGTATATTGTTGCTTCCCAATTCATTACAAATCAAGTTCAACTACAACTTAGTATATGTGTAATGAAGAGTAAGACAAACATAAAAAGAAACAAACAAATTAACATTTCAGATTTACTCGAATAAACTTTTCGAAAATGTCATCTGCAAGAGTTTCAACGATTAAATCATGTTGAAGTTTGGCAAGCTCGTTCGTGATTCAAAGGATCATATTTCGAACGGTTGGATCATTATTTAAAAATTTGGTTAGTATGTCCTCGCAAGTGGACTGATACTGACATTCATAATGTTTTTTCTCTCTGATAGAATATCTGACTGTGATTTGTAAATCACCATTAAAAGACAAATATCACATTTCACAACATAAAGGTGATTTGTTAACTTTACAAATAACTGTTATTTACTAAGATGTTCTCCATATGTTACCGTAATTATACTTCCTCCGTTCCACTATACTTGCGACATTTGACTTTTTACGCAACTCAATGCGTTATTTTAATCATCATACAATCTAATAAAAAGAATGTAAAATTCCAAATGTCATACCCATATTGATTTGCCATATAAAGAAAATTTTGCCATATTTAATATCAACATATTCCTTAATATTTGAGTTGTATATCACAACAAGATATGTTCTTACAAAATTGTCTCGAAATATTATATTTTTGAATTTAAAAGCTACATAAATTTCAAATTAAAGTTTCTTAAAATATATTTATTTTTTATGTGTAGTATAAGCTAATTAATATCATCATCATCATCATCATCATCATCATCATATCCAGTGTTCCCGCACATAGATTAATCTATGGTCAGGGTCTGGGGAAGGAGGGTCGACGGCGTCTCATACCTATAAGGAAAGGGCGGTCAAAAGAGTGCTTCGGCTCAAGAGGGGTCTGCAAAAATCCAAACTCCTGCATCTTACACCCACGTTAGCCAAGCATAGGAATCAATTAACTGCAAGCATAGTAAGTGACTTACACAACTAAAAGGATACATGCAGATAACTAAGAAACGATACAAGTAACAGAGGTGGTAAAGAGCGATGACGAAAGACAAAGAACAGGAAGCGTAATCAAGGACGTGGATAAGGCGCCGCCATTTGGCCCTATCCTTGGTCAGGTCCCGAGAGAGGTGGAGTTCGTACAGGTCGCTTTTAATCTGCTCCTCCCACGTCCTTCTAGGTGTTCCTCGGCTTCTCTTGCCCTCCACTATGATGCACTAAATCCTTCTTACTAGGCGTCATGGGTGCTTCTCTGCACATGCCCAAACCATCTCAGCCTGTTCTCCCGCATCTTTGCAGAGAGAGGTGCAACCCCTAACTTCTCCCTAAACTCCTGATTTCTTATCCTGTCCATCACAGTCTTACCACACATCCATCTCAACATGCGCATCATTGTTACATCCATCCTTTGTTCGCAAGCCTTCTTTACAGGCCAACATTCTGTCCCGTACAACAAAGTCGACCTAATTGCAACGCGATAGAATTTACCCTTTAGTCTACTAGGGAATCTTTTGTCACACAGCACCCCAGTCGTTGCTCTCCACTTAAGCCATCTTGTCTGTATACGGCTAGTAACGTCACCATCAATCTCCCCATTGTTTTGAATTACTGAGCCCAGATATTTGAACATGGACGTACATGCAACTACTTCCCTCCCGATGTACACCTCTGGCTCCCCAAACGATTTTGTCCCACTAAAGTCACATCGCATGTATTCTGTCTTCGAGCGACTTATGCGCATCCCCTTACCTTCCAAGGCTTCCCTCTATTCTTCCAATTTACTATTCGCCTCCTCCCTAGTTTCTGGGGCCAAAACTATATCGTCGACGAAAAGCATACACCATGGATTTTGAGATTTCATCCATAATGACCGCAAAGATGAACGGACTAAGTGTCGATCCTTGATGTAGGCCCACTCTAATACTGAAAGTCTCTATTAGCCCCACCGGTGTCTGAATGTTAGACGAAACTCCGTCATACATGTCCTGTATAACCTCAATGTATTTTGATGAAATACCTCTATTTTTGAGGCTATCCCAAACGATGCTTCGTAGTATGCTATCATACGCTTTTTCCAGGTCGATGAACACGAGATGCAAATCCTTCTTTCGCTCCCTATACTTTCCAATCAATCTCCTCAAAATATGAATCACCTCGGTAGTTGATCTTTCCGGCATGAAACCAAACTGGTTCTCTCTAATCACCGTCTCCCGTCTAATTCTTTTCTCAATAACTCTTTCCCACAGTGTCATAGTGTGGCTTAGGAGTTTGATACTCCTATAGTTCCCGCAATCTTGTGCATCACTCTTGTTCTTGAACAAAGGGATAATTGTGCTAATCCTCCACTCCTCCGGCATCTTACTAGATCGCAAGATTGCGTTAAAGAGATTAGTAAGCCATTGAATGCCCTCCTCTCCTAAGCCCCGCCACACCTCAATCGGAATATTATCCGGTCCAACTGCCTTAAATCTCCCCCATCTTTTTGAGGGCTTCACTTACTTCTCCCTTGGTTATATCACCAATCGACCCACAGACCTGTGTTCTTTGGGTGTCCGAAGTCTGTCGACTTTCCTGCATAGAACCCCTTGACATATTGAGTAGTTGGGAAAAATACTGATGTCCTCTTGTCTAATGAGTACTCGTCCATTCTCTTCCTTGATATACTTCACTGCCCCTAAGTCTTCCCTCTGCCTATATCTGGCTTTAGCCAACTTGAAAATATATTTCTCCCCCTCTTTGGTATCAAGCTTTTGATAGAAGGCTTCAAATGCATGACTCTTTGCCTTTGCGACTGCTTTCTTTGCCTCCCGCTTTGCTTCTTTGTACCACTCTTTCATTTGTGTCCTAACTACCTCCTCCGTATAGGCGATAAGCTCCTTGAATCTCCTATTTTGTTCTTTATCTTTTCTTGCACCTCCTCGTTCCACCACCACGATTCTCTGTACTCCCTTGACTTTCCTGTCGACACCCCTAACGTCTCCTTCGCCACCATACGAATGTTTTCCGCCATAGATTCCCACATTTGGTTTGCATCGTCTGACATACTTGGGTAACCTAACGTCTTGATCTTGTTTGATAAGGTTGCGATCTTATCCCCTTTTAGACTACCCCACTTGATCGTTTCCTTTCCCATAGATTTCCTCTCGACAATCTTCCTCCTCATAAGGAAATCTAGTACTAATAACCTATGTTGGGTAGGCATCTCTGTGCCAAGTACAACCTTACAGTCCAGGCACGAGCTCCGATCGCTCCTATGCACTAAAAAGTAGTCTATTTGGGTAGCAAGCCCACCACTCTTGTACGTTATCAAGTGCTCATCCTTCTTTCTAAAGATGGACTTTGCTATAACCAGATCCTTAGCAATCGCAAACTCAAGAAGGTTCTGCCCACTCTCATTCCTTACACCGTAACCAAAACCGCCATGAATAGAGTTAAAGTTAACAGCCTCCTTCCCTATGTGACCATTGAAGTCGCCTCCTATAAAAAAAATTTCGTCGGTAGGGATGACTCCCAAAAAGGTCACCCAGGTTATCCCAAAACTCACGTTTCACTTGCTCATCAAGCCCAACTTGCGGCCCATACGCACTTATCATCGATACGACCTCTTCCCACACCACTACTCTAACTAACCTAATCCTTTCATTGCACCTCCTTACTTCTACTACTTGCTTCAAGATATCATTAGCTACCAGAATACCGACTCCACTTCGTGTCCCATCCAAACCGGCATACCATAGTTTGTACCCCTTCAAAACGCATGCTTTTTGCCCCTTCCACCTGATCTCCTGAACATAAGCCACCTGAATCTTATATTTAGAAAGTTCTGTAGTCAACTCCAACGATTTAGCTTGAAGGGTACCTATGTTCCATGTCCCCACTCTAAGTTCATACGTTGCCCCTCCTCCTTGGACCTGACCTTAGGTTACCATTAGTCTGCCTGAACTCTATACTCACCTACCCCTTGACAAGAACAAAACCGTCACAAAAAGAAGAACAAAAATTAAAAGCGTAAAATCAATTCAAAGCAAAGATAAAAACAAATTTTTTTATAATAAGCTAATTAATATAGTTTTTTCATTAAAATTTTAATTTTTAAAATATTTCATCAAGAAGCAAAGATACATGACAATCAAAAAATATTTTAAGAATGACAAATACTCATTATAATAAGGTTAAAAGATTTTTTATATTTGCCTTAAAAAGTATGAGAGGAGCTTAAATGACAATTTCTATATATATATATATATATATATATATATATATATATATATATATATATATATATATATATATATATATATATATATATATATATATATATATATATATATTGAATTATACACGTCTAAAATTATAAATAGTTAATATTATAAAAGTATGCGATTAGACGATTCAAACAAGATCCCACTTGATATATTTTTTCTTACACATTAACCACAATATATAAAATAAGCTTGAACGATGAATAGTGTCGATAATAGAAATGTAGCGAGTATATCAGAACGGACGAATTACTATACATTCACCCATGTCTCCCTCAATGAATTTACATTATTGTGACAATGAAACTTTTTTAAAGAATGTGAAAAATTAATATTAAATAAAAAAAAGTAAATTGTGTGGATGATATTAAAATAATTGACATGCAAAAATAAGCAAAATAAGTAAAACAAACAAAAATAAAATAAGACAAATTAAAAAGAGAGATTTTTTTTTTTGAAAATGAGCTTAGGTTTTTCAAATTTCTGTTAACTCAAACCCAACGCCAACCCTTACAAACATCCATTACACAAGCATCTCACTAACCCGAATAACAGTAACACTAAAGGTGTTCATTCGGGTGATCGGGTCGGTTTCGGACGGGTGTCCTTAGGTTCGGTTGTATTTCGGATCGGCTATTTTCGATTGCGTGTTACGACGGGTCACACTCGGGTCGGGTCGGTTAGTCGTGGTTCAGTTGAAGATCGGTTATTCGAGCTATCGGGTTAGCATCGGTTCGGTGTCTGTTGAAGTTCTTGTCGAGTGTTAATCGGTGTCGGGTTGTCATCAGTTAATAATTGGTTCGGTTTTGTCGAGTACAGATCGGGTTCGAGTTTTAATTACTATCGGCTACGTACTACTAATTACTATCGATCGAGTCAATATTAAATTAAGTTAGTCATTTTTTAATTGATGACAAAATTCCCTTTACTTAAAGCAAAATAGATTAAATGTTAATCAACTAGTGATCATTATTACTTTGTTACTTTTACTTGTTTGACCGGAAATTAGAATTTTAGAGTTCTATCAATTTTCATCTAATACGATTATATACATTGACCATTGATTATTAACTCTAAATATATGAAACCATGTATTTATAAAATTTAATTTATTAAAATATCTATCACTTTATTAGATTAAATAATAAGATGATTGAATATGAGTCTATCATACTTCTATGTTAAAAATTAGTTCAGGTTTAAAGCAATTCGATCTAAAATTTATTCGGGTTTAGTCGGGTTTTGCCGGATCGAGTTCGGTTTCGAGCATGATTCGGGTCGGATATGACTCGGGTCGGTCATTTTTTATTCGGGTAATCTCAGTTAACAGTTATGTGTCGGTTACAAAAATCGGTTACAGTTCGGGTTCAGCTTTCCCATTTTCGGCTGTCAATCGGTTCGGGTACAACTTCGATTCGGGTATTGTCGGTTCGATAAACCTTATAAAGAAACACATTTTCGGGTCGGTTTACTTTCGGTTTCGGGTCGGGTCACTTTTGAACAGCTCTAAGTAACACCCTGGCATTACACCTTGGTATTTGGCACAAAGGAATGAGACTTGTGAGACTTTAAGATAAGACTTTTAAGTTGAGACTTTGAAGATAAAAAAGTTTCATCCTTTGTTTGTCATGGTAGAAACTTAAAAGAAAGAGATAAAATAAAAGCCTCAACTCTCAACTCAAATACCCACCCTCCCCAAAGACATTTTTCTTGGGAACTTTCTCCCATTTAAGTCTCATTCCCTATTCCTATTTCCATTAACCAAATAAAAACTTAGACTTACTTTTAAGATAAAGTCTCATTCCCTTCCTTAAATCCTTCGTGCCAAACAACCCCTTAAGGTTTTGGACTCTACATGTTACTCAAAGATAACATAAATTTGTCAAAAAGGTTCAATTCTCCTTCAAGCTAAGTTTTACTTCCACCACCATCCTAAAGAATCTTCCATTCAGGTCAAAAGCCAAATACTATATATAGATTCATACCTAAGCCTTGCACTTGCAGATCGGAGACAGAGTACTACTAAAATCAGATGCAGAGACCAAAATATTGTCTCCCTAGCTGAGGGTATATGTTTTAAATTCTTACAGACCATGAAGAAATCAATAAACCCAGAAGTCGCTAGGGGTAAGCATGTGAATGATATTATATTAATGGAGGCTTCAGATTTTTGATAATGGTAAAGCATCAATATGAATGAAGTCCGCATCATGTACTTCGAGCAGTTCTCAAGTAAAGTAAAACGTTGAAATGTCGCATATGCTCTATAAGGAAATCCACTTCAGACCACCCATAAAAAATATCAAAGTAACGTTTTTATCCCTGAATCGTCCCACGACTGGGCATTGCAGCATAAAAACGCAACAATCTAATGACGACTTGTGTCATTTTAGTGATCCAATTTACGAGACCTCGCCCTTTTACTGCTCATGCCTTCCCGTCATATAGTAGTACTTAACATGTAGGTGTGTGCAGTTATTTCGCAAGAAATTATATTTTCACATAGTGCTACTGTGCGCGTTTATCTCTCAAACCCATGAAGATGACAAAGAATCACTCAAAAGGATTTCCCTGCAAAACTAACATCTTATGCTCAACAAGGAAGAAGAAAATGCTCACGAATCGATTCATCATTCATAGATCCAACTCATATTCATCCATGACAAACATAACCACCCATACTTACCCTACAAAAGTAGAGTTTAAAGGAGTGTAAAAAAATGTAGTACCAGCCTAACCAATCACATACTATCATGTTTTTCCCAATGGATTGAACCAAAAAACATATGAAACTCAGGCCTCAGCTACGAAAAGGTTTCCAAATTCCTATTGTCATTGAACTAGTTCCAACAACATCATTATGTGATTTTTGTTCAGGCCAAAACCATATACATATGGATTCACTCATAAGCCTCTCGCTTGTTTGAGGAAACAAATTAAAAGAATGAAATTTTCATAAGAGCACGAGCAAGGAGATCCTCAAATTTTATGGGAAGGCTCACCAGTGGTGATATAAGTATGGGAAACAGATGATATGGCGGAAGACCCCTATTATACAGGAAACAGAAATTAACATATACTAGTAGCATGGGAACTAATGGTTGCAGAAAAAACTGAAATACAAATATGCAGACACATTGCAAAAATGTGGTTTCAGTTACAGTTGTGGTAAAAATCATAAAAAGGCTTTCGCGGTCAATACCAACGGCCTATATTTCAGTCGTAAAAAACCTTTACAATATGATCATGATATGTTGATGCGGGCAATATTGTGCACTATGAAAGTACATGAATATAATGGTGAAAGAGAGAAACTTTGGGGAGCAACTGAATACTGAGTAAGAAATCAGCAACAAACCATTATAACAATCAAGTAAAACAAGTAATCCAAAAAAATTCACATAAGCTACTTAACAGCTTGAGGGTATTTATCTTCTAAAATACAGTTCAAATGATTCAAACAAATTAAATTAAGCCTTAAAATGCAAGAAGTTCAATGATAACAGGCATTTTTCATTCAAACCATTCATCAAACACTTAGCATGCATTACACAAACCACAATCATTTCTTCCTCCTCCCTCAACCTGGTTCCCCAATTTAGTACAAAATTTAAGACTAAATAAAAACAAACAAAAAAAGAGAGTATTTTAGTTTCTAAGATTAATCATGTTCAGTTATGATTTTCTCATCAGAGGGTAATGAATTATCTACCACTCCAGAATCAACGGTTGAAATCCCTTGTTTTTGGTTCATGATCTTTTCCATGTCGTTAATCCTGTTCTTGGAAACACAAGTTAGAAGAACTGCAATGGAGAATAAGGGAAAATGTCAGTAAACATCGGAAGAAAGAAAAGAAAAATTAAAAAGGATGGATGTAAAATTACTTGTGGCAGTTCCAATTGTCCATAACCAGAGGATCTTGATTCCAGTTGGTTTATCTTTCCACATTTGTTTCTGTCTTGAAATTCGCTTTCAGAAACTCAACAATGGCAGTAGATTCAGTGACTCAGAGAAAGAACTCGGTACAATCTCACGAGAACTCAAGTACAACTGGGCATGACCTCGACTAGAGTGCTTTTGGGTTGACACAAAGTAAGCCCACTACCCAAACAAATAGAAATATAAGTAAGCCCACATTACCCAAATAAGTGAGAACTATTTTCGAAAAATTGAAATAGATAAGAGGGTGAAACAAAAAAAATCATGCATTAAGAGTGAAATCAAAGTTTTTCCAAATGTAAGCGCCTAGCACTCCAGAGCATAGGTTCGGTTCAGTTCGCAGTTACTAAGTGCGAACAGATGTAAGATTTTCACAAAAGGTAAAGGGCCTGTTCCCCTTAGGAACTGCGAACAGGTCAAAGTGGGTCAACAGATTGTTCGTAGTTACTAAGTGCGAGCAACTCTTGACTCTCTTTGACCTGTTCGCAGTTCTTAGGTGCGAACAGGCCCTTTACATTTTTTACTTTTCAAAACAGCCGTTGTATGGCCAAACTAGCCGTTAATTCAATTCCTCTATAAATACCTAAACCTTATAGCTCGATTTATCATACATATTCACCAATCTATCATCCTAATCTAAGGTAAGTTTATATAATGTAGTTTCATTTTTATTGATTATTCATTTTATTAATCTTATTAATGAATTAGCTTAATGCTTTAACTAAAGTGTTTATGTTTAACATATGTAAAAGATTCATTCAATGGAAGAGCATTTTCATTGTGGTTATGAAGTCGAACTTGGTCGTGATTGGAGCGATTTGATCCCGGGCGTCAATATGTTGCTTGTCCACTATTCGAAGATGAAGGATTAGTATGCTCCTACTTTAGGTGGGTTGATACGGAGGGCACTGAATGGTAAAAAGCAATCATTATTAGGGTTGATAAGGAGAATGAGGAGCTTAGAAACGAGATAAATAACTTGAAAAGGGAAGCAATTGATAAGGCTCGTAGAAGTGTAGAAACCGAGAGGAATTTGAAGAAGTTTAAGAAGGAACCCTAGATTGTAATGGTAGTAATTCATTAGCAAACTATGTATTTGTAATCGTTACAAATGAAATCATGTTGAATATTCTGGCATCATTTGGAGATCATGATAAACTAAATAAAATATACAACTAAATATATACATATGTTTAAAACATTCTTAATCAATCAAACTACCTAATGCTCATCACCCTCACACATCTACCTTATCCAACTAAGTTGGTCTCCTACGCCTCCTACAGTAGTAAGAGGCGGTCGGGTGTAGCTCCAGTAGGAGAGGGGTCTGATAATGGGATGACTGAGATGGCTGAGTTGGCTGAGATGGCCCCACATCGTCAGCTGTGTATGACAAGCCATCTCCTCTAGATGAACTTCACGCGCAGGAGATGATGACCTCGTAGCAGCTTCGGGTATGAAGTGCTGGAACTGCGTGCCCAGGAGCACGCCTTGTGCAATCACTCGAACCGGCTCCTCGTGAGTAGTCCGGATAACGGCCGCAACACCTTGTGCCTGCAAATAATAGTTAGTTAATGTGTTATTGCATTATGAAACTTACAACTTAATAAATTAAATGCAAATGAAGACTTACAAATTAAGTCATTGTAGGCGCAGCAGGAGTATACTGTGCCGCCTCAGTGATGCCACGTGGTGTCATCCATCGGCGTGTGAAGTAGAGGAACCACTGCATGTAATCAGGTGTCGTAAGTGTGCCGACAGAATCAATTGGCACACCTTGGACTATCAGCTCTAGTCTACGTTCCCAACGAGCGATATGGCGCCCGTTGATCTCCGTCCAATTAGTCGTAGCCTGATTCTTCCAATAGATAAGGTGCAGCTCGGGCTCGGTGTCACAAGGCGATGGAATGTTCAGTACCAACCCATATTGCGCACTCCGGTAGATGTACTTCGACAATCTCCACTCTCCCGACTGAATCCCCGAGTGATCAGGGACAACTGCATAGGCTTCGGCTGGGTACGGGTTTGGCCCTATTTGGAGTTGTTGTTATAACCTATTGAAGTTGGTGTTATAACCTATTGAAATTGGTATTATAACTTATTAAAGTTGATATTTGGAGTTGGTATTATAACCTATTTGAAGATACCAACTTCAATAGGTTATAATACCAACTATAATAGGTTATAATACCAACTTTAACAGGTTATAATACCAACTTCAAATAGAATTACACTACGCGCGTTTTACTGGTAATTTTTTTCTTAATAATGGGTCGGACTATATGAGACGTGTCTTTTGTAAAGACGGTATCAAGAAAGAATTTTTGATTCAAAACTAAATGGGACAATTAGTGTGAATTGAGAGTACTTTTTAGTAAAAAAATTATAATAAAGACTTAATTGTAGTTGCCTGTTAGCCGGAGCACTAAATCTTTACTTGACTTTTTGATCAATACATGTTTTTAGAATCAATTTGGGCCCAACATAATTCTTCGATTTATTATTAAAAAATTTAATTTTTTTTTCAAATTTTCATAATATTACTTTTAAAATAACTTATAAGCGCAACTAATACAACTATAAAGTGGCATCACTTACATATACTCCCTTCATCTTTCGTTGATTTTCTAATTGGAAACTTTTTCTATTTAGGAAGATAGAAAATTGTAGTTGATTTTTCATGAATTTTTACAAGTTAACATATCTTCATGTGAAATTTTGAAATGTATAAAATTTCATTTTATACTTTTTTATTTTTATTTTTTATGTATTGCATTTACGTTTCATATACAAGCTTAAAAAACTCTATGTATATCACTGCTAGCTATTTTATTTTTATAAATAAAAAAATAAATTTGATTTTAATATTGTGATACATATATATTTTCAGTGTATATATTATTAAATAGTGTATGTGTATATATGTTAATGATGGAAAAATATTTGTGCTTATCATGAAAAATATTTTATCTAATATTAATAAGATTAAATACTTGATGTTGATTTATCATTGACTCATTGTCAAAAAATGTATTTAGTATATTAGTATATACAAATAACTAATTTAGTTCTATAAAAAAAAATTATGTGAGAGTGACACGTACACTTCGAGGTTGTCTTGCATTCACTTTCTTTTAGGAATTAGCATTTAGGAATTAAATGTTGCTAAAAACAATAGGTCCTAAGTCCTAATTTACTATGTATAAGTGTTCATGTGCAGTGCATGTGAGAAAAGGATTAATTCGTTATACATTGCAAGAAGCCAACAAAGATAGGAGCTCTTGATCAATCTCGCTCTTCTACATGATCAAGATTTATCAGCTCCCATGCTTACACATACTTGTTGAATGCTTATACTAATTATGCATTTGATTGAATGAGGTGCATTCCTTTTATGGAAGTGCACTAATCTTCAATCATTTAAAATGAAATTAGTGTGACATCAATATAGCCATTTATAGGTTATACCATAATCCATTGTACCCTTTAAGTATCATAATACTATTTTTATAACCGTCTAATGATGGGGACCCGAGTTACTTGTAAATCTAATAAATTTATCAATCACAAAAGCTATGTCCGGCCTAGTACATGTCATAGCATAGAGCAAATATCCTATGATCTTTGAATACTCCAATTGTGAAACAGGTTGTCCAGTATGTTTTAGCAAATTTCATACTCTGTTTAGTAGGGCTTGAGATTGCAAGCGTTTCTAGTATACCAAATCTACTAAGCAATTTCTCAATGTAATGAGATTGACTTAGCTTAATTTGACTACCATCTCTTATAATCTCAATGCCTAAGATCACATTGGCTTCCCCCGTATTCTTCATTAATTGAAGTGTCTCATGGACTTGTACTAAACTAGTACAAAATATGAGCTTGTCTTCTACGTATAGGTATCTCATAACTCCATTCCTTGGTTATCAAACTTTCTATAAACATGATACATGCGCTTACGCGCGATTTATGCACCGATATTAATTGATTTTAATTCATTTTTGTGCATATCTTACTCAACTTAGACCTTCCATGATCAAATTCTATGATTTACGCTTGTGGTGTAGTGCTTTGATTGTTTTCAAGAGTTTTTGGCCGCTTTCGAGGAAGTTTTAAGGTGATCGGGTACTTAATGAACCTCGGAAATCAAAACCCGAGCCTTCGGATTAAAAACGACAAATCTTGGTGAAAATTTATGAAGGAGTCGATCATGGTCGATTGGGGGTCGACCCCGTAGCTGTGCAAAAATTCAAAGGCCGACACTTAGAAAAATTTTGAAGAAGGAAAATTGCACAACACTGAACCAGTCGAGCCGACTGGTTCATGCCTGACACTGCACTGTTCATTTTTTTTCCGTGAACTTTTGCCTCATGCTTCCACCACTCCTTCCCCTTGCGTGGTTCAACCTTCCTTCTCCTGTGCATCTGCTCCTCATGATGAAGAAGGTTGCTTGTTGAACTTCCTTGGCAATGATGATGAATGCAAGTGGGAAGCTCCTACATTTGGCTATATATACTCCCATTTTTTAAAGAAAAGATACACCTCCTTCAGCCCACAAGCTTAACCAAGCTCATTTCTCTCTTCATTCTAAGCTCATTTATGTACTTTTATGCTTTAGTACTTTTGTAGTCTAAAAACTTGTAGTAGTACCTCATTCAAATGCTTGCTTTTAGTACTTTATTCAAGCCTTTGGGTTGTATTGTTGTAATTAAATACTAGTAGATTGTAGTAATCTTTCTTTGGTACCTAATCAAGTATTTTCCAGATTTTATAGGTTTGAGTTAGTACTTGGTATGAAGTATTTTGTGGCTTGAATATTGAAAGCTCTTGATCATTTGTTATGATTGTCATCCCCCTCCATAGTTGAGGGTAGTAAGTCCTTCTAAACTTATTTTTACTTTCCTTTGTTTGATGCACTAAGTATGGTATGATTATTCATGTGTTTATTTTACTTATCACAATGAGTGAGTAGTCTTCTTTCTAGAGTTTGGGGATGTAGTTAGCTAATTGATTTGCTTATGGGGTAATGGGTTGAGCATAAATATGTACATGAAAGAATATGTGAGTTCCATAGTAAGGAATCGAAAGTCCATTTCGATCTCCATCCATGGACAATTTATGTTGCTTGATTGCTTTGAACACTTGTGAAGTATAAACTCATGCTAGTAATAAGTAGCCCAGAAGCTCACTTTATTAGGATTCTTTCGAGACCTAGTCAGTCCTTAGGATGATGAACCATGCCTATCTTGTATGATTCTGTCTTGTTTAACATAAATTGGAGGTCATGAACATGTCTTAGGGAGTTATTTGTATGGTCGAGTTATACGCCTAGAAGTTGAATCTCCTAAACCATATTAATAACTATATAGTTCCTATGCCCAGAAGTTGTGGAGCTAAATTAGAAAGACATTTCTTATCATAAAACGGTTAAAACAATATTTTCAACTCATCCCTTTAGCAAATTAAGAAGTTAAATTCCCCAAACTCTAGTCGTTATATTTAATGTTTGAAACTTGAAATTAAAAATGGCTTTCTTTATAAACTCGAAATTAAAAATCTCTTTGTCATTAAACTCTTTTTGTCACATGAGCATTTCCCTGTGGACCGACCCCTTACTTACCACTAATGCTAGTCATTAGAGTAAATTAAGGTGTATAAATTTTATTGCATAGAGCGGACTTAGTAAATCACCAACGACCTACGACTTTGAACCTCTATCAAAACACATTTATCTGGTTGATTCCAATTGAATCCAAAGGAGAATATAGTTGTATCAAATTGTTAATGCCATTGCTTTGGTGCTTGTTTAAGTCCTTACAATTATTTAACAAGTTTAGAACACCTTGTATTCTTGTCCTTTCAACACAAACTCTTTGGGTTTTAAAATTCATTTGATGGATCTCTAGATGATAAATCAAAGCTTAAGCTACCAACAACCTAATTGATAGATCGTAGATAAAACTACCAACAATCTAATAGTGGTTGTCCTAGCAACGGGTGCATATGTATCGAAGTGATCAATACCTAGATTTTGTCTAAAGCCTTGTGCCACTAAGCGGGCCCTGAACTTATCAATAGTTCCATCAGTTTTCATTTTTCTTACGAAAAATTCACTTGCAACCGATTGGTTTGCACGTTAGAGGAAGATCTACTAATACCTAAGTATTATTTACCATGATGGATTGCATCTCATTAGGCATTGTCTTGTAATGCCATTTAATAACTATAAGTCAATAAGTCTCCTTCCACATTGAACAAATATGGAAAACTAGAAGAAATTTTATTTCTAGTTCTTTTGACCAAATATGCATGGAAGCGTTTCGTACCAAAGTTTCTTTCTCTTGTTGTCGGGCAATGTTACAATGGCCCTAAATCCCCAAACTTTAATGTAATTTAAGTTTGGCTTTCTTTTGTACCGAAGTTCATAAGGAGTGCCCTTATTAGTACTAGATGTAATCCGATTCAGAATGTGACAAGCCGTCAACATTGCTTCACCCCAAAATCCTTCACTCAAACTATAGTAGGATAACATGAAATTCGCCATCTCTTGTAGACTATATATTTTTTTTCTTTCCGCCACACCATTTTATTGTGGTACGTATCCGGTGATTATTTCATAAATTATGCCCATAGATTGGAATTATGAGGGATCACAATATTCTTCTCCTTTGTCAGTTCTTTTCAAGTTTACTTCTAATTTGTATTTCTACTTTATTTTTGTAAATATTAAAAGAAATGAGAGCTTCATCTTTTGCATGTAAAAAATACACATAACAAAACTTGGAATAATCATCAATAAAAGTAAGAGCTTATCTTTTATTCCCTAAAGAAGATCATCATCATCATCATCATCATCATCATCATCATACCCAGTGTTCCCGCACATAGATAAATCTATGGTCAGGGTCCGGGGAAGGAAGGTCGACGGCGTCTCATACCCATAAGGAGAGGGCGGTCACAAGAGTCCTTCGGCTCAAGAGGAGTCTTCGAAGATAGGAACCTGCAAATATCCGAAATCCTGCATCTTACTCCCACGTTAGCCAAGCATAGGGATCATTTAAATGCAAGCAAAGCAAGTGACTTACACAACTAAAAAGATACATACATGTAACTAAGAAACGATACAGGTAAGAGAAGCGGTAAAGAGCAATGACGAAAGATAAAGAACAGTAACAAACAAGTCTAGTAATCTAGGACGTGGATAAGGCGCCGTCATTTGGCTCTATCCCTGGTCAGGACCTTAGAGAGGTGTAGTTCGTGCAGGTCGCTGTTAATCTGCTCCTCCCACGTCCTCCTAGTTCTTCGGCTTCTCTTGCCCTCCATTATGATGCGTTCGACCCTTCTCACTGGGGCGTCATGGGTGCTTCTCTGCACATGCCCAAACCATCTCAGCCTGTTCTCCCGCATCTTTGCAGAGAGAGGTGCAACCCCTAACTTCTCCCTGAACTCCTAATTTATTATCGTGTCCATCATTGTCGTACCACACATCCTTCTCAGCATGCACATCTCTATTACATCCATCCTCTGCTCGAAAGCCTTCTTTACAGGCCAACATTCTGTCCCGTACAACAAAGCCGGCCTAATTGCAACGGGGTAAAATTTACCCTTTAGTCTACTAGGGAATCTTTTATCACAAAGCACCCCAGTCGCTGCTCTCCACTTGAGCCATCCTGTCTGTATACGGTTAGTAACTTCACCCTCAATCTCCCCATTGTTCTGAATGACTGAACCTAGATATTTGAACTTGGACGTGCATGCAACGACTTCTCCCCTGATGGACACCTCTGGCTCCCCTAACGATTTTGTCCCACTAAAGTCACATCGCATGTATTCAGTCTTCGAGTGGCTTATGCGCATCCCCTTACCCTCCAAGGCTTCCCTCTATTCTTCCAATTTACTATTAGCCTCCTCCTTAGTTTCTGCTGCCAAGACTATATCATCGGCGAAAACCATACACCATGGTACGGTTTCCCAGATGGATTTTGAGATTTCATCCATAATGACTGCAAAGATGAAAGGACTAAGTGCTGATCCCTGATGTAGACCCACTCTAATACTAAAAGACTCTGTTAGCCCCACCAGTGTCTGAATGTTAGTCGAAACTCCGTCGAAACTCCACCAGTGCTGATCCATGTCTTATATCTTGATGAAATACCTCTATTCTTGAGGCTATCCCAAACGATGCTTCATGGTATGCTATCATATGCTTTCTCCAGGTCGATGAACACGAGATGCAAATCCTTCTTTCGCTCCCTATACTTTTCCATCAATCTCCTCAAAATATGAATCGCCTCGGTAGTTGATCTCCCCGGCATGAAACCAAACTGGTTCCCCCTAATCACCGTCTCCCGTCTAATTCTTTTCTCAATAACTCTTTCCCACAGTTTCATGGTGGGGCTTAGGATTTTTATACCCCTATAGTTCCCGCATTTTTGTGCATCACCCTTGTTCTTGAACAGTGGGATAATTGTGCTAATCCTCCACTCCTCCGGCATCTTACTAGATCGCAAGATTGCATTAAAGAGATTAGTAAGCCACTGAATGCCCTCCTCTCCTAAGCCCCTCCACACCTTAATCGGAATATTATCCGGTCCAACTACCTTAAATCTCCCCATCTTTTTGAGGGCTTCACTTACTTCTCCCTTGGTTATGTCACCAATCGACCCACAAACCTGTGTTCTTTGTATGTCCAAAGTCTGTCGACTTTCCTGTGTAGGACCCCTTGACATATTGAGTAGTTGGGAGAAATACTGATGCCATCTTAATTTAATGTCCTCTTGTCTAATGAGAACTCGTCCACTCTCATCTTTGATATACTTCACTGCGCCTACGTCGTCCCTCTGCCTAGATCTGGCTTTAGCCAACTTGAAAATATCTTTCTCCCCCTCTTTGGTATCAAGCTTTTGATAGGAGGCTTCAAAAGCATGACTCTTTGCCTTTGCGACTGCTTTCTTCGCCTCCCGCTTTGCTTCTTTGTACCACTCTTGCATTTGTGTCCTAACCTCCTCCTCCGTACAAGCGATAAGCTCCTTGAATCTCCTGTTTTTGTTCTTTATCTTCTCTTGGACCTCCTCGTTCCACCACCACGATTCCCTGTACTCCCTTGACTTTCCTGTCGACACCCCTAAAGAAGATGTACTATGAAAATCACACAAGTCATTAAGTACGAAATCTAAAATATCAGATTTTCTAACAACACTTCTAAATGGTGTTTTAGATATCTTGTTAAGTATGCATGTCTTACAATCATGTGATTCTTAAGGACGAAAAAGAATTAAATCATGTTTTGACATAAAGGAAATTTTATAAAAAGTAACATCTCCCAACCTTAAATGCCATAAAGAATGTAAATTATCACATATATTACTTGAATATCAACATCATACACATAATTTTTAGAACTATAGACTATTGATAGTTTACATAGATTACAGTGTAAGTAAGCACAAACAATAAACAAGTTACTTTTAGAAATTACACACCTCCGCTTCAAATACTAATTTGTAGCCCGATCAATTCAAGAGGGAACTCTAGGCAAGGTTCCTTCAAATGTCAGGTGTGTAGTACACATCTCTTAACACTAAAAGATTTCCCAACGTAAACATAAGTTCAACTTGTCCCTTTGCATAGACCTTGATAGAAGTATTGTTCCCCATGTAGAGAAACTCTCCATTAACCACCTTATGCAAGGTTTTGAACAAATATTTTTTTTTGCAAACATACCTCGTTGCTCCCGAATCGATATACCAAGACATTGAATCATCGTGCACAATACCAGTAATAGTATTCATCAAATAAACATCAAAAACATAATTTTTATTTAATAAAGAATGATCAGCTTAGTAGAGCGGTCCATGCTTGAAGAAGCTTAGCTCTTTGTCCTCTTTTGCTTGTTTTTGAAAACAAATCAATTTTATTTAGGTGTCCAAGCGTACTGCATACCAACACCATTCTCAACGGGTTCGGTTCTGCTTGAATTCCCCTTGAAAGTTTTCTTTTGTTTTTCTCCTTGAGAAGGTTTCCCTTATACCATGTTGATTGTACCAACATTAGGATTAGGATCCTTTTGTCCTTCATTGGCCCTTATGCTAGACTCCACAAAAAAATGTTGTCCAAGATCGATAAGACTTATGTCTTCCTTCTAATGTTTAAGAGCATGTCTAATATCTCTCCAAGATGGAAGCAAATTGTCTATAATGCAAGATACAATAAAGATTTCATCCAATCTTTTGTCATTAATTTTCATGTTAGCATACATTCTTTGTAGTTCACGAAATTGATCAATTATAGAGCGATTACAAACCATCGTATAAGCATTTAATACTTACTAGAAATTTCTTGAAACTCGCATCCTCGGCCATGTACTTGTCATAAAGTGCATCCCATAAAATCTTTATCAATTCATGGAATTGATACACATCAGAAAGTGAATCCTTTATTCCATCCAAGTGACATATAAAGTCATCATTAACCCACTTGCTCCGCTTTCGAGTTTGTTTCAAGGTTTCATTATGCGATTCCTCCAGCCTTGTAGTGCTTATGACATAAGCAACGTTAAGAATAGTCAAAAGTATAAGCATTTTCTTTTGCCAACGACGGATATCCACACCGACGAACTTGTTCAACTTGGTAAAGTTGGAAGTAAGTTCCTTCACACTAACCATAAAGATGATATCACAAAAGATTATTTCAAAACAATGTTATTACAAATGTGTTACAAGTAAAAGTATGAAATACAACACTATTTGTAACCCCTTTGAAGTTGGCTCGGAAACTTGATTTTAATAGAAGGTGTGAGTACACATTTCTTTCATGTTGTTTCTCCCACAAGGGTGTTTGGGATGATAACGAAATTTACAATGCGATACAATCTATTACAACAATTTACTAGCACAAAATGATTGTAAAAGTAAGAAAAATTATTGTAAATGGATTAAGAACTTAAGATTGTTATGAAAGTAAATACTCCTTCACAACATATCATGTAAAGATTAAACAAGAAAAAATTTGTATGTTCTATGAAAAACCAGAATTTGTATGTAAGATAGTTGGAATGCCCTCATGCACACACCCTCTATTTATAGAGGAATGCCTATTTATGAAACAAAGTTGAACCTAGCTTATAAAACAAGTGTTGATTGAATGTAGGTTACCAATCTTAAGTGATGATTGAATTCAATAAACACTAACGAAATAAACTAACAAACTTGCAAAAATAAGCTCAGAGTACTAGCGACGAGTTGCCGCTCCTAGTGACGAGTCGTCGCCCATAGCGCTGAGTCGGAGCTTCCCAAAAGCCGACTCGACTTTTCATCCTGTCTCAAAATTGAGAATACAGAACACAAGGGATTAAGCGACGAGTCTCGTTTTCTACTAACTCTTGCTTTACGTCTTTCCATTTTCGCATATTTTAGACTTTGCTAATTATTGCATATTGTCCCACAACTTTACATAGTATGTAGTGTATAATCTAGGTATTTATATACTCTAAATGTCAAAGAATTCTAGTATTAGGTAAATTAGCTTGTTCATGAAGCTTAGTGTTTTGAATACGCTAACTTTGAACAAGCTGCTCTTAGCAGCATATTCAAAACCAGCTCATAAAATCAACTAGAGTACAACCAATTTATAAAATCAGCTGGTGATTTCTATGACTGCAATCAGCTACTAACTATCAATTAATGGTCATTTGCTAAACACCTCAAAAAATCAACCAAGAAACTCATAACTCTGTCGCTATAAATTTGTCTCTTTTAATTATTTATGTGAAAGCTTTCTTGTCAAATAGAGCAAGCTTTAAGTCATTGTGTTGGCTAGAGGTGCACACGATTCAGTTTGTTCTGATTTGTCACTAAATTCATACCAAATAAAAATTTTGGGTCAAGAAATTTTTCCTAACTGCACTAGACCGTTTAAACCACTCGACAGGACCGGGCCAAATCGTTCTACAACGGTCTATTCTGGTATACAAATTTTAATTATTTTTATATTTTTTTCCAAATAAATATGTATGTTTATGTATATATTTCACATCCACAATCACCAAATATATTATCATTAGTTGTTTGTATCAATATCATTCAAGTACATATTACTATAAAAAAATAACTACTATAAAAAAATCCAGATAACAACCTTCTTCCACTGTTTCTTTTTAAAAGTCTCATTTGCTTTTGGGTTAATATTCATGAATCAATCTTAATTTGTATTTGTTCTTAATCCATGCATTACATAGTCAAATGAGATTTTGTTTGATTTTTTTCAACATAAAATTTGTTAATAGCTACTTTTTATAATTTTTAATTATACACAATTATCGCTATTAAGTACTTATTGAATTAGTGCATTATCAAACGTGATAAAAGCAAATCAGACATTTGAAATTAAAAAATCAAGAGTATTATTTTTTTTTAAAATTATGTTTTTTAATCATTGTACCATTTGTGGTCTGATTAGATCCAAAAAAAATTGGGACCCAAACCGAGAACTAGAAATTTTTTGTAAAAGAATGGAACAAACAGTTTAGCCCATTAATCTGATCAAATACTAAAAATACGATTTGGATAGATTTGACTTTGAGCGTAGATTAAGTCATCAAACTTTGTTCGGTATATTTTATGAATGAGAGGAAGAGACAAAGCATATAACAACAAAGGTAACTAAGAAAGACTAACTCAAAAAAAAAACTATAAAAGACCCTCGAGTTTCACGAGCTATTGGACAAAGGGACCATGTGTGCCATGCATTAAGCAATCAACGCACTATGAGTTGACGAATACGTGAAGTAATGAAAACAGAAATTAAAAAGATAAATAATTACATATTTGTATCATTTAAAATATTTGTTATATTATGGTTATTAACACTGTTTATCATTTAACTTTATTTTACATGTTGCACGGTGAAATCTTATTTAAATAATCTAATTAAATATTTTTATAATATTAACTATTGATAAATTTTAATTATATATAATTTAATATATAAATAATAACAATAAGGCATTAGATTGTTGAAATATACTTCGTATAATGAACGGAGCAAGAATTGTATAATTCTAATAAACATTAATTATATACATTCGACCTCTCCTAAAATAAGTAACAATTAAAAAAATATAAATGTATGATGATGAATTTGTTTTTTATTATTTTTTATAAAAGAATGTGATGCTTATTCTAAGATACTTAAAATTAAATCAAAATGTGCAAAATTATAGTAAACTTAATATAATTTATCATAAGAGATCAAAATAGTTGAGGATAACTTTTAAGGAAAATTGCATGTAATTTAATTTTTTTTGCAGTGCCAATATAGCAAATAGTGCCAATATGGAGTCTAAGTATGACTATGAGTATTGTTGAGTTTTTTATAAAGAAGGTGATCTTTGATGCGAAGACTAGATTTTCTAGTTTATATACTATGGAGAGTTGTAAAACTTGGTTTAAGGAAATTTTCGTTGAGTGGGCTTGTGTATAACTTTCTTTTGAGTCTCGTTTTACCTTTATGCATACGAAGAGTGTGAGGGTTTAATCCTTCCTATAAGATGAATTTCACTTTCATACTGATACAACTATTAAAGGTTGGAGTTTCTCTATTTTGTGTTGTATTGTCTATGTTTGGATTAATGAAATTTATCTTTGTCAAAAAAAACAAAAATACAATTTGCAAACATACTATCTAAATAATTTAGAAAATTCTTTT
The DNA here is from genome assembly GCA_019425755.1 of Amaranthus cruentus. Taxonomy (NCBI): domain Eukaryota; kingdom Viridiplantae; phylum Streptophyta; class Magnoliopsida; order Caryophyllales; family Amaranthaceae; genus Amaranthus; species Amaranthus cruentus. Next base: position 10,307,145 of record CM033454.1, read on the forward strand.
CCAATAAAGATACTAGTAGTTAGGAATATTGTTTTCAAACATTTTTAATTAAAATAAGTACACATAAAAGTAGATATCTAAAGAACTCATGCTAATTAAAATTACTTATTTAGAAGATTTATAAGTTACAAAATTTGTTACTTATTTAGCCAAAAATTATAATGTTATATTTATTACATGAATAAATTTGACTCTTTAAAATGAATTTTAAATTGTAATAAATTAATTTTTTCAAATAAACTATTATTTTTGAATGCAATTTTTATATAAGAAATTTATCACATGAAATAATTGGAATCTAATGAATGTTTGTTAAACATGTTAGAAGTATGACGATGCCATGTCCAAACTTAACAATTGATTTTTTTTGCTGCATTTTGTAAACAATTGTAAACATTGTTATTTTGCAGCATAAAATAGGGATAGCAGACCCTAGTCCGACTCGATCCGAGGAAAATAATCTGATTCGAGTCCGAGAAAAAAGTTATCCGACTCCGACTCCGACTTTATGATCCGAGTCCGAGATAGAGATGGACCGGAGTTGGACCTTATTAAAAATCCGACACTTCGACCCGACTCCGACCCTGAATGAAATTCGACTTTTAATTTGACTCTTACCCCAATATTTTATTTCCTTTAAAACTCTAGACACTAACTCAAGCTATCTCTCATAGTAATTGTAATTTTCGATTTTGAAAAATTACTTATTATTTTGAAAAATCAATCAAAATACGACAAATCAAATCAAGAGAAATAAAATACGCCAAATAAAAATGTGAGAACATTTTGTTAAATTGTGGTAGTAGGACTATTTCACGGTACATATTTTTTTTGTTAAAACTAGTGTTGGGATGAATTATCCCACATCGACAAATTGAAAATGGTGTGCACAATTTATAAACTATTGGAGACCTGCTTTCCATTGTCATATGGTTTTGGGATAACATATATCTTCTTGGCTTATCAAGTGTGTGCACCTCGTGTCTCCCCGTTAATGTGCTGGCATTCACAATAAGTCCAGCTCAATCTAACATGATATCAGAGCCGATGGTTCGATCAAAAATTAAAAAATGATAGATTCGAAAAGAATGGCGTTCCTATACTAATTGATTACTCCCACATGTGATCTTGACGGGGTTCGCATGTGAGGGGGTTGTTGGGATGAGTTATCCCACATCGACAAATTGATGGTGTGCACAATTTATAAGCTATTGGAGACCTTCCCATTGCCATATGGTTTTGGGATAACATATATCTCATTGGCTTATGAAGTGTGGGCTCCTCGTGTCTCCCAGTTAGCGTGCTGGCATTCACAATAAGTTCAGTTCGATCTAACAATTAGTACAATATCACAACGATAAAGTTTGATACACAACAAATACAATTGAGTTAGGTGACAAAGTGAAAAAGTCGCCAGCTTTGTCCCATAAGGCCTTATGCGACAAAATAGGCGTCCAAAGCCTGCGTCGCATAAAACTTTGTCGCCTAGGAAATTTTGTGACGCATGCATTGACGACTAATTATGCGACAAAATCAAAAAAGGTCGCCTAGATTAATCAGATCATATAAAAAAACTTGAATATTTGTTATTATTATTTAATAATAATAGTATTATATTACTATTATTATTAAATAGTAACAACAAATATTCAATTTTTTATATAATTAATTATAAAAACATATTTATAAAATAAGGACCATAAATTAAATATACAATAATAAACCAAAAATATATACATTAATTTTTATACAATAAGTATTAATATGTACAAAAATTTTTAATTAATCAAAAAATGTACAAAATATAAGCTATACATTAAAACTAATAATACAATACATAAATGTAAATAAATCTATACATATACGCTAAAAATAAATGAACAAATACAAAAATCAAAAATACCCACCACGACTAGAACGACTACCACCACCGCGGTTATAATGCAAACCTTGGGATCCACCCGATCCACCTGGGCTACTACCAATATCACCACCCCTACCTTGGCGACCACCTACTCCCGAACCACGGAATGCATTACTGCTTTCCCCGTGTAATGCATTCCGTAAATTTTGACAAGTATCTTCAAGAGATTGTAAACGCTCTCGCATTTGTCTTAACTCATCTCGAGCAGGCACCCTCTCTTCGAGTTGAGCTTGCATGAATATGCGAAATTCATTCATATTTCGCTCCATCGCATCAAGGTGCGCTCTCATTTCTTCTTGACTTTCCCGTTGTTCTCGGGGGGTGAATTGGTTCTCAAAAAGGTTAGGGTAGTAGTATTCGTTGGCGGATCCCAAACCATAATACTCGGGCTATGAAGGTGATTTTTTATTATTATTTACAGCCATGATCGCCTCTACATAAATTTTAGAGGAATCGGGTTTTTCACCTTTTCTTATCGCTTCCGCTTCTAAATTGCGATAGTGCTCCTGTACACAAATTGACAAACATGTTAGATGCAATAATAAACAACAAAATTAATCAACTCAATTAGAATAATATACTTACTTCAATTTTTTTGTCGTATTCGGTGATTAGGACACGTTGGCCGTTCGCATTGCGTACTCCTTTTGTTTGTAACAACAATCTATAAGGAGTAGGCTCTACGTTGCCAGATTCTTTGGCCTTACAAAAAAAACAATAGTGATTAACAATCAATTATTCACATGAAAATTTAAAGAAATTATTCATGGACCAAAACTTACCATATTTTCACGCAAGCGCGCGACAGAATATGGGCCACCAAGATAAGTGGGCAAAGGTGGCGCATCGGAGTTCCCTTTACGCCTGTTACTATTCCCTCGAGAGCTTTTGGCCTTAAACTCCTCGGTTTTGGAGTAACTTTTCATGGTATTCCAGAACTCTGGTGGGGTATAGTCAGGGCGAAAGGGCTCATGTTCCCCAATCTCAAGGCCTTGACTCTCCCTCTCGGCCCGTTCTTTCTCTCTTTAGGACATAAGCTCTCGCTCTTTCTTTCTAAGTTTGTTCATTCTGTCTCGAAACCGAACAGAGCATCGAGCATACCATGCTTTGTAGACATCCTTGTCGATGCTGGGATGAACACTTATAGCATTTCTAAGTTTGTATTAAACACAAAATAAAGTTTAATCAGTATTACTTATTATGTCTAACATTGTCTAAACTAAGTCAAAGTTATTATCATATACCTTAAAGTCGTCCCAATAAAATTTTTTAACTGCCTCTGGAACCTTCTTCCAAGAAGTCCCACTAGCTAGTGTCCAGATTAAATTTGAACGTCTTTCCAATTTCGGAAGAGGCGCCCACTCTAGGGTTACCTTCCACAGAAGCATCAAATCTAAAAAAACAACAATTAATATTCGATTTTAAGATTTTAATTAATTCATTTTCAATTTTACAGATCACTTATTGCTTTGCTATTGGAAGCCATGGAAGTAATGGCCTACGATCCCAAGGAGTATCCCATGAAGCTTGAGGGGTTTGAGTAGGCCCTTGACGAACTTGTTCATCAAGAGTGTGCTCTTCTTCTTCATCATCATCCCCGCCATCATCATCAACCTCCTCAATAATAAATTGAGGTTGCTGGGAGGGAGCACTAAGATCCATTTGGGTTTTCATTGCTGGATCCGTTTCATGATGGCGGGGATTATTTGAAAATTGTTGAAAACCAGGATGTACCACTTCCTGAGGTGAAGTATTTGGAGTGTTAAGGGAAAGACTAGTGTGTTGAGTTAGCAGACTTTGGAATGATCGGGGGTAAGATTGCGTGAAGGGTTGTTGAAAAGGCTGCTAGGAGGGTTGTTGAAAAGGTTGTTGGAAGGATTGTTTAAAAGGTTGTTAGAAAGGTTGTTGATATGGTGGGGGGTTGGCATTGACATAGTAACCAGGTTGTTGAAAACCATAGTCACTAGGCGAAATGTTGTTTAAATCAAACCCCAAAAAATCAAAAAAATTCAGCATTGTTATTGTTTTGGTTGTTTGGGTTCGGCCGTGGTATTTAAACTACACAAAGAAAAATGAACAGAAATAACTAAAATTTACACCATAACATCCATAACATTACATACATTTTATAACAGAAATTTAACATGTAACCATAATATACATAACATAAATTTTAAGTTTATATGCCAAAAGAAAAATGAACAGAATTAACTAAAAATTACATAACAAAAAATAAACTTTAAGTTTATATGCCAAGAACAAAAAATCAACCCTAATAAACTTAACACATGTTTAAAAACGAACCTTAATAATAATTAACAGATATTTAGGAGCATAAAAATAAACTATTAAACTTAACAGAAATTTCGCAAAAATGAACTTAACATGCATGTCTAAATTAACAGAAATTTAGGACATTAAAATAAACTTACAAAAATATAAACAGAAATTTAAACTAAATGAACAAACCATAAACTTACCAAAAATAAACAGAAATTTCGAAAATAAACTTAACAAAATAAACTTAAATGAACAAACCATAAGCATGTTTAAATTTCGAAAAATAAACATAAATTTCGGAATAATCTTAATAGATTTGAAAAAAAAAATAAACAGAAATTTCATCATAAACTTAAACGTAAATGAACAAACCATAAGCATGTTTAAGAACATAAAAAACTAAATGAACAATCCAAAACCTAACAAAAATAAACTTAACAGATTTGAAAAAAAAAACAAAAATAAACATAAAAGATCTCAAAAAATAAACTTAACACACTAAATTAACAACAATAAACATTCCAATACATGCTTAAAAAATCTCAAAAAACATAAAAAAACGACAATAAAAAACAGAAATAAACCCTAAATCACAAACATGCATGTTTAAACCAACCCAATCAATAACCATAAATCAGTTAAGAGCACATACCTGGTAAGCTAGAATCCCATATCAGAATCCAAATTTTCCATAGAATGTAAGACACATGTGTTAGAAAAAAAAAATCAGTTAGTAATTCGAAATAAGTGAAAATTATATGAAATAACCTTTGAGCACTAGTCTTAAGATCCAAGAGTTAAACGCTCCAACAAACAGGTACCCAAAAATGGTCGAATAATAGTGGAAAAATGAAAGGTTAGTGAAAGAAAATACTTAGAAAGAATTAGGGTTAAGAGAAAACACTTAGACAGAAGGGTTTGAGGAGAAGGAAAGGGTGAAGAGAAAGATGTGGATAATGACGGATATATAGAAAGCCTTATGCGACGTAGAATAGAGTCGCATACTTTGTCGCCTGACCAATTAATGTTCAAATTTAAATTTCGAAAAACATAAGCGTCAAATCAGGCGTCAAAACATGTACCTATGCGACGTAACAGGCGACGTACTCATTGCGTCGCATAGAGTTAATTAGGCATTTGGACTTTGCTTTTGTTAGTCCACTTATCAGCGAATTGTCTTATCAGATCAGTACGGGTAAGTGTACGAAGTGTTTATGCGACAAAGTACGCCACCAAAATTCACGTCGCATAACTTGTTTTTTTGACGCCTATTTAGTCGTCTGTTTGTTGAATGACGTGTTTCAACCCCGTCCTAGTACTTTTATGTGTGTTGTTTATTTATTATTATTATTATTATTATTATATTATTATTATTATTATTATTATTATTATTATTGTTGTTATTATTATTTTTTTATTATTGTTATTATTATCATTATTATTGTTATTTTTATTATTGTTAATATTATTTTTATTATTATTATTATTTATTTTTTTGTCAAAAGATTTTTCCATTAACACTATAAACATAATAGTTACAATCGGGGTAACTATACCTAGATATCCGAGAGCCTCCTTATATACTGCATCAGTGTGAAAAATGAGCCCATCTTCGAGGAAGGGTTTCTCATCCTCACTCTTCATGTGCACATCTCAAAAGAAAGCCACAGACGGCGTTACATGACTAAAAAGAGTGCGCTATCCGCATCTAAAAAACAAGAGGCTAGTAGGGATCAAGAGGCAACACCCTTGCAAAGAAACTAACATGCGAGCCTACACCTTTGGATGTTGCTGTTTCTACACTAACAAAGAAGCCTACAAAGGAACCCAAATAAAAAATAAAACGAAGTCTAAATAGAACAAGCCAACAAGAGCCCCTGATCCACTGACTGGAGACTGTTGCTGCTGCTACTCACAGGACTGAAGCTGTTGCTTCAGCTGCTGCTGCACAATGCTACTGCCCAAGGCTGAACCTGCTGCACGCCAACTGTGCTCACTGCAGCGTACGGAGGCTGTTGTTGCTTCCCACACCGCACTAGCTGTAGCTGACATGCGCTGCTGAGGGGCTGTTGCACCTAATGCACTGCTGAAGACACGATGCTGCTAGGTGGAGGGGCACGGACAGCCAACAACCAACTCAGAGATCCATAACCCAATTGAGAACGAGGGTGCTCCACGAAAGGTGGCTAAGTCTGAGTTTTGATTCCTGCTTAATGGTCTCAACAACTCGATGGACTGTTGCGACCTTATTGTGCCACACGGCCTCATTTCTTACACGCCAAATAGCATAGACCAAATTTCCTAGGATGGCTACAATGATTTTCACTTTAGATCTAGGCATGCGTCGAGTACGACATAAATCATTCAAGCTCCTGACACTCCACGACACCTTCAGCCATTGTCGCAACATGTCCACACATTGTCTGCTAAAGTCACAACTGAAGAAGAGGTGATCTTTCGTTTCTGTCTGGGTGCCACAAATGGGGCAACTGTCATCTTCGATCAACCCTAAGTTCAGGAGTTTCTGCTTAGTTTTCTGTCTGTCTTGGAACGCCAACCACATTATGAAACGGCTTCTGGGGATTGTTACTCTATTCCACGTCGTGCTCGCCCAGTCAACTTTGGTAAGGGTACCCATCAGTTCTTTGTAGACTTCTGCTATGGAGTACTTGGGAGAATTCATCCATTGGCTAAGAGCCTCTTTTACTTTACAAAGTTTTGTAATCACCCAACTTGTAGTAGCTGGGGCGTTAAAGAGGTCCCATCTTCCACCTTTCATATAAATACTGTGAACCCACTTTACCCATAAGGGGTCTTGCTTCGTGCTGATGTGCCACACTATTTTGCCAATAGCAGCAAGATTCCAGAAATAAAGGTTGCGCACTCCCAAACCTCCTTCCTTCTTGGGTCTACACACCCTTTCCCAATTGACATTCCCGGGCGCACTAATGTCAGCTACACCATGCCATACGTAGGAGCGACAAATATTGTTTATCTAGTGAAGCACTTTTTTGGGGAGGATGACAGTCTAGCTCCAATAGTTGTAGATACTCATGAGAATGAAGTTGACAAGCTGGAGGCGAGCTGTGTAGGAGAGAAGCCTAACATACCAAGACCTGATCTGGTTTGTCATCTTATCCACAAGATATTCGCAGTCTGCAAGTGTGTAACGCTTGGAAGTGAAGGGCATCCCAAGATAGCGGACATGAAGGTTTTCAAAGGTGAAATCTAGGCATTGAGTTGCATGATTTCTAAATTCCTGATCAATCCCAGCAAGGTAGATCCCTGATTTGGCATTATTGGCGCACAGACCCGAGCTATCCGAAAAGGTTTCCACTCCTTTTTTCAAGATCATGATAGATTGCATATCCGCCTTACAGAACAACATTAAATCATTAGCGAAAACAAGGTGGTTGAGCTTCATTCTGAGACACCGAGGGTGGAAAGAGAAGCCTTCACTTTCCCCTGCAACTTTGAGTAACCTGGACAAGTACTCCATTCCGATCACAAACAGAAGGGGAGACATAGGGTCTCCTTGTCTAACACCCCTTTTAGCTTTGAAGGAATCCATCGGAGACCCATTAATTATCAAGGAGTACTCAGTGGATGCAACACAAGACATGACGATTTTGATGAATCTGGGTGGGAAGTTGAGGGCTACCAACATGTCTAAGAAAATCCCAATTCAAGGTGTCATACGCTTTGCACAGGTCCATCTTTAGGAGGCAGCTTGGCATGCAGTACTTTCTCCCATAGTGCTTCACTATATCTTGGCATAGTAGGATGTTGTGGAGGAGGCATAGTAGGATGTTGTGGAGGATACTACGCCCTTCAACAAAAGCCCCCTGATTGAGACTGATAATGGAGCCAAGGACAAGCTTGAGTTTGCTGCAGATGAGTTTGGATATACATTTGTATAAAACCTTACAGCATGAGATGGGGCGGTAGTCTCCTAGGCCAGTGGGGCATTGAGTTTTGGGTATCAAGGTGATTGCTGTGATATTCCACTCCTTAGGGAAGAGCCCCTGTGTCAAAGAAGTTCTGGATGGCCCCAATCACGTCAGTTCCAATCACCGGCCATGCTGCTTTGTAGAGGCCATTGTTGAAACCATCGATACCGGGAGCTTTATCTTCAGGGATGCTCCACAGAGCTTTCTTGATTTCATCAGGGGAGAAAGAGAGCGACAGTAAGTTGTGCTGGCTCTCTATGAGAATAGGTCCCCATTGAATAACATTCATATTGATAGGTCGTCTGGCTTGGATGTCATTGCACAAGAGGTCCCTTTGGTATGCTTGAAAAATCCCTTGGATCCTGGACTGGTTTGTTGTGATCTCATCTTCTACATGGAGTACATTGATGGTATTCGCCCTATGCCTCTGTTTAATGGACTGATGGAAAAATTTTGTGTTTTCATCCCCCATTGTGAGCCAGTTTATTTTTGCTTTCTATCTTAAGGCTGAATCCCTATCTGATTTAGCTTTTTTGAGGACATCTGCCATATTACATTCAAGATTAATAAGGTGAGGGTTGTTGGGTCAGAATGTACCTCCTCCTGGGCTTTAATAAGATTGAACTCTGAAGATTAATCTCATCTTTCTTAAACTTTCGTTTACACAGGTGTTGGATGGTTCTGAGGTTCTGAATAACCCTGTAGCAGATAGGGAGCTGGGTGTCAGTGTTCCAGTGCTCCTGAATTGATGCAAGAAAGTCCTCCCATTGGCTCCAATGATTGAAGAATTTGAACGGTTTGGCTCTCCTGGGTTGTTTAAAGAATTGGACCAAAATGGGTGTGTGGTCAACCTATCCTTCTGGAAGGAAGACAACTTCTGAGGTGGGGAAGGTGGACTCCCAAAGGTGGTTACCCAAAGCATGGTCAATTTTTCTAAGTACTCTTGCTGTACCATTTTGTTTGTTGGTCCAGATGAACAATCTCCCAGTACTCTTGAGGTCATGAATGTCGCAGATTTCCATGCATCGCCTTAAGGGCTCCACCTCATGATGACGGGGTCTCTAACCGATTCTTTCATCCAGGTTGGCAATGTAGTTGAAATCCCCGATGACTAGCCATGGGTCCATGATCTGTTGTTTGAGATTTCCTAACTAGGCGAAAAGCTCATCTCTCCCCCTCTTATCACTTGCGCCATATACAAAGCAGCACTGAAATTTCTCGCCTGCTAGGGGTGTTGCTATGATGTGGATAATTTGGCTGCTGCACCATTTGATGTCAACTTTGAGTTCGTCACTTTTCCAAGCTACAATAATCCTTCCCCCCTTATGTGAAGCTAAATTGTGAGTGAAACACCACGAGGGAATAATCTTTGGTAAAGGGCTCCAAGTCCTTGCCGCTTTACCTTCGTCTCGAGGAGACCAAACAGGCTAATGTTGTGGCTTGATATGAAGCGCGCCACCTCTATTTGTCTGCGAGCCTTGTTTAGTCCCCTCACATTCCAAGTGAGGATGCTATTCATGTTTATCGATGGGGTAAGCCCCTAGTGCTTTTATTGGTAGTTCCTGGACTTGACCTACTTCCTCCGTTGACTCCAGATCAAGAGCAACGAAAGGGTTGGGGGTTGTAACCTCAACTTGGCTTTTCCTCGGGCTATGTGATCTAGAGTGAGGGCTGTGGTTAGAGGGGGTTTTCGGTCTCTCCGGGGTAGGCTTCATATTCATTTCCATGAGCGGGGGTTTCTGTTTCACAACATATTGTCTCCGCACCACCTTTTGGAAGCCCTCTTTGTCTTTCCTTTGTCTGTTATCGGGTTTTATAGCCTTTTCACCAGTTTTGCACTCTTGATCAAAATGTCCCATCTTCTTACACTTCTTGCAAAGTATAGGTTTCCACTCATAAGTTACTTTCTGAGTGACTAGTTCATCCTTTACATTGATGAAGTGGATTTCCTCAAGGTACTCTTCATTAGTGTTCAACTCAACAAGCACCCTAGAAAATTGCAAGCGGGTCTTATGACTTGTGGCTTGGTCTAAATTAATGACACTCCCAACAAGTCCAACTATCTTCCTAAGACTCTTCTCACCCCAATATTCCATCCTAAGTTTGGGCAATTGAATCCATACGGGCATGGTTGAGAGGCTACTTTTATCAGTTGACATCTCCCGTTTGCATGGTTTGATGATGAAGGGTTTGTTCTCAAATAAAACTCCATTCGACTCATAGCCTTTGTCCCTATCATCCATAGTTTTCAAACGTATAATGAAGACACCACTATCCACCATGCCCACAGTGTCGATATCCAAGTCTTTCCAAATACGTCTAACAAACCCATCAATTACATGTAACGGGGGGTTCGATCCGACCACATAACAGACCACATCACATTCCCAATAATTTATTTCCTCTTGCACATCAGACAAATCAATTTTGATGGGTATTGAAGTACCTGATTTGGGGGAGGAATGAATTTGAGGCACGGGCTGCTGCTTGCTGATTTCATCCTTAAAGACGCATGGTCCTGCTGTTGGTTTCTTCCCATGAACAATATCCACCCAACTTTGCGTGGATATCTCATTCTCCATTCTCAATTCAGCTGAATTGGAGTTGGTCTGAGTTAGGGTTTGCGATGCTGATGTTCGAGGGCTCCCAGACGCTGCTGCATCCTCTTTCTCCTCCATTCTGTCCTTAGTCTGGACCGGAGCAACCTGCCGGTGTTGAAGCTCCGTCTTCCTCGGCCTGTCGAGGCCCTGTGCTTTGGCGGGTTCGCCCATGCCTAGGTAGCAGGAGAGAACCAGGGGCGAAGGTTAGAGAGAAAATTAGAGTGTAGAGAGTGTTTTTTATTATTATTATTATTATTATTATTATTATTATTATTATTATTATTATTATTATTATTATTATTATTATTATTATTATTATTATTATTATTATTATTATTATTATTAGTATATATATGTAAAAGAAAAACAATTATTAATTGAAAATAATGTAGGAATTTGAAATATTATTGACTAGGATCGATAAGAAACCAAAAATAAATAGTTCGAGTGAAATACAATAATGTGATACAATACATTAATTAGTACTAGTAATAGTTTACTTCCTCTTCACCCTCATCACTAAAATACTCAGTGTCATCCTCGTTTTGCTCGTCACCGGACAATATTAAATCATCATTGGCATCTTCGTCGAGAATTGTTGTCGACGGTTCTGGTTCATCATCACACTCAATAAATTGTCCGAAACCAGCGCGAAGCGATGTCTCAACATTGTCTTCATAAGAGACCTGAAATTGTTTGCGTTGTTCCTCTTGGAATGCGCCCTCATCTATTTCATTGGAAGTAGCAGCACTAACTTGGTATTTCTTTGGTCTGACTTTGCACACAGCTCGCCAATCTCGTAAATCACGTCGTACACTTGGATATGGCATGTAGTAGACTTGAGTAGCTTGACTTGCTAGGACGAAAAGGTCATATTTTCCGTACGACCGTTTGATGTGAATGCCTACTATTTGGTAGTGTTCGTGTACATGTGTACCGCTTCCACGTCCATGAGGGTTTGGGTCATGCCAGTGACATTTGAATAAAGTCACTCTCTTGATTGGCATTGTCGGATATTCAAGCTGTATAATGTCTTCAAGCCAACCATAGAAGTCATCTCCGTCTTCACTATCATCGACTGCTTTAACACACACTCTGCTATTGTCTGCATCTTTTCTCGTAACGTGTGTGTTAGTGTGAAACTTATAACCATTGATTTAACAAATATTATAAGTTTTTGCGTATTTCAAAGGTCCCTGTGCCATGTCTTTCAGTATTTGACCGTTCGTAGCATAATCGAGATGACCGGCAAAAGCCTGTAAATACAAAAAACAAAGTTAGATTAAATAAACAATAATGTCACTCTAAAGAGAATATATACTTACGTATTGTTTGAAGAATATTGGAAATTGCTCTTCGAGTAAAGCATCAAACTGGTTACGTGGCATCGAAGAAGGCACGGTAGATTGTAGTTGACTTGTGAACCTTCTCAGATAGGGTTCAACCTCAGGACAATTGATCAGAACATACTAGTGTGCAATTTTCAGATCTTCGGGATCTAACAATCTTGTTTTACCCCTTCCATGAAATCTGACTGGGTGAGTGAAAATCGTCAGGACACCTGATCTATTATCGCCATCGTCGTGCATAGGAAGGTCTCTTTATCTACATCTTACCTCTGGTTCGAAGTAATGAGATACAAAATGCGAAGCCTCTTAAGTAAGATATTGATTGCACATTGATGCTTCAACACTGGCTTTGTTTCCAACATTGAGTTTCAGATGACGTAAGTACCTAATTGTAAATAAATATATTAATTAGACATGACAAATCAAATAAATAATAAAATATTAACATTAATTGAATGACGTGCACATACCGTTCGAATGGGTGCATCCACCTATATTGAACGGGTCCAGCTATTCTTGCCTCGTATGGTAAATGGACGGGTAAATGCTCCATGCAATCAAAGAATGATGGGGGGAATATCTTCTCTAGTTTGCAAAATATAACTGGGATTTCCGACTCTAATTTCATCATGTCTGACGTTCTCAGTCATGGTGAAGTTATCATTTTGAAAAACAAGCTTAACTCAGTTAGAACCTCCCAAACAGGTAGGGGGAGCAGGTCACGAAAGGCAATTGGAATTAAGCGTTGCATGAAAACGTGACAATTGTAAATTTTCATTCCGAATATGGAATGTTTGTTCATGTCAATGTTCCTAGCCAAGTTGGACACATAACCATCTGGAAACCTTAAGGTCTTCAGCCAGTCAACCAGAGCATAAATTCCTCTATCATCTAGAGTATACGATGCCATTGGGATTTCGTTCCCCACAGGATGCAACGCACTTCTGATATCGAGCTCTTACAAGTCTCTACGTGCAGGAATATGATCCTTTGTTCCCTTTTCAACGCGCATCACTGTATTAAAAATGTTATCGAAAAAGTTCTTTTCAATGTGCATCACATCACAACAATGACTGATCATATTAGTTTTCCAGTACGGTAAGTCCCAAAACACACTTCTCTTTTTCCACCCCCAGTATACGGACCATAAGTGTCGATATATTTACGTGCACCATCCTCATATACTTTCTTCATCCCGTACATGTTAAGCTCCGCAAGTAACTTAACACTTGTGCGAATTGGTGGGGCATGACCCTCCTCTTGAACCCTTCCCATGAAGTCAACCCTGTCCCTTCTGAACGGATGACGGTCAGGCAAAAAACCCTGTCCTTTCTGAACGGATGACGGTCAGGCAAAAAAAAACAATGACAGTCAAACCAACACATCTTCCTACTGTGTCTCAGATAAAAGGCCTTTGAATCGGACATGCAATAAGGACATGCATTTTTACCGTGAGTACTCCATCCAGATAACATCGAATATGCCAGAAAGTCACTTATTTTCCACATCAATGCCGCTCTAAGACAAAAGTTCTACCCCGTGTACACATCATATGTCAGGATGCCCTCTCTCCACAACATCTTAAGCTCCTTAATCAAAGGCTGAAGGTAAATATCGATGTTTTTCTTATGATTATTAGGCCCTGGCGCAATGACTGTCAAGAACATGTGTGGTGTCTTCATGCACATCCACGGAGGGAGATTGTATGGTGTAAGGATTACTAACCATGATGAATACTGCCTTTCTGAGCATCCAAACGGATTAAATCCATCTGTACACAAACCAAGCCTTACATTTGTAATCTCGGCAGCAAAATCTGGGTGCGTTGCGTTAAAATGTTGCCAGGCCTCTAAGTCTGACGGGTGACACATTTCCCCCTCTTCGTTGTGGTGCTAAGCATGCCATCTCATTTTACTGGATGTCACTCGAGACGCATACAACCTTTGTAAGCGTGGACCTATCAAAAGATATATAAATTGTTTCCTTGGAATTCGTCTATTTCCAACATCGTCTCTGACCCACCTTGTTGTCGAGCACGAACGACAATGTCTTGCATTAGTAGTACGACCCCAGTAGATCATACATCCATTAATGCAACAATCAATCCTCTCTGATGGCAACCCAAGCCCCGCTATTTGCTTATTTTTGTCATAAAAACTGAATGTCATCGCATTCGGTTGAGGTAAAGCCTCCCGCATCAAAGTGCACATATCGTCATACATCCCCTCGGAGCAATTATGTTCTGTCCTTAGATTCGTCATCCTCCGTATAATCGACATCTAAGAGTAGTTTTTGCAACCTTCATAAAGTGGATTGTTTGCAGCACTGAACATTTCAAAAACTTTTTCGCCTCCGGATTCGGCTATTCCGGAATCACATCATCAGGCGACTGTGCCTCCACGTAACCGTGGTCGTTTTGCGGAAACATATTTTGTCCGTCTCCGGAAATCTACTAGCAGCAGCATCATGAACCATACGAACGTAATAATTTTCCTTTGGAATCGCGTCTACGGGTACTACATCTTCAGGCGTCTGTTCCCGAACAAACGCGTTATTGCCGCTGGCACGTTCATCGGCGGCAATATCGTAATGATACCTCCAATCGTAATAATCTTCCACAAAACCTTTTCTTAACAAATGCTACCTCACATCATTTGGATTTTTAAAAACATTTTTTCATTTCACGCAAGGACATCTATTTTCTGATGAACGACTTTTTGACAGTGCAAATTTTATAAATTCTTCTAATCCCCTAATAAACTCTATATTAAAAAACCGTCATCAAATTCTCTCTCGTACATCCAATTTCATTTGAACAAATAATAACTATTGTCATCCGTCATTGCGTATACCTATATAAAAATTAAAAATACAATCAAGTATATAAAAACTAAATGCAAAAATAAACAAAAATAACACATGCCACAACCCAAATTGATACATAAAATAATCGTACATAATTAAAAAAAATATTAAACTAATATAATTAATTTTTAATTTTTTTCATTATCATAAAAATACCAATATAAAATAATATTAAAAAAATTAATATGTAATAATTTTACACAAATAAAACAAATAATAAACATATAAATATCATATTATAAACATGTGTAAATATAAATATATACAATAATAATGATTTTCATACATGTATAAATTGAATTAATTATAAATATAATGTCAAAAACTACAAGTACACCTTTCCACGTACATGTAGAAAATTAAATAAATACAATTCAAATACCTTTCCGCGTATCTAGCTTTGTTGCGTTCCTTCACGACCAAATACTATATAATGTATATATGAATATTTTGGAAATTGGCGTATGCAAAACGAATAACATATAGCTGTTTATATAAGCAAAAAACCAAATTGCATGCGACCAATCAAGCGACTAGAATCCATTATTTAAAAAAGAACGGGTTTTTTTTCCGCTAACATGCCTGTGCGACATGTTATGCGACAAAAAATGTTTAGGTGACAAAATATGCGACGTTGTATCATTGTCGCATGCTGGTGACAAAGCCTTTCAGTCGCCAGTTTTGACGCCTAACTTCTCTCCTCAGAATTGCGTTTTGTCTCCAAATGAATATGTTTTTGTAGTGATAATAATCTGATTCCGTATCATTATATGTTTTCTCATGTCAAGACTTGAATAATATACTTTTCAATGGTTAAATGTGGAATTATTCATAGTTAATAAGTAAAAAGTATATTTATTTAGGATTTTTTTTTCTTTTTTTACAAGGATAACTTATTAAGCAATTTTTAGAGTTAAGGGTAAACCACCAGCAAATATATTGCAAAGGTTGAATTATTATTGAAAATAATTTAAATATAAAATTATTTACAACGGATGAGCGAAAATGTGAAATTATGTTTATGATAATATTTCCAGTTTATATTGTTTGTACATAATATATCATTATATGCTTTAGGTCAATTTCTATTCTTAAATTTTTATTTATAATTTCAGGTTTCGAGAATTCAAACATTATCTCGAATCACGCATGTGGTATACAATTACCTAACACAAATTCTCACAAAAGACGATCTATAGCATAGACTAGCAAAATTGGGCCAGCCCATTTTGCCAAATCAGTTTTTATCCTTGAAAAATTGAAAAGAAAAAAAAATTAAAAAAAAATAATAATTGTTGTGCAGATTTCCCATACGTGGGAATTGAGGAGCATTGGAATATGAAAATTTCTTTTATCATTAACTGGTATTATAATGAAGAAAGAGAGTGGGATTCTCAACTTGATTCTTAAACATGAAGGAACCAAAAATCAGAAATGGGTTTTCTATTTTTTCAAAAATTTCTCATTTCTTTCATCATTGGAATATGAAGATTCTTCAAATCTTTACTATTTTTAATTAGTTTATTTTATTTTCGTTTTTTTATTGCTGTTTTCAAATCTTCAACTATTCTTTTTTTTTTGTGATATGGGTGGAAATGGTTTTTTTTTGTTCATTTGATTTTCATAGAAATGAGTTTTTTTTGTGATTTTCGTTATAATTTCAATATCTACTTTCAAGATCTACTTTGATTTTGAATAGGCAGACTTGTTCATCTCCTTCTTCTCCTTTATTTTTTGAAGCTTCAAGATCTACATTTCTAGGTATTATTTTCTTTGAATTTGAGATTCAATTTGTACCATTTTTTGTTTTATTTTCAATTTGTACCATTTTTTGTCTTTGAATTTCGACAGGGACTTTGAAGATCTACAACTAAGACCGTCAAAGCATATGGCGCAAATGCAAAGCTCAATGGCACAGTGAAGGCTTTAGGAATCATGCTTTTGTTCTCTTGGTTCATCTGTTTTGTCATTGTATTTTTTCTTATTTAGCAATGTACTAAAATTCATTATTGAAGAAATTGAAGTATATTTACTTATTTGGCACAACCCACTGTGTAAGTAACTTTTGATTTTACTCCACTTCTTAATATATTTGGGGACATATAGTTGCTTATTGGGATTTATATACAATTACATTTGGTATTATAATTGAGTACTTGACATAAAGTTGAACGTCCGGACTCAGACAATTACGTGCTTATTGTCATTATAACTACAAAACTTAGTCATTATAACCACAAAACTTAGTCATTATAACTCCAAAACTTAGTCATTATAAATCCAAAACTCTGTCATTATAATTCCAAAACTTAGTCATTATAACTTCAAAACTTAGTTATTATAACTCTAAAACTTAGTCATTATAAATCCAAAACTCAGTCATTATAATTCCAAAACTTAGTCATTATAACTCCAAAACTTAGTCATTATAAATTCAAAACTCAGTCATTATAATTCCGAAACTAAGTCATTATAACTCCAAAACTTAGTCATTATAGTTTCAAATATAGTACATTATAGTTTCAAATATAGTATATTATAATTCCAAATATAAAAGATCATAGTTCCAAATTCAATATATTATAGTTCCAAATTTGTTACATTATATTTCCAAATATAATACATTATAGTTCCAAATATAGTACATTATAGTTCCAAATATAATATATTATAGTCCCAAATATAGTACATTATAGTTCCAAATATAGTAGAATATAGTTCCAAATATAACTGTCGGTCATATAGATCTTCATCTTCATTGTCTCCGTTTTCATTCGATTTTTTGCAGCATCTTCATCTCCAACCGCCATTGATGAAGATAAAATAAAGAATAAATAAATAAATAAGTTATGTGTGCCATTGACGAAGCTTAAAGAATGTTTTCTTTTTTACATACATTAAAATGCACGCTTGCAGGCATTCATTACCTTCGTTGTCCACAATCAACACCATACCAAACCAATTACCAACGTATCAAAATCTTCCGACTCCAAGGAAAGTATTAAATTCAACTTGTTTTGCCAGCCGCCGGATTTCTATCAAACTGAATTTTGCCTTTGAAAACATAGTCGTTCACTATATTCTGCAGAGAATGATCGGAGTTTGTTAGTTAATGGAGACAATTTTATTGGAGATAATCTTAATCTTCATGGGTTCCAAAAAAAAGATGAAGCTTAATGGCAGACAATCTCTAAAATGATAATTTTTGGTTGAATCATTGTGGAATTGAAATGGCAAGGCAATCTTCATGGGTTCAAATGTCAGTTAATTAGAAGTAGGTTGTTGGAATTCCAAAGATGATAATTCCCACGCATCATAAAGATGCCAGTTATTTTAATTTTTTTTTTCTTTTTTTTTAATTGCTAAATTGTTTGGGCTGGGCTTTATGGATCCCGTCTATAGGATAGACCGTCTCCCATGAGACTTACTGATTACCTAATCAAGTTTATAATTTTATTCTCTTTAGTATTTGGGGAAGTATTTATTTGAGGAGTATCTCAGTGCACATATATATCTTATGGCCTCTTTGTGGAAGGAGTATGTATAATTTGTCCACTACCTTTCTCTCTTTTCAGACCCCAACTTATAAGGGATATTGGATGACTATAATTATGTTTATGACTATAAATATAACTATGACTAAACTCATAACATAAATATTTAAATATTTATTTATTAAAAATCTTATTGGTAGGCGGTCACATTACATTAATGATTAACCCACTAATTGAAATAAATTTTTGTATATATACGGATATAATAGTTTGAATTGTTGTTAAATATCATAAAATGTGGATATGATTTCATACAAAAAGTCGATAATTTTAATCGAAAATTTGAAACAAATAAGCAGAAATATATTAAAAAATCACATTATTGCCAACTTTTGAAACTATTTTCCAAGATAAGTAATTTTTCCCAAACCTGAGGTTTAGGGTTGTTCACACTTAGTAACAGCGAACGTAGGCAGAGGGTTCAAAAAAAGGATGATGCATTCGATCCTTCTTACTGGGGTGTCATGTGCCTTTCTTTGCACATGCCCAAATCATCTCAACCTATTCTCCCGCATCTTTGCGGAGATCGGTGCAACCCCTAACTTCTCCCTGAAGTCCTGGTTTCTTATCCTATCCATCATCGTATTTGTAACATTTGTAAAAAAATAAAAAAAAAAATAAAAAAATAAAAAAAATAAAAAAATAAAAAAAAAATATATATATATATATATATAATAATAATAATAAAATAAAATAAATAATAATTGTAACAGTAGAAATCTCCACGTTGAAAGAATAGCACACTAAGCCTTGTCTCATGCAGCCACCTCAAGCCAAGTTCTTAATCTCTTAGTTTTATTTTTTTTTTCTTTTCTTCCTAATTAAGTATCTCATAGTATAAATATATATTAAAAATTGTGTGTTTTAGTATAATTTAATTATTAAGAAGAGTAGAATTAATGGTCACAGGAGTCGTGCTAACAGCTTCTAGACGTGTATAAATCCAAATTAAGATATACTTGGCCCATAGAATCATAAGTTACAAAAGCACTTATGTTAGGCTCAATTCTATTTCACGGAAAGTACTGGTGCTTTAATTCATAAGTAATATGAACTTGTATGTCTTGAGGTCGGAAGTTCGAGACTCCCTTAGCCCATGTTCCTTAGATAATTATTCTTTTGAAATAATATTAATTGGGTATTAGTTGTTGTTCTGTGTTATATTCAAGATTATTTATTATTTTGTTGTAGTCTTGTTTGATTGTTAAGAGTAAATGAGTTTGAAACAAGATATTTAAGAGTATAAAATTATAATGGTATCTAAAAATTTTCTTAGTTAAATTTATCAACCAACTATTAGGAACTCACTTATGATACTATATATAGTTAGTACTAAGGAATTTCAATTTCCACGACATTAGCAAAATTTAATAATAAAATAATATTAAAACAATAATAATCATGTATAAGTGAATATTAAACATGATATAATAAATAAATAAATAAAAGTAATAATAATAACAAATAAAACTAAGGATACGTCACAAGTATAATTAAGGTACAAATATAATAATAATAAAAGAGAGATAACTAGAAACTCCCTCGCTCGGTTGCAAGAAGGACGTAGGGAAGAAGAGGGGCGGTAGCTCACTTTGACTTCCAAATAAAATATTAAACAAATATAGCAAATTATAAGAAAGCGAAGGAATTCGCAAAAGATAATAAGAAAGCCCAAGGTCGGTGCCGTAAGGGAATACTAACTTATTTTGGCCATCCGGCTTTCCGGAGGAATAGAATGTGCCGGTCCACCTAAGTGGGGCAGAATGCGGGCAACACCCAGACAAAAGGTACCAGTCCAGGGCGGTGGCATTCTTTATGACCCCGGGTGAGAGCGCATGTTCGTGATAACCCGAGACGGCATGCGGATAAGGAACTGGCTTGGCATGCTTGCAAGCACCAAAATTTTGAGGTGACGACCTCAGACCTCCACAATTATATATGTGATTGTGGGAGGAGTTAAAATATTAATAAGATACCAAGCAATTAGGATTCTTAAATAAGACTCAAAAGTAAAGAAATACGTAATGATTATTAAATTTAGGTTCTTGTTCTTTATTTCTTCCTGATTATGTATACTCAGCGAAAGCTGACCTATGTGGTTTTGTTCTTTGAACCTGTTCCTAAATGGGGAGGAGCAGATAATGAAGAAAAGTTGGCCAAAGATGAGTAAGAGACAAGCTGGAAATAAAAGCGACGATTCCAGACCCGACTATTATCAGACGTTTCTTTTGATTGCATACGAGCGATTTTGTGAAATATTATAATATAATGTAAAATTTCCTTTCCTAGACTAATATTATGTTTAGCCATATAACGGATTATAGTACAACTATCTATATAATTATGTAATTAATTAAAAGTTTATAAATTAAAATGTTTCCTGTTTTAGTAATATCGGTTTGACTTATATTACTGAAGTAACAGTCTTGTAAATTACCAGCTTCCGTTATTATATAATATTAATTATGTTTTTAGTAGTTTTGACTTTACGGACTGTTACACTTGGTATCAGAGCCGAAGTTTCCAGACAATTTTGCGGACGATGATGCGGACATTTTAGAGTGATCTGAATCATGCGTGCGACTTTCAAAGCGCTGTCGTATTTTAGACATGGGAAATCGATTAGGAGTATGTTGCAATATTTTGGGATTACGATTATATGACTAACCATAGTTAGGATCACCTTGAATTACCAATACCAAGTTGATAAATGAAATTAAGGAGTCATACGACTAAAAATTGGGTAAGAAATAATAGTAAGGTGTAGTACTTTAAATTGCTATGATTTGAACAAATTATTGGAGGTTTCAACCCAAGAGAGCATATGGTGGATTATTAGATAAATTCTTTTTTTACTTACAGCAAGTTTTATAATTTTGTAGATGTCATCCGGTAGTGGGAATTATAGCAGGACGGATTCACGAAGTCAGAATTCTCCAATTCCAGAGGAACCCGATAGACATTTATATTATTGCTCGGATTGGCGATTTGCAAAACGTGCTGCCAGGTCTACTATGGATTATATACATATGTATAACGATATGGTACCTGTCGATCAGAACGTATATTTACAACCAAGAGTGCAGTCGTATGCGATCATAAAGACCTTACCGCGATATTTCCCTATATGGAACAAATTTTGCAAAGTATATTGGGGGCTATTAAGTCATTATGTACATTACCAATGGATGGACCAAAGACAGATGGACAACATAGACAAGAAATCGATTTGGTGGAACGTTACTCCAGGTGAAGTTCTTGACGAGATAGATAGAACCATGAGAGTCGCAGCTACAGAAATGCTAGGGCCTGATCATCCCTATTGGATAGACATGGAAAATAGGATTACAACGCGACAATTAGGTCACGACCAGGAGCGACTTCAGTCACAAGAAATCTCTACACACGAGTCAAGACCAAGTCCAAGGAGGAGACAAGATGAAAGACGATCCTACATGAATACCCATAGTTTAGAACAACAACAAACACCAACGCTGATATTTTCGAAACGTCAAAACCTCGAGATACGCTCAAAAACTTGCACAGAAACGGGACCATCCAATACTCGAAACGATCTTGCAGAAGGAGTAGAGACTACCAGCAGCACGAGTAGTGGAGGATCCGAATACACTCCTTCAGAAGCTTCTACCGATGCAACGTCAGAAATTAGTTTAGCATATGAAAATATTAACTGGCTTAAGAAACAATACCATAAGTAAGATTGTACATAAATATGTAACTATAAGTATTGATAAATAAATAATAATAATAATAATAATAATAATAATAATAATAATAATAATAATAAATATCAAATTATATGAATTAAGAGTGTATGATTTTTTTTTATTTTTATGGAAAGGGAAGGTGAGTGAATAAAGAATAAACTTTATAAGAATTACAATAATCCTTAATCTGGATTTTAACAAATCTGCAGAGTATGGCAGAAGATGGACAAGTAATAGGCTCTCAAGAGGTGAATGCGCAGGCGATACTCAACATGAATGAACGACTCCTTTCCTTGCTAGAGACACAAATGAAGAATAAAGATGAAGACGACAATAAGTTTTACAGTCGCCTTGCCATACATAAACCTCGATCGTATGATGGGGAGATCGATCCAATTAAGTTTGAAAATTGGATAGCATACATCGAGAAGTTGTTGGATATTGTGGAATGTCCTGCCCATCTTCGAGTTAAATATGCTTCTTTTTACTTTGAAGGACAAGCAGATATGTGGTGGAAAACAATTAAAGATCTACCAACAACAGTGGAATTAACTTGGGAGGCATTTCTGAAGCTCCTGAGAGAAAGGTTTTATCCTCCAGCATTACAAAGAAAGTTGGAGTTAGAATTCCTTCATCTAAAGCAAGGAAATAGAAGCATAATTGAATATACAGCGAAATTTACTGAGTTAGCAAGGTTTGCTTCTGATTTCATGGCAACAGAAAAAGTGAAAGCTTCGAGATACTTTGAAGGACTTAATTTCAAATATCAAAAGCGAATTGGCCAATACACTACATTTCAAGAGATATACGATCGAGCCTTAGAGCAAGAACGCATTGATGAGAATGAGGCAGCTGTTTTAAAAAGAAGAAGTCTTGGACCAGAAAGTGCAAGTAAAAGGTTAAGAATAGAACCACGGACGGGTACAATTGTGCCACGTAACCCAACTATTCAAAGTTTCCAAAGAGTTAATATTCCTCCTTCGAAGCAATGTGTTAAGTGTGGGAAGCATCATCGAGGTCGAGATTGTGACGGGAGAGTAATATGCTATAAATGCCAGCAGGTAGGGCATATGGCTAAGGATTGCAAAACTAATCCATCTAGTATGATGTTTCCCAGACAAAACAATAATGGAAGGCCAACACCTCAAAATCAGAAAATGGGTTATGTGACAAACCCCCGCTTGAACCACGCACAAAGCCGGGGTAGAACAGTTGGAAAAGTGTTTTCAATTTTTGGCGAAG
Source organism: Amaranthus cruentus (assembly GCA_019425755.1). Classification (NCBI taxonomy): domain Eukaryota; kingdom Viridiplantae; phylum Streptophyta; class Magnoliopsida; order Caryophyllales; family Amaranthaceae; genus Amaranthus; species Amaranthus cruentus. The sequence continues at coordinate 10,330,637 of CM033454.1, forward strand.
AGCTGGGAGACTTCGAGGAGTTAAAAGAGTTAGAGTCTACAGGTGAGGTTCTAACTGGAACTTTTAATATTTTTTCGGTCCCTGCTTTTGTTTTAATTGATTCTGGAGCATCGCACTCGTTCATTTCCAAAACCTTTCAATCAAAAATAAATCCTTCACCCAAGCCAACTCCTTTTCATTTATCAGTCTGTTTACCTAATGGGAACATTGTTCTATGTGATCATATATTAAAAAGATGCCCAATAAAAATAGCAAACGAGTATTTCGAAGTAGATTTAATACCTTTAAAATTAGAAAGCTATGAAGTGATTTTGGGAATGGATTGGCTAAGTAAGTATCGGGCAATAATTGAATGTTATTCGAGGATAGTAAGATTAAGAACGAGTCAGGGGAATGAAGTTCGTGTTCAGAAACCAGAATTAGGGCATAGTTTAGTTGGGATACTTAATCAATTAGATGAGAAAAGAGAAACGATGAAGGAATTACAGAAGATACCAGTCGTAGTGGATTTCTCTGAGGTGTTTCCTGAGGAATTGTTAAGCTTACCTCCAAGACGAATAGTTGACTTTCATATAGACCTTATTCCTGGAACAACTCCAATCTCTAAACCTCCATATCGCATGGCGCCGGCTGAGCTTGTCGAGCTGAAAACTCAACTGGAAGACTTGCAAAAGAAAGGCTTCATCAGACCAAGTGTGTCTCCGTGGGGTGCACCTGTACTCTTTGTCAAGAAGAAAGATGGTTCATTTCGATTGTGTATTGATTATCGTGAACTCAATAAAGTCACCGTACGAAATCGATATCCTCTCCCACGTATCGATGACCTATTTGATCAACTGAAGGGAGCACGCCTGTTTTCAAAGATCGACCTAAGATCTGGGTATCATCAGATGCGAGTAGCGGATGCTGACATTCCAAAAACTGCATTCCGAACGAGGTATGGACATTTTGAATTTTTGGTTATGCCATTTGGATTGACCAATGCACCCGCGGCCTTTATGGACTTAATGCAAAGATATTTCAAACCATACCTCAATCAGTTTATTGTAGTCTTTATTGATGATATCTTGATTTATAGCAAGGATGAGGAAGAGCACGCTAAACATCTAAGGATAGTGTTGGAAATTTTGAGCAAAAATAGGTTATACGCAAAATTAAGTAAGTGTGAATTCTGGTTGAGGAAAGTCAAATTTTTGGGTCACATTATTTCAGAAGATGGTATAACTGTTGACCCAGAAAAGATTAAGGCTATCCAAGAATGGCCAATTCCAACTAGTGTGACTGAAATGCGAAGTTTTCTTGGATTGGCTGGATATTACAGGAAGTTTGTTGATAATTACTCAAGAATAGCGGTACCACTCACTGCATTGACAAAGAAGGGTCAAAAATTTCAATGGAATGATAAGTGTGACAAAGCATTCCACGAAATTAAGAAAAGACTAACCCAGGCACCGATTTTGACCCTGCCCTCAGGTTTAAAGGGATTTGAGATATACAAGGATGCCTCACAGGAAGAATTAGGATGTGTATTAATGCAGAATGGAAGGGTTATAGCCTATGCATCGCGTCAATTGAGACCACATGAGAAAAATTATCCTGTGCACGACTTGGAATTAGCAGCAGTAGTGTTTGCATTAAAGATTTGGCGTCACTACTTATATGGTATATCATGCAAAATTTTTACTGATCATAAGAGTCTCAAGTATATATTCACGCAAAAGGAACTTAATATGAGACAAAGAAGATGGCTAGAGTTGCTCAAGGATTACGATATGGACATTCGATATCATCCCGGGAAAGCTAATAGAGTTGCAGATGCTCTAAGTAGAAAACCATATAGACAGATAAACTTATTAATAATGGTTCCTCATGAATTGTATGAGGATATGAGAAAACTAAATATTGATGTTATTAAGAGGGGAGAAACAAATTATGAGCTTAATGCAATAACCGCGCAACCATCAATATTTAGTGAGATCCGAGAAAAACAGATGAGTGATGAATTCTTGAAAGATATACGTAGGAAATTCGAACAAGGAGAACATACCTCATTCCAAATTTATGACGATGGAAGCATTCGACTAAATGGAAGATGGTGTGTGCCTAAAGATAATGAATTGAGAGAGAGAATTCTAAAGGAAGCTCACAGTAGTCAATATTGTGTTCACCCTGGGAGAGACAAAATGACACAGGATGTCAAGAGACAATTTTGGTGGAAAGGATTAAAACATGATATAGCATGCCATGTAGCAAGATGTTTAGTTTGTCAAAAGGTAAAGTTTGAAAGAGATAAGACCCCGGGAATGCTACAACCATTCGAAATCCCTGAATGGAAATGGGATTCAATATCAATGGACTTTGTAGTAGGACTACCTAGGACAAGGAAGGGTTTTGATTCAATTTGGGTAGTGGTAGACCGGTTAACTAAGGTGTCAAGGTTTATTCCAATAAAAGAAACGTGGAGCATGAAGCAGCTAGCCACCACCTACGTCACAGAAATCGTTCGACTTCATGGTATACCTAAAAGTATCATCTCAGATCGAGACCCTCGATATTTGTCACACTTTTGGGAGCAATTACAAGAAGCCTTCGGGACAACATTAAAATTCAGCACTGCTTTTCACCCTGCAACTGACGGTCAAACCGAGAGAACAATCCAAACATTGGAAGACATGTTGAGATCGTGCGTATTAGAATTTCAAGGATCATGGGAAGAAAGACTACCATTGGTAGAATTTTCATACAATAACAGCTACCACTCTAGCATTCAGATGTCCCCGTATGAAGCACTTTACGGACGTAAGTGTAGAATGCCAATATGTTGGGAAGATCTAGATCGCATAGTCCCTGTGGGTCCTGAATTAATTCAGGAATCCATGGAACAGGTGCGGATAATTCGTCAGAAGATTAAAGCGGCACAAGATCGGCATAAATCTTATGCAGATAAACGGAGGCGAAAGCTTGAGTTTGATATTGGAGACAAAGTATTTCTTAAGGTATCTCCTACCCGTGGCGTTAAACGTTTTGGGATTCGTGGAAAGCTCAGTCCGAAGTTCATTGGTCCTTACGAGATTTTACGAAAAATAGGTGAAGTAGCCTACGAGCTAGCATTACCTATGGAATTATCCAAAGTTCACAATGTGTTCCACGTATCTCAACTACGAAGATACGTCCATGATCCCTCACACGTGCTAACATCTGAACCTCTACAGCTAGATGAAAACCTCAGTTATGAGGAACAACCACTGAGGATCATGGATAAACGAGACAAAGTCCTAAGAAATCAGACCATCCCTTTAGTCAAGGTATTATGGACAAATCACGGAGTGGAAGAAGCAACATGGGAAAGAGAGCTGGATGTGCGTGAACGCTACCCACAATTATTCTGAGGTAAACTTTTATACCTATCATAAGTTTCGAGGACGAAACTTCTTAAAGTTGGGGATAGTGTAACATTTGTAAAAAAATAAAAAATAAATAAATAAATAAAAAAATAAATAAATAAAAAAAAATATATATATATATATATATAATAATAATAATAAAATAAAATAAATAATAATTGTAACAGTAGAAATCTCCACGTTGAAAGAATAGCACACTAAGCCTTGTCTCATGCAGCCACCTCAAGCCAAGTTCTTAATCTCTTAGTTTTATTTTTTTTTTCTTTTCTTCCTAATTAAGTATCTCATAGTATAAATATATACAAATTACAAAGGCCATAGCTCTTTTACTCTACGGACATATAAATTTTCCTTCTTTGTTTAATTATATCCTTACTTTTCTCTTATTCCATTCGAGAAACTTATCGGACGTCGGCGACATAACGATATCGAACTCGAGCTGTTATTCCTATAAATCAAGGTATACATCTCCATTAAAAAATTTTCTTAAAATTATGTACTTAGAAATATATATGTTCTAGGAAACAAGATGTGTGTTTTAGTATAATTTAATTATTAAGAAGAGTAGAATTAATGGTCACAGTAGCTCCGTTGCAATCGCTTCTAGACGTGTATAAATCCAAATTAAGATATACTTGGCCCATAGAATCATAAGTTACAAAAGCACTTATGTTAGGCTCAATTCTATTTCACGGAAAGTACTGGTGCTTTAATTCATAAGTAATATGAACTTGTATGTCTTGAGGTCGGAAGTTCAAGACTCCCTTAGCCCATGTTCCTTAGATAATTATTCTTTTGAAATAATATTAATTGGGTATTAGTTGTTGTTCTGTGTTATATTCAAGATTATTTACTATTTTGTTGTAGTCTTGTTTGATTGTTAAGAGTAAATGAGTTTGAAACAAGATATTTAAGAGTATAAAATTATAATGGTATCAAAAAAAAATTTCTTAGTTAAATTGATCAACCAACTATTAGGAACTCACTTATGATACTATATATAGTTAGTACTAAGGAATTTCAATTCCACGACATTAGCAAAATTTAATAATAAAATAATATTAAAACAATAATAATCATGTATAAGTGAATATTAAACATGATATAATAAATAAATAAATAAAAGTAATAATAATAACAAATAAAACTAAGGATACGTCACAAGTATAATTAAGGTACAAATATAATAATAAAAGAGAGATAACTAGAAACTCCCTCGCTCGGTTGCAAGAAGGACGTAGGGAAGAAGAGGGGCGGTAGCTCACTTTGACTTCCAAATAAAATATTAAACAAATATAGCAAATTATAAGAAAGCGAAGGAATTCGCAAAAGATAATAAGAAAGCCCAAGGTCGGTGCCGTAAGGGAATACTAACTTATTTTGGCCATCCGGCTTTCCGGAGGAATAGAATGTGCCGGTCCACCTAAGTGGGGCAGAATGCGGGCAACACCCAGGCAAAAGGTACCCGTCCAGGGCGGTGGCATTCTTTATGACCCCGGGTGAGAGCGCATGTTCGTGATAACCCGAGACGGCATGCGGATAAGGAACTGGCTTGGCATGCTTGCAAGCACCAAAATTCTGAGGTGACGACCTCAGACCTCCACAATTATATGCGGATAAGGAACTTGTTTTTAGTAGTTTTGAACTTTACGGACTGTTACAGTATTACCACACATCCGCCTCAGCATACGCATCTCTGTTACTTCCATTCTCTATTCGAAAACCTTCTTTACGGGCCAACATTCTGTCCCATATAACAACGACGACCTGATTGCAACTCGGTACATTTTGCCTTCTAATCTCATTGGGAACTTCTTATCACAGAGCACCCCGGATGTTGCTCGCCACATAAGCTAGCCCACTTGTATACGATTAGTAACGTCTCCATCAATCTCCCCATCACTCTGAATCACCGATCCCAAGTATTTGAACTTAGACGTACATGCAACAACTTCTCCCCCTACAGTCACTTCCGGCTCCCCTATCGATTCTGTCCCACTGAAATTACATCGCAAGTATTTGGTCTTCGTACGACTTATGCGTAACCCCTCACTCTCCAAGGCTTCCCTCCACTCTTCCAATTTACTATTAGCCTCCTCTTTGGTCTCTGCGGCCAAAACTATATCATCAAATGATAAGTAGTGTAAAAAATAATTAGGGTGCAACTAATTAAACGAGGAAGTATAATAGATCCATAGAGTAGTAATTTGTGTTTTCTATTTATATAACATTTTTTCCACATAATTAACCTTAATCATATTAATTTTAATACTTTTAATGGTTATAGTCCCATATGTTTTCCACTAATTTTATTCAAATATTTTTATTATACTTATGTTGTAACATGTTTTCATTACATAAATGGTTCAATTGTAATGCAATATTTTAGAAACTTCATCAAAATGTCACAATTTTTAAAGTATTATTGTAATATTTCAATCTTAAATTATGACACTTCCTACAAGCATCACCAAATCTTTTGGTCACATTTGATAAATAACATGATATTGATACTTTAAATGTCACAATTGGCACTAATGTTTGAGATTTGCTAGGTAAATAACAATTATTTATCAATTTGGTAAATCAATTATAGATGGCAATTATATATCAGTTTATGACATTAATGATTTTGTTTCTTTTTCTCTTTTAATTATTTTTTTAGTTTTTTTTGTCTTTTTATGGCGATTTACAAATCATCGTGATTAACTCAGGTTTTCTACTATTATTTGTAGTGATTTTATGACGTTGAGCATAATCGAATATTTGATCCAAAACATGTAGTTGAATCAAAAATTTAAAAATAACAATCGCATATCCGACGTATCTGACACACGATGTCATTGAGGATTGTTGAAAAAAGTCCAATTGATTATTCAAAATATCCGATATTCGACATTTGAATTTAGTCCAAAATGACTTTTTAAAACATAATTTTATTCCTATGAATATCTGATATTCGAATTCACTTATAATATACGGATATCCAATATTCAAGTATCCGAACTAATTTCAGATGTTCGATATCCGATATCCAACTTTGCAAAAAATATCAGATATTCTGATGTCCAAATCTCAATAATTTGATATCCAAATCATACCCGATATTCAAAAATTTGAAACGGAATATCGATTCAAATTATATTTTCAAATTGAATATTGCAAGTTTCAAATTAAAAATCATATTGATCATCAGATTATTATGGTTAACTCTAGATTTCCCCAACTTTATTTTAAAATATACTTCCTTCGTTCCACTAAACTTGTTACATTTTACTTTTTACGCAATTCATTGGGTTATTTCGATCATTTATATATTGAATTATACACGTCTAAAAATTATAAAAAATTAATATGATGAAAGTAGGCGATTGATGATTCAAACAAGATCCCACTTGACTATATTTTTTGTTACACATTAGCTGCAATATACAAAATAAGGTTAAACGATGAATAATGTCAATAATAGAAATGTAGCGAGTATTTCAGAACGGAGGAAGTAATACTAATGTTTATGTTCCTAATATATTTTCCACTAACTTTATTTTACATATTTTTAATGCTTATGGTCACCATTTTTCTCCATTAGATTTTTTTTTCAATGAAATATATATCCACTATCTAATAGATTAAACTTTTGATATTCCCGTGAACATTTCAGAGATGAAAATAATACAATAACGTGCTGTTATAGTCTTATAGATGACTCGATATTTACCCGATCTTATAATCGAATCCTACTTAACCTGATTTCAAAATGTATTCAAAATCATATAAAAATTAATGTGGATATAATACTTAACTATACCAATTTATAACACGTGACCCCATATCGACCCGATGACCTGAATAAACACGTGATGTTCGTGCATAAAATAAAATTAAAAAATCCACCATCGTCGTCTCAAGTATTAGTTATAGTAATGGCATCACATCTCAATTGTATCGCCATCACTCCCTTTAAATTCAATTCACCTTCTTATTCATTCTTTCTCCTTCACAATCCACCATCTCTACTTGTCTCTCCTAATCATCTCAAATCTCCACGCTCCTCGTTTTCTCTCCTCTCAGTTTCCTCTTCTTGTTTCTCTCCACTTTTAACTCGATCTTTGGCCACTTCAAATATGGGTGACATACTTGCTGATTCTACCATGGATGCTGTTCAAAGAAAACTCATGTTTGAGGATGAGTGCGTCCTTTTTCTTTACTTTTTACAGATTCCCATTTTGTTCAAGTTCAGGGTTTTTTTTTGCTTACTTTTTTGTTTGATGGGTTTTGATTGATTGGTAAAGTTATAGCTTTTTATTGCTTTTTGATGTTTTAGAAGTTGTGGGTTTAAATTTATTTGATCTGGGTTGTGCTCGTTTTGCTTTAATTCTGCTAAATTTACTCATTTCTGTGTTGTTATTGTTTTGTTTTTACCCTTTTTTGGTGCAAGTCTCAATCTTTTGCAGTTCTCAACCTTGTTCTTTTAAATTTGTTTGATTTTGGAGATGATGGTTTGTACAATATTGATGCTACTTGATGAAAAACACGACATTCCATTTCATCAATGAATTCAATTCATTCCTATAAATGGGGTATGGAATGGTCGGATGTTGTAATCTTACCTTATTAGTGTCAACAAAGTTGTTTTTATACACCTTTAGTTGATAAAAAAGTTTGGCTTATTTGCTATATAGTTGATTGTTTGTCTGTATTAAGAGAGTTTTGCAAAAACTAGTGAATGATGCTGTTAGATAAAAAGCTTTAGACTTTTGATGTCTGATGTTGATGGCTAAATCATAGACTTTTGAATTGTGTTGATTTTTCTATTAATGCTATATTACAATGCAATAATCGGTGAAACATAATTCGCTAGTTAGTTAGCATTTTGAATTCGTGATTCACTCAAAATCGCTCTAAAATAGCCTAAAGCTGATCTTAGTTTTCTTTTCTGGATTCGTGAGGCGATTAGAATCATGTGACACTGGTAATAATCTAATCTTGTTTATAAATACAATGTGATCTTCCTTCTGTACTTTTGTGACCTTGTCGATTTCGCTTTGAATCTTAGTTTTAATATAAACCAGGAACTTAGATGAAGAACCCTGAGGCCTGATGACTTTTTGACATTAATTTGCAAAATTTTAATGCTTATGACCTGTGTTTTTGGCTTGCTTTTGTTAACATCTTTGTCATCAGCTCGTCAACTGAGATAAGACAACGATTATAGATAAACTTGATTGTCTTCTTGACTACATTTCATGTCATCACAACATATTCACAACATAGTCTGTGTACATTCTAGTGATTGAGTGCATTAGATTCTAATGATTCTTCTATTTTCTGTCTTCTAATATCTTGTTTAACTATTTTGCAGATGTATCTTGGTGGACGAGAGTGATAATGTCGTTGGTCATGATACCAAATATAACTGTGAGTTTCTGTGCGAACTATAATTATTTGTCGACATACTTTTCATCATTAAGAAATGTACATACAAGGTTTACCCATATCTGTGCTAGACTTCGAATTTTCGACGTATGTGTTTCTGCAATTGGTGCTACCTCTAAATCAACAATCTACTGTTTTTGACAAGTTGGGGATTGAGAATTTACATTTTCTTTGATTATGTTTTCGCATTAAAAGGAGTTTTGTACTGCCTCGGCCTTATTTTTGTTTTTGTCACTTTTCCCAGAAGCTCACATAAAAGGGAATTGTGAGAAGAACAATCAAAAGGCGGAGGTAGTGGATTTTGTCACTCAACTTAAGTTTGTGTGATGAGCACCATTTTGTGGCCCGTGTGCATGATCAGTTTTTCTGAATTATGGCCATGTTGATACCTGACGAGATAACTTTTCTAATCTCTTTTTCGAGCATTGCTGTGTTTGACTTGTTTTGCTTGCCCTTTAGTTGATAAGTCTTCCATTTCGAGTGATCTCTAAAACTCGAAGATAGTTAGATTTGTTGTTTTACATCTCTCTAAAATTCGAGCATTGTTGTGTTTGACTTGTTTGCTTACCCTTTGTGCATTTTTACATCTTATAGGTCACTTGATGGAGAACATTAATGCGGGAAAGGCACTTCACAGAGCTTTCAGTGTGTTTCTGTTCAATTCTAAATATGAATTATTGCTTCAGGTATTCCATATGCTTCACTATCTGAAGTTTACCAATGGCTGTTGCTTTGGGTCTGATCACGACATTTACCTTGACCTAGAAAGAGAACAAGATTGCATCTTTAGGATGCATGATGAACTAGTGGAACATTCGTTCCATCGTTTTTAATTTAGCCTTCCTACAATCCTATTCATAATCTTCTTCGATGACATGTCAAGGAACCAACTCAACTAAAAGCTTAAGCTGATGGTTGAGGCCTTAGGATATATTATATACTCTAACACGCCCCTTCACACAAGAGCCCTTTGACATGAAGTGTGGATGCAACACATACCCTTTTCAAAAAGGCGCTAAATATTCCACTTTAAATGAGGGGTGATTGAGATTCGAACCCCTAATCTCTTGTCACGATGGCTTTTGATACCATGTCAAGGAACTAACTCAACCAAAAAACTTAACCTGATGGTTGAGCCCCTTGTATATGTTATATACTCTAACACTATGCAGTCTAATGATAATATCGATACCATATGTTTACTTGACCTAGCTGAAGCTTGTCCGTCATTAGTTTCTTAGATAAACACAGTGGCTTGTCTTCATCCTACCTGTTAATCAGGCCTAACATATTTCACACCGTGCTGTTGTTATGATTTTGAATGTTCAAAAAATTCAAATAAGCATCTCTTTAAGGGTTTAGTAGCCTATATACTCGATCTAAATGTTCGTCGATATTTAAGTTCAGGCTGTTGTGTTGATTTTAGTGTTGTCATTTATAGTTCCGCTGTGATTGCCCTTTTTAGCTATCACTTATTCTACTGACCCTTGCTTTTAAGTCCTTCAAAGTCGCATATTTTATCATCTTTTGTGCTAGGCTATACGGGATTATTTTGAATGGAATTTATGCTAGACTTAGATGTATTTGTCACTTTATGAGATAATGCTGCAAAAATTAGCTCGTAATATTTCGTTTTCTGTACAGCAACGCTCTGCCACAAAGGTAACTTTCCCGTTAGTGTGGACCAATACATGCTGCAGTCATCCCCTATATCGTGAATCAGAGCTCATTCAAGATGATGTTCTTGGTACTTATCATTTCATTCTCCTAATTTTTATTAGTAAAATATTAGGGTTGGAGCGTTTTAAATCGATTTCTTTTCACATTTTAGGTGTGAGAAATGCGGCTCAGAGGAAGCTTAAAGACGAACTGGGAATACCGGCTGAAGAGGTGCCAGTTGATCAATTTACTCCACTTGGACGTATGTTGTACAAGGCTCCATCCGATGGAAAATGGGGAGAACACGAACGTAAACTCTTTAACTTCCCATTTCACTTGTTCCATATTTTCTTTATGACCCCTATTGACTTTGCACTGCACCATGTTTCAGTTGATTATCTGCTGTTCATTGTAAAAGATGTCTCGATGACACTGAACCCTGACGAAGTGGCTGATGCCAAGTACGTTAGCAGAGAAGAACTCAAGGAAATTTGCCGGAAAGCCGATGCAGGCGAGGATGGTTTGAAGTTATCTCCGTGGTTCAGGCTTGTCGTCGACAACTTCTTGTACAAATGGTGGGATCATGTTGAAAATGGGACTATCAAAGAAGCTTCAGACATGCAAACCATCCACAAGCTTTAAACTGATATTTCATTTCATAACAGCAGTATTAATTTAATTTTCATTAAAATAAAATAAATAAAATACTAGTATTATTTGTGCTGTTATTTTCCTTAGCTTGTCCCACAATTGGTGTTGGGAAAGCTATTTGTAATTGGATTTTTATTAATTTTGGGTGAGTTTGCTGGAATTATAAGTTTAGAGTAAATGATGTATACTGCCCTCTTTGGTCTGTGAGGTTTAATATTATGAAATTATGAAATCATGGGAATTTGAATAAGCATCATTCTAATGCTGTTATTTTAATTCTCATATCAAAAGGGAGGTTTTTGAATGAGTTTTGAAAATTAAAGACTCATTTCAAGACTCGCTATATTTGACAGTATGAAATTATTGAGAGTTTTAATAGTAGGTGTTTTTTGTTAAGTTATTTTACTAGATAATCGCTATACAATACTAAGAAAAGTTGTTCTCCGGTTACAATATGAGAGTTTATGATGAAGTTATGAATATTTCTAAGTTAATATTCTAATGTGCTTGCACGGCTGCACTCGTCAACGGATTAAGAACCCATAAGTTACGATGGTAACTCATTTAGAATTGAGTTACCTCATATGTTGAAATAGTGAAAATTACTCAAAGGTTTGTTCAAGTCTCGAACATTTACATATCTATAGACTCTCAAGCCAAAACGAAGACTAACAAACTTCAATCCAAAACTCAACAACATGCAAACGCATTAGGCACTTGATTAGGGTCACCAAGGTCACGACCTTTCAGATCTGATCACAACCTCTGCAACTTCGGCTAACTCCATATCCTATCCTAGCTTATGTCCCTAACCCATCCTCTAACTTGTAACCTCCCTTAGTTGCCCTCTTAAACTAGTATTTCAATTTAATAAAACATTAAAAAAAACAAAAGAAAAAGAAAAAAGTTCACAATTTTGGACAATTTTAAACGGGAAAAATTAAAAACGGTTATGGTTGTAAGACGCTTGATAACATAGGGTACCATTAATAATCGAAAAAACTTAGGGGTATCATTGATAAAGTGCAAAAAGGAGTACCATTGGTAATTTCCCAAATTTATATTAGTCTCCTTTCCAATTTGCTCATTTGAGTAAATATTTTAGGAAAATTTGCTCAAAATAATCCCAACTATCACCCGTTGGCAAAAAATAATCCTAACTATCAATTATTTTTTAATAATCCCAACTATTCTCATAGTTTGTTGAAAACATATCCACCCCCTTGTTACCTGCTGGAACACATAATTTTTCCTTTTTTTTCTTTTTTTTTTACTTATTTGTTTAAAATTAACCATTCTCTTCATCCATCTATTAATCAAAAAAGAATGAAAAAAGTGGAAAAGTTACCTATTGCAGCGGGTTCAAAGAGAGGTGTGTATGTTTTCAACAAATTATGAGAATAGTTGGGATTATTAAAAAATAATTGATAGTTGGGATTATTTTTTGCCGACGGGTGATAGTTGAGATTATTTTGAGCAAATTTTCCAATATATTTTTTATCAAATTAGGCAAATTTTGAGGAAAACCAATCAGAATATAGTTATTGGTACATTATTTATGCAAAAATTCTAAAAAGAAAGCAAAAGAAAAAGAGAATCAATTTCTCTGTCTTACATTGATTAAAGGAAAAATTATAGAATTAACTGTGAATTACAGCCTTGATGTTTAAGCCTTTTGCAAATTACAGCCACGATGTTTTTTGCGAATTACAGCCACCACGTTTTAAAAGTGACCACCATTGCGGTCAAATGACCGGTTATGACCGTTGACAAGGAAATTTACCTTTGACTTTCCATTTTTCTGATTTTTTCTTTTTTTTTGAGTTTTTTTTTTCTTTTTCCTTTTTTAATTTAATTATTTCATCTCCAATCATCTTTCTCCCTCTTCCTCCTTCTTCTCCATCATCTTCATCCTCTTCATCCTCCATTAATCTTCAAAGTCACCATTAATCTTCAAAGACCCAGTTTCTCTCCAAAGTTCAAATTCTAAATTTCTTTCCCCTTTTCAAGAACCCTAATAAAAAAATACCAAATTGAAAGGGATGAATCTGATTGAACTAGTTCATATTAACATGTACTTGAACCATCCTTCACAACTCCCACCACAGCCATTATCGCCAATCCACCATTACTCTCCTTCTTATTGTAGTTGAAATCTTAATAACCATAGACATTCCAAAACTAACACTATCATTGCTAGATCTAATCTTTTCATCCAATTGCATGTGAATTTGATGATAATTTCACTAATTTGCCTATTTTACCTCTTATTTTTAAAGAAATTAGGTGATGTAATCTCTTTTTGGTTCTTAATTTTATCTTCGATAAGATATTTCTCAAAGTTTCACTAAACTCAAAGCTCAATAAACAATGGCGGAAATCCAAGCTCAATTCCACCATCTTCTCCTTTCCCCTTTTGTACAACAAAGCTTAAAGCTTAATTAACAATGGTGGAATCATAATATACCATATAGGTCCACATACATTTCTATTTTAAGCTGGTTTGTTAATTTTTTTTTCTCGTTTCTCTTTCTCCTTCATTGTAATTAGCATAATAGTGAAGATGTTTGAGCAAAGGTGAGGTTGGTTGGTGAATTGATTTTGTTTCTTCAATTATGTGAAATTTGTTTCCGCTTATGGATGAATGATAAAAAAGTAATGGCAACTGTTACCGTCAAGAAAGATACGTAAATGGATACAATAAATTTTTACCAAACAAAAAGTAAGAGAAACAATGTTACCATTCCATTACCAATTAACAAATTTAAACACTAAGGGGGTGTTTGGTTTAGTATTTTTTGCTATAGGTAACGGATTCCATTAACGCAATCCATTATTTGTTGTTTGTTATAAAAATTGGATAATTATTACCATTACTTGAGGGTAATGGTTACCATTACTTTGTTACCTCTTAAAAAGTTGTGGAAATAATTATCCTTTCTCTCCACATTCTCACAAAGCTATATACAACAAGTTCCACCATTAATGTCCCCCCTTATTAGTTATTAGTTTTATTGTTTGTTACCCATACTTTTTAATTTCTTATACCAAACAAAATTTAACAATAACACTTATTGTTACCTTTACCCTTTCTTATCAATTCCCTTTCTATTTCCTTTTCTCTCTTAATACCAAACGCTCCCTAAATGTAGTTCAATTAGGTTTATACCTTCCAATTTGGTATTCTTTGATTAGGGTTCTTGAAAAAAGAAAAGAAATCTAGGATTTGAACTTTGGAGATAAATTGGGTCTTGAAGATTAATAGTGACTTTGAAGATTAATGGAGGATGAAGAGGATGAAGATGATGGAGAAGAAGGGGGGAGAGAGAAAGATGATTGGGGATGAAGGAATTAAATTAAAAAAAGAAAAAAGAAAAAAAACTAAAAAAAAAAAGAAAAAATCAGAAAAATGGAAAGTCAAAGGTAAATTCCCTGGTCAATGGTCATAACCGGTCATTTGGCCGCAATGGTGGTCACTTTTAAAACATGGTGGCTGTAATTCGCAAAAAAACACATCGTGACTGTAATTTGCAAAAGGCCTAAACATCAGGGCTGTAATCACAATTAGAGACTACGTAATTTATAGGTTTATTTGCAAAAATCTACCTTATGTAAATTTTTTTTGCAAAAAACTACCTAATCTAACATATTTTTCTGCAAATGACTACCACTTACGAAAAATGTTAGTTGACCGTTAAGTTTGAGGATTTGACCAATTTGAGAGGTTGTCTATGTGGTCATATCTCCTTAGTCCTCGTATTTTTAAATAATTAAAATTAAAACACATAAATTAACAAAATAAAAATAAAATATATTTAACGCCGTTTTTACCCATCATAACGATTTTTTTTAAAAAAACGGACGTCGTGATTAACCTTAAAGGATAACTCTTTCGAAAATCCGGTTGAAACAAATACTTATTTGTTTATTTTTCAAAATTAAAGTAAAAAGATATTTAGCGTCATTTTTACCTATCATAATGATATTTTTTCAAAAATCGGATGTCGTGATTATCCTTATGAGATAACTCTTTAGCAAGTCTGGTTGAAACAAGTACTTATTCGCCTATTTAATTTTTTGAAGCCGCATATTAGAGATTACCCATAAGGATGTTCCGACCGTATTTTCGAAAAAGTTATCTCATAAGGGTAATCGCAACGTTCGTTTTTTAAGAATCATCGTTATGAAAAGTAAAAGAGTTATCACGACCATTATTGGCCAGATGCATCAGCCTTAGCCACTTGGTATAATTTTGATTTATCAGTTTTGATTGAAGAGGAATCTGTTAGTAATAGTTTCTGTGGGTTGTTGATTGGAGTTTAACTGTTTGATCAGTTGCAAGAGAGCTGACCCATGGTTACTGGTATAGTTTTGATTTGTCAGTTTTTTGGAATCGTCTTCCATTTTGTTATGGTCAGGTAAGGTAAGGTATGTGATGTAGCCGCTTGAATAATTTCTTCCTCAAATTCGTTCTGGCTCTGATACCATGATAAGAAAGAGAACACAATTTTGGGTTGAAGAATATTTATTCTGTATTTCTTCAATAGAATAACTGATACGATGGTTTGTATATATATAACAATGATAATCTACGATTGCCTAAAATAAAGATTTACACAATATATGAACTTCCATAATAATAATATTTTATGAACCATCTAGTGCTTGATTTAATCTGTTTCCATATTTTAACATGAGCATGTATCACTTTCCGGAGGAGAAACTTGTCGTTCGAATCTCGTTAACCCCTCGAATAGCGCTCCCCTTTACCTCAAACTATACTGTGTAGAAAAAAATAGAAATTTTTGGCTAGTAGACAATGATGCGGTAACGTCACTATCGGTGTAACCATAGCTACGTTCCGTGATCCGAGAACGTACGCCCCCAATCACCATGAAACGCAACCCAAATCACTCGAGGGACGTTCCGGTGTAGAAGACTTTTTTAAAAAATATTTTGGCCTTCATTTGCATATTAAAGAAAAAAAAGGATAAAAAATGAGATAAACCTAGAAATCTAAATGAATTCCCCTTGAAAATAATTTATTAAAGCAAAAAATATCATTTTAATTAATTTTTTTTCAATTATATATTTTATACATAATATATCTCGTACCTAATTGTTCTTGAGTCAATCTAGGTTGCGTCCTGTGTTTCCGTTTGCGTTCCCGTTCCTCGTTCCAAACCGAATGTTGTAACAATGGGTGTAACAACACAATGATGCGGTAACAGGAGTAGTGCTGCGGCTAAAATAAGTCCTAAGTATCATTCGAAACCATAAGATATTTCTTAATACGGCCCATAACGCGATTGTCTTACATCTTTACAACGCGGGTATCAATTTGCTGTTTTTGAAAACCTTTTTCAAAGCAGCCGACTACTGACATGATTGCTAAGTAATGAGCTTATGGGCTCTAATTTTGTAAGATACATGAATGCTAAACCTCTGAAGTGATTCGTAGATTGAATTTAGCGTTTTACTGTCCATGTGTCTTGATATTGATTTACAATGTAATGTACTGCAAGATACATAAACAGGAAACCCGTTGTTTCTCTTTTGTTTGCTCTATTTAGTTTCATAAACTGATGATTCATAGTAAGCTAGATCAATGTATGGATTCTGTTTACTACTATGGTCTATGTATAAAAAGTTCTACGTACTGGATGAAATTGGTGTAACATTCCATGCCTCCTTTGTATGCACTTTATAATATGTTTTCTTGAGTTTAACAATTAGGTGAAGATAACTAGGCCTCTACTACTTCAATTCTAGCAATATCGCTATTTAAGATTGGCTGCACCATGTGTTTCAATCGTGGAGGAAACCTATAACCCGAGGCTCATCTCTTTCCATGTATTTGCAAAGTATGAAATTATGGTTGTAGCAGTGGATGTTTTCTCCCAAACTTTCTTATATGCTTTTATCTGGAGGGGTTAAGATGAACTGTTAGTGTCTGATAGAATTTTGAAAAATGGGTCTGGGCAACCCAAACAAAAAGGAGATGAAGTAGTCCACTCATAAACCCAAAGACATTCGCTACTAAAAGCAATTGGTGATAGTAGGAGTTACTCTTGAATAGTTTGTAGTTTCTTAGTCATAGTTTGTAGTTTGTATAGTGAAATAAGATGTGCCCTAAGGTATAAAGTCTCTAACTTTATCCCTAATAAACACCCAAGACCTTTGGTAAGGGTGTTCTATGCAAACTAACAAACAAACACTTCAAATAAGCAATGAGAACAATAAGAGAAAGCAATAAACAAAGACACAAAGATTTACGAGGTTCACCCAATGTGGGCTACGTCCTCCTTGTGGTGGTTAGCTTGCTTGTATTATGTGAAGAAACAATGGAGTTCAAAGAACTCTTACAATGGAGTATTACACTAGAGAAGAAGAGAGAAAGAAAGGGTTTGTGTTTGGCTTAGGGTTAGAATACCTAGCTTCTCATGCACTACATTCACTATATATATAGGGGAGTATGTATGGATGCATGGGAGAGGGCCCCTACCCTAATAAATAACCCGTAGGATTTATCGCAAAACAGAACAGTGAGCAGCTAACCCTCGCTCGACCAGGTCGAGCGAATTTTGGCCTGGGTCGAGCGGAATACTATTTGGGTCGAGCGGAGATCCAGGAGGCTTCTGGATTGGTCGTGCAAGCTGGCTCGACTCGAGCAGCCTTTATATGGGTCGAGCGCTTCTACAAAATGGCGTGAGGCTGCTTCATTTGGGCCTCTAATCTTTGGGCCCACTTAAACCCACTCAAAACCATTCCTCACCATCTCACACACTTACATACACATCTCCATGCCATCAACCATGATCATACACCATCAAAGCATCATCAACACTCCATTTGGTGCACTCAAAGTCACACCAAACTCCAACATATAGTTTTGTGATTTTATCAATCAAAATACAAAAACATAAGTGAATTCATTGCAGTTTAGTAGACTAACATGGTAGAAGTTTACATTTTAGAATTTAGAGAGATAGAGAGCGATCAATCTTTTCTCATAGTGTTAGCCAACTAACTGTTAGTCGTTAGATATGTAGCCGAGTTAGTCTGCAAATGGTATCGGGTATCCGGAACTACACTAACATGATCCCTAACTTGCATATGATATCCTCATGCAGGTCCATAAAACATGGGTATGGTTGCAACTGCAAAAGTCTGTGATGCTAATTCACAACTAATACAAACTTACAAAGTGGTAAAATGCGTGCCCTACAACCGAACTTTCAGGTATATGGGCGACGACAAGTGTTCTCAAGGTATTTGAGGACAATGTCTTGATCCGAGAGTTTCTCGAGAAGAGAGGCAACGGTAGGATTCTTGTGGTCGATGGTATAGGGAGCTTGCGATGTGCGATATTGGGAGGAAATCCGGTGCAGCAGGTTCAGAACAATGGATGGTCAGGAATTGTTGTGAACGGGTGCATTAGGGATGTCAATGAGATCAACCGATGTGATATAGCGGTCAGAGTGTTAGCGTCTCATCCGATGAAAGCCAATAAGAAAGGTATAGGGGAAAAGCATGTACCAATTACGATTGCTGGAACACGAATTTGTGATGGTGAATGGCTTTATGCTGATACTGATGGAATTCTGGTTTCTATATCTGAACTTTCTGTTTGATCATATGTTGTGACTTGTGAGCAGTTTCATTATTGTTCGGTTAAGAAATATGTTTCATCACTTGATTGTATGTTTACAGTATTTTTTTTGGGTATTGTACCATTATAAGAGGTGTTCAATAATAAAATGTTTACACAACAACGTGCGTAAACCGTCCTATTCTAAAAGCACAATTAGGCCGGCCTATTGCAGGCGCGTGTGCTATACACGCGTGCGTCTATTTCCCTTCAAAATTCCATATTTTTGTTTTTTTTCATTTTTTGGCATTTTTCAATTTGGACCTTAAAGGTATCAATTTTGACCTTAAATATATCAATTTCAACGTAAAGTAGTACTGAAACATCAATTAAAGTAAAAATTTCAATTTGAACCTATAAGTGATCAATTGTGGCGTTAAACTGATCAATTTCTACCTAAATTGAAATTGATATCTTTAAGGTCAAAATTTTAAAATTTTAAAAATTAAAAAAAAAAAACTAAAATTAAAAAATTTAAAATTTTAAAAAAATTTAAAATTAAAAAAATTTAAATTAAAAATTTTAGAAATTAAAAAAATTTAAATAAAAAATTTAAATTTAAATTAAAAATTAAAAAAAAATAAGTTTTTTTTTTTTAAAAAATAAAATTGGAACTAGAATAAAGGAGTGAGAGATTGGAAGTAGAGTAAGGAAGTGAGAGATTGAAAGTAGATTAGAGAATAAGAGTGAAACATAGTCCACCCAAAAGTTAACTTGGACCAAGTCTACCTTAGAATTCCTCATCGACTATCGACCAATTTAGTCAATGACTCAATTGATATGTCCGGGATATCTCTTAATAGAATTGATAAATTTCTCTGTTAGCCAAGGCACATTTGCATTTGGGTTTCTAGTGACCCTCTCACAAGTATGTTCATTGGATAAGGTCTTGATTCCAAACGTGACCCTATCTGCTAATCTAGATGCATGAATTCTAAAAGAACACTTCATGGGAGGCTTCACTTTAGCTTTCTTCTTATATCTACCTTTTGAATTGGTATATCTTTTACCTTGCTTGCATTGATGCAATATGTAGTGTACCTCCAACTAGAGTTATACTCTAGGTAAACTTCACAACCTTCTTAAAAGTAGTAATCTCGTATAGCCTCTAAAAAATGCTCCTTCGTATAAAACAATAATCCTACTTCCAGTTGCACCTTATCGTTTGTATCATATTCAAAATATTTTCCCTTGGGTCTTGTCCTTCTTCGTCGCTGTTTGTGGTGTATCCAACATCCCATTGTTTGTTTCATAACCATCACTAAAGTCCTTAGCTGAAATATCATTATCAACTTTGATTTGCTTTAACGAATGTACCCATTAATCATCAGTAGATATATTGGCATCGTTAGCAGTGGCGGAGCCACATTGGCGCCTACGGGTCACGCGCCCCTAGGCGTTTTTTTTTTAAATAGGAAAAATTGTTGAAAATAATCCATACTTTTTACGTTTTCCTGTGAATAACCCCTACTTTTGATTAAACCTGAATAATCCGAACTTTGCAATGTTTTTGCTCACAGCACCCCCTTCCTAACAATGACCGACTACAATAGGTAAAGAGCCGTTTTGAGACCTGTTTTCTTCCTTATAACTGTTGCCATCTTCTTCTTCTTCCTTCTTACCCCCATTTCTCCATTGTTTTCACAGGAAAACGTAAAAAGTAGAGATTATTCCAGATAATTTTTCCAAAAAATTAAAGTAGACTTTTCTATTGGTAAGAGTAAAAGTGTAAAATTAATACTGAAGTCTTTTGATGATAAATACTCCCTCATTTTAGTATTTTTGTCTTTTTTCGTGTTTATCTTATTTTTTTATAAAATCAGTTGATTTAATTTGTTCCATTTGCTTTTATGGTATGTCATATTTAAAAGTTTAGCAAGTTAGGGTAAAATAGTTGTTAATTTTACAAATAAGATTGCGCCGAAATTTCGTCCATTAGTTGATGCTATAGTGCAAAAACGCGGTCGCGGGTACGGGAAAAATACAGTTATCGCGGAACAAATAGCAATTTTATAATAATTTTTAAATACAATTTTCATATATTATTTGAATCGATTAGAATTAAAATACTCCAAACTACAATGTAATAGTTTTGCTGGATGAGATTCAAATGACATCACAATCCTGAATTTAATTCGAATAGTATAAGAAAATTGATCAAACATTGCTAATAAAGTATGATCACTGTTATTCTCAACTTTTTCGACACCCTTTATAGTGTACTAGTATAAAAACTCGTGCAATGTACGAATTTTTAAATACATTAATATTTTAATGAAATTTTAGACTAATACAAATATTAAATGAAATTAAATGAAAGTGGGTAATAAGTATTTATACATATATATTGTAATTAAAAGAATTAAATATAAAAAAACCCAAAATACATTGTTAATTAAAAGTTTATAGGTTTTGAAACACCTCAATATATACTACATTCTTAGTACGATGACATATTTCACCATCGTTTTCGCATATGAGAATTCTTCGTCTTTTCCTTCTAGACACTCTAGAAATGATAGCGTAAAATTGTTCATGACTATAAACAGACTAAGGTAGGAATAGATCAACATGAGATATAATTGTTTGTCCTTGACTTTTATTAATAGTCATTAATATGTCATGATCCCATCTCACTATGAATTTCTTTAATTTAATTAAACTCATGGTTATTCTATAAAATATTATTAAATTAACACTAAAGATTCAGAGAAGAGAAATAGTATAAACAAATAATTGGAATGGTCATATGGGGCTATTTATGTTGTAATTTTAGTCATAAAAGTGTTCATACATTTTTATTTTTATAAAGGAATAATTAAATTATGAAAAAGCAGACAATATTTTTAGTTGATTGATTTTTATTGCACTATATTTGGTAGCTAAGATAGTCTAATTGCCTACACACTGATTGAAGTTGGTTGATTTTTTTGCATTAATTTATTTGTTTCCATAATTATCATCTGGTTCAATATTTTTTACATTTTTCCTAAAATTCAAAATTGTTATTATGGTACTCTAACAATGTAAATGACTGAATTTAATGATCAATTAAATGAATTTATGCATGTCATTTATGTTTTTTAACAACTATTGATGGAAAAAAAAGACAATTATGTACTTCTGATTATTTAATGAATTGTGGTATAATTGTAATGAAAGTAATTTGTTTAGCAATATAATTTTCTACAGTGTATTTTCATTTTATTTATTTTCAGTATAACTATCTAAATTGTACATTTATATATAATAGTGTAATTGGAATAATTATGATTTATTGCATTCATTAATGTATAAATTTTTCCAAAAATGCAAACATGTAAATATGGAAAGTTAGAAAAATGCAAATAAATCAATTCTATTAATACCATCCAATGAAAAAAGACAAATGGTATGCTCACATTCAACTTGCCTTTTTCTAAAATACAATAAAATTAATAGATTGTATGATGATTTGTAAGTCTTATAGTCAATTATAAGATCAAAGACTCCCTATTTTAAAATGCAAAAAAATAGTGATTGTGTAATCACTATAGAAAAGTTGAACCAAAAAGAATTATAAATTTGCTCATGTAAATGTATAGGATATTTAACATGAATAAAGTAAGAATTGCAATTATTTGATAAATCTATCTATAATAACTATTATTAAAATAAAATACGGCTGACATCATCACTTTTTAAATTTGCTTACGTGTCACAACTAGGGATGGGCATGGGTCGGATCTGGGTCGGGTCCAGCAAGACTCAGATCCAGACCCTAATTTTTTATTGGACCTAGATCCGGACCCGGATCCGTAGGGTCTAAAAATTTTGGACCCGGACCCAGACCCTTAGGGTCTGGCGGGTCTAGGGTCTGGATCTGGGTCCAACACAATTTTATTTTTTTCCTAAAATTTTTTAAAATGTATCTTATGAAGTGCAATTTTCGACCATTTGCATAAAATTATGTAAACATTTTCGACTAACGAGGATCTTCTAATACTTTATACTAATTGAGCGAAACATATGAAGTTTTTCAACATTCAAGTTCTCTTATAACGAAATATTTATCAAGTCTATAATTTTTAAAGTATTGATACAACGGCCAAATTTTAAATTACATGAACCGATAAAGTTCAAAATAACGCAATGTTAAAAAAATATAACACAATTTCAAATCAAGCAATTAAATACATATAATATCTAATATATAATTTTTTTAAAAAAAGATGTAAATGGGTCCATGGTTTGGATCTGGGTCGAATCTGGATCTCAGATGTGAAGACCCGGACCCGGACCCTAAGGTCATGGACCCAGATTCGACCCGGATCCATAGGGTCCAAAAAAGGTGGACCCAGACCCTTAAAATTAGGGTCGGGTCGGGTCTAGACCCTTAGGGTCCAAGACCCATGCCCATCCCTAGTCACAACCTCAACAAAAGTTTTCCCTCCAAAACTCAAAGATGATGTCATCGTTATTATGGCTAATATTTATATCTTTGACTTTACTACTTTGTAATTATGACTATTATATTATTCTTATTGATTAATTTTTGGAAAAATTACCTAGAATAATCCAATCTATTCGGGATTAATACTTTGTAATTATGACTATTAATTTTTTTTGTAGTGTGATTTTCTTACAATAATCCCACCTATTCTTTAACCATGAATAATCCCAACTTTGAGGGATATTTTTCTAGAGTAAATCCGGTGACCAGATGACTTGCTATAGCAAGTTTAAATTTTTTAGAAAAAAGATAAATTAAAATAAAATATTGAAAAAAATGTTCAAAAAATGTTTAAAAAAATTATGATTTTTTTAAGGGAAATTCCACATGGTAGCATCCAGTATTGATGAAATGCTAGTGGTAGCGTTTTTTAAGAAAATTCCACATGGTAGCATTCAGTTTATGCACTACCTAATTGCCGTAGAATTTTCCGTTAAGTTCTTGTTAAATTCCGTTAAATTCATCATTATGAAAGTTTTTTTCCACATGGTAGTATCCAGTTTTAGTTAATTTACTATTTTAACTTTTAATTCACTATTTTAATGTTTAATTCACCGTTTAATTCATTAACACTCATAAATTTTAGATAATTTTATTGAAAAATTATAAAAAACTATCTAATCGGGTCGAAATAAGTACTTATTTGCCTATTTTCCGATACGTAAACCGAAAATGATATTTGGCGTCATTTTTACCCATCATAACGATTTTTTTTGAAAAAATGAAGGTCGCTACTATCCTTATGGGATAACTCTTTCGAAAATTCAATCAAAACAAGTACTTATTCGAAAGAGTACTTGTTTCAACCGATGAATTAAACATTAAAATGGTGAATTAAATGTTAAAATTATTTTTCCGTAAAATTATTTAACATTTATATTTTTTTCCATAAAATTATTAAACATTTATGGACGTTAATGAATTAAATTGTGAATTAAACGTCAAAATGGTGAATTAAACAAAAATTGGATGCTACCATGTGGAATAAACTTACAAAATGATGAATTAAATGGAATTTAACAAGAACTTAACGGAAAATGCTACGGCAATTAGATAGTGCATAAACTGGATGCTAGCATGTGGAATTTTTTTTAAAAAGTGTTAATATTGGCATTTCATTAAAACTTGATGCTACCACGTGGAATTTCCCTTTTTTTTATCATTTAAAATTTTTTATGTGAAAAATTTCAAAAATTTTCTCTAATTTTAAATTAATTTACAGTTTACTTTTTTGGTGAATTACCTACTATAGTCGGTCATCCGGTTACCCAAGTTTACTCTAGGCAAATACCCCTTAAAGCTGGGATTATTCATGGTCAATCAAGAGGTGAGATTATTGGAGGAAAATTATAAATATGTTGGATTATTCTAGGTAAATCTACCTTAATTTTTTACTTTTTATTAATATACTTACTTATACTATTAGAAAACCATGTTTTAATTTTTTTTTCAATTATTTATAAAATCTTTTCAATTTTCTTTATTAAATGATTATAAAATGTTAGTCTATATAAATATGTCTGAAATTTTTAATAAAGTTGTGCATCGCACGGGGACTATCTAGTAAACCAAACATTAGAAAGAACATAATTACCTCTTTTGTTGGTGGGATTCTTCCCTACGCTTGTTTAGGTGGCATGATTGTAGACTTTGAAAAAAAGTTGAAATTTAATACAGGAAAATTCTTTTGTGGAGCAAGGAAACTGATAACCTAGAAATAAATAAACATAGTATCATACAATCTAATAAAATTTTTGGGAAATGACAAATGCCAATGTAAAAAAATGTGTCATATTTGTTTTTCTATTGGCTAAAAGCTAAGAGATTTCTTTCTTCAATTAATACTGTCGTTTCTGCATTATATTGCTGTTTCAATCTACATTAATGCTTGCTTAATTTAAGGAATAATTTATTAGAATACCATAAATAATTTAAGAAATAATTTATTAAACCGTAAATAATTTATGTACTTATGGTGTTTTAATTATTTTTATATCAAATGTCACAATTTTAAATTTGCCTAAATGAACTAATTACAGTCAAAGCTAACAAATTATTTCTCACATGGAATAATCAAATTCATTAATTGCTATATTTATTAAACTAAATTGAGTAAATTAATAAATTGCATTTATTCTTGACCAATATCTCTACCATTAAATTATCTTTGACTATCATTTATTTATGGTTAAATTGAGTAAATTAGAAAATATATATACCACATCATATATTCTAGACAATTTCTAAAATTACAAATTTCATTTATACATATATTGTAAAAATTGAGTAATTTACTACAGAATATCTCAGACTTTATTTTTTTAATTAATATATATATTTATATATGTCGATGCTAAAAAAACCGTGCATTGCACAGGATTCTATACTAGTTTGTTTATAATGTTTAGAGCTGTTCAAAAGTGACCCGACCTGAAAATCCGACCCGAAACCGAAAGTCAACCGACCCGAAAACGTGTTCCTTTTTTAGGTTTATCGAACCGACATAACCTGACCCGAAGTTATATCCGAACCAGTTGACAACCGAAAATAGGAAAACTAAACCCGACCTGTAACCGAATTTTTTAACCGACATATAATCGTTAACCGAGATTACCCGAACCTAATATGAGTCATATCCGACCCGAATCATGATCAAAATCGAACTCGATCCGGCTAAAACCGACTTAACCCGATGAAGGAGTTTAGATCGAACTTGTGTAAACCTGAACCAGTTTTTAACATAAAAGTATGATCGACTCATATTCAATCATCTTATTATTTATTCTAATAAAATGATAAATATTTGATAAATATTTTAATAAAATAAACTTTATAAATACATGGTTACATATATTTAATTTTCGATCAAACAAGTAAAAGTAACAATGTAATAATGATCACTAATTGATTTGTATTTGAACGATTTTTATTTTGCTTTAAGTAAAGGAAACCTTATCATCAATAAAAGAATGACTAACAACTTAATTTGATACTGAATCGATCGACAGTAATTAGTAATTCGTAGCCGAATTCTACTTGAAAAAAATACCCGAACCAATTATTAACCGATGACAACCCGAGACCGATGAATCTCGACATGAACTTCAACTGACACCGAACTGATGCTAACCCGACATCTCGAATAACTGATCTTCAACCGAACCGTGACTAACCGACCCGACCCGAGCATGACCCGTCAGAACATGCATCCGAAAATAACCGATCCGAAAAACAACCGAATCGAATGACACCCGTCCGAAACCGACCCGATCCCCCGAATGAACACCTCTAATAATGTTCTTTAGTTGACTTTTTCCCTAATTTTTCAAGGTTAAAATTGACTTTTACCCATTAGAAGAAATTTATTTAAAGTGAGGGCAAATTTACAATTTTCATTTTCTGGTGTCTAAAAAATTGTTTTACCCAAGTTTGGGGTTACAAGCCAACTATGTTAAATTATGTAAACCTTAGGCCACCTCTCTGAGATTTGCTAAAAACTTCAAGCCATCGGAGTAAAATTTATCAATTTTTGTAAAATTTATCAATTTATCAATTTTCGTGTATTGAGCGAAGTTTTATACTACTATTAAAAATTTATCAATTTTCGTAAAAGTGGTGGTTTGGTGAAAGTTAATAATCCTTGGTTTATTAGATTTATATAGAAAAATTGATGGTTAGTATTTGTTTATTCACCAAACTTGTTGGTTACTTTTTGAATTTTTTTAGGTGAATCTATGAGCTAGCAAGGTTGAATCACCTCATTAAGATATTACAATACACCCGTTTGGTACCATGCCAAATAATCTTCCACGTTGAACATCATGCGCAATAAAACTTTCCGAAAATATTAAAACAATACAATTAAGTTCTTTAGTCAATTGACAAATAACTAGTCTTGGACGCGACCGTCTCAGTATGAGACTACCCATCTTTCTCCCAAGCCCTATTTCATTTTCAGTTAAACAAAAGAAAAAAGAAAATATAATAACTGCCATATTTAAAAGCGCTATTCACGAAAATGATTTTTAAACTGCCAAAACTTCAAGCTCGGCATTTAGACAAGAAAATCAAAAGATTTGCACATGTAATATTTCACAAATCTCTTTGAATCTTCAAGAAACTATCAAGAAAAATGACATTTCATCTGTAAAACTCCAAACATCTCTCTAAATGAGGTTGGAATGAGTAAATTCGACATGGAAATGACTTTACAGACATTACAAAGAGATGCAGACAAAATTAAAGGTAATATTATGAAATATCATATGTACACATATTAATGTTCAAATGATATGTATAATCATAATCTACTGATATACAAAATTAAGGGTTGATAATGAACAAATAATGATGGTTTATAACGTTGATGGTGAAATCGAAGAAGTTAATGTCGCAACTCAAATGATTCATATAGGTATGTCACAAAAACACTATTATCAATTTTGTTCTTATAGTATTCAATGGTATGCATATAGTATTCAATAAATTCTTGTTGCTATATGGTAAAAAATAAATTAATCAAAATATTCTTAAATGTCAATTTGAATATCCCAATTTTACTTTTAAGACATTCAATTTGAACTAAATGCATTGCAATATCTTTATTCAATATAATTATTTATTTCTAAATCGATAATTAAAGATTATAAGTTAAAAATTGAATTCGATTATAAAACATCAATTGTCAATTTAAATGTCATATATTTACCATTACTATGTTAAAATGGAACTAAATGATTTGCAATTGTAAATTTATATGTCAAATATAACTTTTAACATATTCAATTTGAAGTAAATCCTATACAATATTTATAGACTTTGAATGGATATACTTATACAAAGATTAAATTATCAACTGTATTTATACTATTCAATTTGAACCTTGTATTATTCAATTCATTCAATATTTTTTTAATTTTCATATATACAAGTGAAATAGAATGCTTGCAATTGGATTGTTTGACTAAAAATAGAGTGTTTGACACCACATATTCGTTTGAAGGAATGAGGGCAAACACTTGGAAAGAACTTGAAATTATTGTATCATGATCATGCTAGAGCAACGGGGTTTAGTGTTTGAAAGTTCACTGTAAGATAAATAGATGGTGTTGCATATGAACGGTGCTTCGTTTGTTCTAAAGAGCTACAATGATAAAATCAAAGAAAATGAATGGAAAAATGACTATAGAAAGCTAGTTCCGACTAAAAGATGTGGTTGTAATGCACGTGAAAGGATTAAACTGGATATATACAATTGACGTCTTTGTAAAACAACATGTTGTATCACATAACCATACGTTAATGAGAATGGAAAGACAAACTTGCAAAGATCTAAGAGGGCAACAACTTTAAAACAAACAATAGAGACAATGAAGGATTTTAAGATGCGCATGTAAGTCCTACTACAACTTACAGATATTTGGCAAAGCATGCTGGTGGAGTTAAGTGTGTAGGACATACTTTAAGAGACAATCTAAACTATGTCAACAAATTAAGAATGAAGGGAATTGAGGGTGGGGATTCTCATTAAGCAACTGATAATGTGGGTACAAAAAGACAATTAATTCTGTTGGAATATGAAACTTGATGACGATGCAAAACTTGTGGCACTATGTTGGTGCGATTCTTCAATGACAGAATATTTCAAAACTTTTGGACATGTCATTTTTGATACAGCATATTGTACAAACAAATACAACTTGATATGTGCATCAATAGTTGGAGTAAATAACCACAAGAACATTACAATGTTTGGATGTGTGTTCATAGCAAATGTGAAAGTTGAATCATTTGTTTGGGTTCTTGAACAGATTAAAGTGGCAATGAAAGGAAAAAATCATTTATCAATTTTCACAGATTAAGACGCATTAATTGCAAAAGCAGTCGAAGAGGTATTTTCAAAAATTAATTATTGTGTTATAGTATTCAGTTCAATCATAAAAACAAACAATCAATTCATTTTTTATTGAATGGTAATGAATGTCAATTCTTTTGTTAACACTTTCAATTTACCTTATAAATCTTAGAGTTCAAGATCACTTGTAGGTTTATCCATTCTCCATGCACTGGCTATGCTTATGGCACATATTGAAAAATGCTATGCTTATGACACTTATTGAAAAATGCAGTTTCACATTATGCATCATTGAAGTCAGATGCAAACTTCAAAGATTCTTTTACTAATGTTTAATGCAGAGTAGCAATCCAACGAAATTACAAGCATGTTGGGAAAAAATGGTTGATAAATCTATATATACCCATAACTACAATAAAAAACGCTGACATCATTATAACCCCAAACTTATGAGGTGTCACCTTGTAGAGTAATATTTTGCCTTCAATATAGGATGATGATGTCTTCCTATTATATTATGGAATTGTATTTTCCATTGGTATTGATTAATATTGATAAATCCTAATAATATTATCATAATTAATACATTCAAATTAGTTAATTTTCTCAACAATGTCTAAATGCATTCTTATTGACTTATATAATCAAAATATGTAAATGCACTATTGAAATTGCTTAATGAAATCAACCTTTCAAATAATCTACCTAATGTATCTAATTCACAAAAATTAACATTATTAACTATATACGTAAAAATGTAATCAACAATATTGAAGACTGTATTATTATTATATGAATAATTGAAAAATATACATAAATATTTATTAGGAAAAATGATAAGAAATTACCTAATCTATATGCTCTTTTTCAAAAAGCAACCTTATGTAATTTTTTTATTTATTTATTTTTTTTTTTTGCAAAAAAACACCTAATATAACACAATAGTTTGCAAATGACTACTAGTTAACGATTGTCGTATATTGACCGTTAACATTATACTTTGACCAGCACCTGGAGTATCACGTGATTGTGTAATCCACCCATCTCCCATCAATGCTTCTGACGAAAGGGAAATCACTAACACAGTCATCACCTAATCACCCTTCTTCTTCCATCTCCTCCTCTTTACTTCCTCTACATTAATTACATCTCATTTAATTCCTCCTTCTATACTGGTATGTACTACAATATGACAACCATTCACCGAGCTATAAGTTAACCGAAGTTTGAAAGTTTTTGAAATTGAGAAAGCAAGAATGCACAGTGTGTAATGACACCAATCAAATGTTATGATGGAATTAGGATCCTCTACAACAGGTAGTAAATTGAATCTAGCCTTATGCTTTGGCAATGGAGCTAAGATTATGGAACCGACTTAAAGAACAAACAACTATTTAAACACATCCCCCATCGGGATAATCCTTAAACTTATCCAAAACCATAGGTGTTTTCAACAACGCATCTTCACCAATATGAAGAATTTTTCTCCACTTCATCACTAACTCCTTATCATAGAATGACGTCCTTATTTATTTCCCAGGATTATTAGGCAAATCAAATATGTCATTCACATCAGCAAACAAGATGTAATATTCTCTCTTGGTTCTACCATGTGAAATACGTTGAACCTAGCTAGTAGGATTAAACTTTGAAACAAGATAGGCTAAAATCCCATGGAGATATTTTGAAATTTTTATATGCAAATATCCCACCAATAACCAATGTCCTTTACTTAATGTATCTAAGCTTTAGATACAACGACCTTTGACATATTAAGCTCTAAGACGGTAAGACCCCCTAAACCATGCAACTCATTTGTATATTTCTTTTTCCACCCTGGACAATTGATCAAAGAGAATAACTTATAAGCATAAATTATCACATAAAATGCAGCAATACGTTAAAAACTTATCAGTAAGAATGCTAAGGTTATTCATGTCAATTTTAATTTAACAATATCAATTATTAACTAAATATATAAACTAATCAAATCAAAACTTGACTATTCAATAAAAGTTTACATAAATCATTTAGTACCTTAAATGTATCAAATTATGAAAATATTATATTTATAACATGATACAACAAATATTTACAGTAAAAAAATATTGAGGTTATGTCAATTTTAAACTTATGAGTGTCAATTATGAAACTAAAGACGAAACAAAACGTGACTAATCTACACAAAACTTATATGCATCATATATAACCTCAAATGCAACAATTATTAAACAAAATAAATCTATTTGCATGATAGAACAAACATTTACCAGTATGATTATTCAAGTTATGCATGTCAATATTAACCTTATAAGTATCAATTATAAAATTAAACAAATTTGTTGCATGATAAAACTACAACAGAATAGGTCAATATATACTAATACAATTCAATTATGAAACTAAAAAATAAAGAAAACGAAGAACAAAAAGCATATATATGTGAATCATATATTACCTTATATGTAACAATTATGAAATAAAATAGATATATTTGGATGATATAAAAAGCGTTAACCAGTATAAATATTCAGGTTATGCATGTCAATTTACAGCTTATGAGTATCAATTATAGAACTTAACAGATCTATTGCATAATAAAACCTAAATAGAATACGTTAATTTTATACTAATATCCATCAATATGAAACTATAAAATAATGAAAATGTTGAACAAAATGCATACAATTCTTCAGGAATGGAAATCATAGCAACTTGCTCTTTTAACCTATTCCGTCCCTATATCTCTTTGACTATGATTAGTTTCTTCGTCTTTTTCTGAGTATCATCCCTCTTCTTCGACTTCTTTGCGATTGACTATTTCAAGACACCTTTTTATTGTAATGACAACCAGACGCAAGTCCTCTCTTCATCGGTTTTTTTTGGACGACATCACCATTGTTATCTATATCAACAATAACCACGAAAAAAGAAAAAAAAACCCTAGATAATCTTGAAAAAACAATGAAAACAAAATGAAACCTAAAACAAAACAAAACTAGAACATATACAATCAAAAACAAAGAAAGAAAAAAGATCAAAAACCTAGTAAAAAAGAAGATGATAAAATAGATTTTTTTATTGTAGTGAAATCAAGGGTGTAGAGTCCTTCTCACCCTTCTCATTTTCAATACCCTTCTCATTGGATCCCTCCCATTATATATATATATATATATATATATATATATATATATATATATATATATATATATATATATATATATATATATATATATATATATATATATATATATATATATATATATATATATATATATATATATATATATATATATATATAAAACATGCTTTTAGGGTGACATGGATCCAGCAAAATTATCTTTGGGTTCATACTCAATATGAATCAAATATACAAACTTTGGTGAGCAATTGGACGTGTAGGATGGTGATACAATTGACTCGTGTATTGATCGCAAACCCTACATTTATTAAGTTTGCTTAACCTCTTAGGAGCTTCTCTTCCCAAGCATGAAGAATTCGTAAAGATAAGGCAAAAAAAAAAAAAAACAAAACAAAACGATTTTATAAATTTATCATAATGTGATTGCTTAAAGTATAGTTTGACACTTAAAATTCTATCAAGCTTCTTACCTGTAAAATATCATATAGTAGTATATATATCAGGTCTATCAAAATGCATTGTACCCGTATTTTTGACAATATGAATGAGGGATGAGTAAAATTATAAGAATTTCACTCTGATGAGCGGGTATGTTATTGCTAGAATCTTAAATATTCTCACAGAATATTTTGCATATATTGTAATTATTTGGTGTATATTCATCTTAGGAAATCATGTTAGAAATATATTATTTAGTTTACTAAACACCATAGTTTAATCTTGTATATATTCTTATGATGATAATGAGAAGGTATCCAATCTTTCTCCCAAATCATTTCTTATATGGTATCAGTTGCTAGGTTGCTTTCCTCCCCTTTCTTTCTCCTCTAAAACATTTTTTCTTAACCTTTATTCATGGCTTCCACTCCTAAATATCATCCCGCTACTTTAGTTTCTAATAATTTCTCGCAAAATTCACATTTTTCTGACCATTTTGAGCCCCGCAATTATAATAATTTTCGTGACAATTTCCGACCACCACTTCAAGGTGGCCGGCACCACCACAGCCGCCACCATGGCCAGCCACGTCCCCAGCCATCCCACGGCAGCAGCTGGCAGCACAGTGGGCCGTCCAATCCCAGGCAGCAGCAGTCTGGCCCAAAAGTCTCTTCTTCTCATTGTCCTTGTTGCAAGCAAAATCCTTGGGCCAAACCTTCTACCAAGCAATGGGCCTTCACTGACCAGCCCATCAGAAATTCACTTCCTGGAATCCTTGGGCCTAGTCCTAATCATGGTTTATGTGCTGAATCATCTCTTGATCAAGCTTTGCATACTTTTCCCTTGACTTCTCCGGATGAGGAATATTATATGGACACCGGTGCTACATCTCATATGACCCACTCTAAAGGTACTCTCTTGCATTACTTTCCTTTAAAGTTATCTAATTCTCATTCTATTATTGTTGGTAATGGTGCTATGCTTCCCGTAAAAGGTCATGGTCGTGTATCTATCCCTTCCCCATCCCAACCTTTAGTCTTAAAAAATGTTCTCCATTCTCCCACACTCATTAAAAATCTTATTTCTGTCCGAAAATTTACTCGCGATAATAATGTTTCCATTGAGTTTGATCTTTTCGGTTTTTCCGTGAAGAAATTGGACACAAAGAAAATAATCATGCGGTCTAATAGCACTGGCGACCTCTATCCTTTCCACTTGATACATGGAGCTACATCGTCCTCTTCCTATGCTTTTTCCGCCTTATCATCTAGCACATGGCATTCTCGTTTGGATCATCCGGGAAACACTATCTTAGATTTTTTGTCTACTTCTAAGCTTATTGAATGTAATAAAACTCCATCTTTTTTTGTCAATCGTGCCCTCTAGGCAAACATGTTAGTCTCCCCTTTTATAATTCTACATCGATTTGTACTCGTCCTTTTGAAATAATACATAGTGATATATGGACATCTCCTGTTTCAAGCCCATCCGGGTACAAATATTATGTGTTGTTTCTTGATCATTTCACTAATTATTTGTGGACATTTCCTTTATTTCGCAAATCTCAAGTATATGATATATTTGTTAATTTCCATTCTTATGTTCGCACACAATTTGAGCTCCATATAAAATCTTTCCAATGCGATCACGGGGGTGAATTTGACAATAACAATTTTCACCAATTTTGTGCGAGTCGGGGTATTATTCTTCGTTTTTCATGTCCACAAACATCCTCCCAAAATGGCAAATCCGAAAGAAAAATTCGTTCCATCAATAATATTATTCGGACTTTATTATGTCATGCTTCTCTTCCCCCATATTTTTGGCCTCACGCCTTAAATACCGCCACATATCTTCTCAATATTCTTCCATCTAAATTACTTGGCAATCTTACTCCTACTCATTTACTTTATCATAAATCTCCTTCTTACTCACATCTTCGGGTTTTTGGGTGTTTATGTTTTCCCCTCATTCCTTCTACCAAAATTCATAAATTACAACCCCGTTCCTCTCCATGTGTCTTCTTGGGATACCCGTCATCAAATCGAGGTTATAAGTGCTATGACATCGCATTAAATAAAATTATCATTTCCCGTCATGTCATGTTTGATGAATCCTCTTTTCCTTTTCATGACCGTACTAAAAATACTCCTCACGAGTATGAATTTTTAGAGCAAAATGTTCCCATTTTACCTCACATTAGCCCAGAATTTCGGCCCATAATTCCCAACACAAGCCCAGACCCAGCCGCCCATAATTCCCCCTCTGTTTCTACTTTCCAACCGCCCAACTTCCCTCTCATTGGGCCTGGCCCAGCTCTTCCTAACCCCTCCCAGCCTCCCTCTTCTCCCTTACCATCCCCTTCTGATAATGGGCCAGCAGCTACACCTGAAGCCTCATCAGCCCACACCCATCATTTTGATGACATTCCTTCCTCTGTTGGGCCTGCCTCACGCAGCCCATCACCTCTCCAACCCAATATTCCTCCTTCTCCACCTAAAATCATCACCCGAAGTCAACATGGCATATTTAAGCCTAACCCCAAATATTCCTCTCATGCTTTATCCGTCTCCTTTTCTCCCATTCCCAAAAATCCCATAGATGCATTACGTGACCCAAATTGGAAGCAAGCCATGCAAGAGGAATTTGATGCTTTAATTGAAAATAATACTTGGGAACTAGTACCTAGACCGTCTGATGCTAATATTATTCGTTCATTGTGGATTTTTCGCTTGAAAACTAAGTCGAATGGGTCTTTTGAGCGTTATAAGGCGCGTCTTGTGGGCGATGGTAAGACTCAACGTGCGGGCATTGATTGTGATGAGACTTTTAGTCCTGTTGTCAAACCTACTACTATTCGTATTGTTTTGAGTATTGCTGTTTCCAGGTCTTGGTCCATTCATCAGTTAGATGTTAAAAATGCATTTCTTCATGGTAATTTGAATGAGACTGTTTATATGCATCAGCCCATGGGTTTTCGTGATCCTCGGTATCCTGACCATGTTTGTCTTCTTCGCAAGTCGTTATATGGCTTGAAGTAGGCTCCTAGGGCTTGGTATCAACGTTTTGCTGGTTTTGTTACTTCCATTGGTTTTCGTAATAGCATATCTGATCAGTCATTGTTTATTTATTGTCATGGGTCCGAGATTGCTTATCTTCTTTTGTATGTTGATGATATTATTCTTACTGCTTCCTCTGATCGTCTCCACCGGTCTATTATGGCAAAGTTGAGTTCTGAATTTGCCATGAAGGACTTAGGTCCTCTGAGTTATTTCTTGGGTATTGCTGTCACTCGTACTTCTACAGGTTTATTTCTTTCTCAACAAAAGTATGCTTCTGAGGTTCTTGAGAAAGCAGGCATGTCTCAATGCAACCCCGTCTCTACTCCGGTTTCCACTACCAGCAAACTCCGTGCTGATGCTGGCTCCCCTTGTTCTGATCCTACTCTGTATCGTAGTTTGGCCGGTGCTTTGCAGTATCTCACCTTTACTCGGCCTGATATTTCATATGCAGTTCAACAAATATGTCTCTTTATGCATGATCCTCGGGTTGAACATGTGGCTGCTCTTCATCGTATTCTTCATTACATCAAGGGTACACTTTCTCATGGTTTGCAATTATATAAATCATCTATCTCTTCTCTGATTTCTTATACTGATGCTGATTGGGGTGGTTGTCCTGATACTCGCCGCTCTACTTCTGGTTATTGTGTTTTCTTGGGTGATAATCTTGTGTCTTGGTCTGCTAAACGCCAACCTACCGTTTCTAAATCCAGTGCCGAAGCAGAATATCGTGGTGTTGCTAATGTGGTTTCTGAAACATGCTGGATTCGTAATTTACTTCTTGAGCTTCGCTGTGCTATTACTACTGCTACTCTTGTTTATTGTGATAATGTTAGTGCTGTTTATTTATCGGGTAACCCAGTTCATCATCAACGCACTAAACATATTGAGATGGATATTCATTTTGTTCGTGAGCGAGTCAAACGGGGTGATATTCGTGTTCTTCATGTTCCCTCCCGTTTTCAGATAGCTGATATTTTTACCAAAGGTCTTCCGCAAATTCTTTTTGATGATTTTCGATCCAGTCTCAGCGTTCGTTAACCTCCCGATTCGACTGCGGGGGTGTGCTAGAATCTTAAATATTCTCACAGAATATTTTGCATATATTGTAATTATTTGGTGTATATTCATCTTAGGAAATCATGTTAGAAATATATTATTTAGTTTCCTAAACACCATAGTTTAATCTTGTATATATTCTTATGATGATAATGAGAAGGTATCCAATCTTTCTCCCAAATCATTTCTTATAGTTATGAATTTGGTGGGTATTAGTTGGATATGAGTAGGAAAATTTTTACCTGCCAATAGTAGTTGGTAGGTGATGGATATAAGATCTTAGATGCCCCATATCCACCCTTCCCGCCCATACTTACAAGGTACTAATCATGTGTATAGATTTTGTATATTTTTATTAACAATTATTGACTAAAAATTAAGGATATTGTTAGAAGAACTATGAGACAACCAATAAGGAGATACAAGAAATGAGAAAAAACTGAATGGTATCTTTTTCATTAGAAGGAAAATAATAACCGACCTTTATATATAGAGCTGAGAGAAAAAGTTGTTACAAGAATTGGATATTAGAACTAAATGATAAAAAATATGACAACATAAATATAATACCAACAGCTAGACAACTAAGGAGGAGGATCATTCATCTCAGCAGATATTAATTTTATTTTATTAATTAAAATTTAAGTAGATAATTAAATTTGTGAAGAATTGTGATTTCATGGTGCATATAGTACGTAGTTGGAGTGAATGTAAGGCGAATATACGGTGGGCATACACATAATGGATATACTGAGTTGGTCATAGTGAGTAGGCACCAATTGGAATGCATACCCAGGTTCGCAGGTATGCATAGGTATGAAAAAGTTTACCCGTCATTAGTTGTGGGCAGGTGGTGGGTATTATAATATGGTATGGATATGAGAGAAGACATACTCACACTCAACCGCCTAGTTTACCAGATCCTAAAATTCATAAGCCTTATTTGTAAAAATATAATTCATGTTCTTGAATCAATGAAATCAAAAAACCATATTCTTGTAACTTTCTTTTTAATTTACATAGCTTTTGTGGTATAAGATCGGAGAAAATGAATTTATATCCAAATTAATTAACAATGAAGATTGGAGAAAATTTTCAAATTAGGGTTTTTGAATTTGAAAAAGGACGAAAGTTACAAACAGAATATGAAATTAATATGAATGAAAGAAAATAAGAATGATAGGATAAAACAAAGACACAACTTAGTTCAATGAAAAGAAATATATAGGTTTCATAACTTTATTAAATACAGTGGTATAAAGTGTTATAAAAAAGAGACACGAGATAAAAAAGAGACACAACTTAGTAATGATATAATAAAGTGTTATAAAAATATATTATGAAGTTAGAACCGTTATTCATTTTTGAGATTCAAATCCAACCTGAATCCAATGGTTCTTAAAAAATAAGACCCAGACTCCAAAAAGGGGTAGGTCTGGACGGGTCCAATAGGATCCTTAACCATGATTATCCCTACTCATCAACGAACAAAAAAGTTTAGACCAACTAAAAATTCCCAACAACTTATTACAAATTATTTTAGACCAAACTCAAACCCAAATAAGTTATGGATTATCTTGTCTAACTAATTCTAATAGATGAATCTTTGATTTATACGATGACTTATAAACTAAAAGACATACAAATTTTGACATCACACAAAGAACCCGATTCAAACTACTAATAGTGAAATGTTGATGTTGAAAGTGCAAGGCCTATTAAAGTCACACCTAACTTCCATTTAATAAATTGTCTTTTTATAATTCTAAATTATCTCATAAACTCCTTATAATTTGTTCATGCAAAAACTGGAATAAGGCGGTCTCATTATGAGACCGCCAATTTGGTTCAAATCTTCTCCCTCGATTTTTCATTTTCCTTTTTTTAATCGGATTTCAAAATTGATTGATATGATTGATCACCAATCAGTTAATCCTTTAACTTTCCTCGTTTTTTCGCCTTCGTTCATTAACTTCAGTTTCCTTAGTTTATTTTCTTTCTTACACTACAACATAATTTATTTTTAGTGGCATATATTTAGCGACATTTAATTTAAATGTCGCAATTTTAAATTTCTTATAGTGTACATAGAGGATTTAATGACATATATTAGAACCTTTAGCAGCATATTAAAAAGTCACACTAAAACTTTTAGCGACATAGGATCTAGTGACATTTCTCACAAATGTCACTATAGACTATAGTGACAATTACATATGCCACTAAAGACCAAATTAAATGTCGCAAAATCATTTTATAGTGCAATTTAAAATAAAAACCAATAATCATTACACTTAAAATATGAATTAGTGGCATTTTTTAATGCCACTAAATCCAATGTCGCAATAAGCTAAATTTGTTGTAGTGTTATTACTTTCCATTTTCGTCGGTTCTTCCATTGTAATCTTCTTTGTTTTCTCTCTCCTGTAAATACTGATATTCTTCTTTTATAAGGTTTTTGATATTCTTTTTCTCTGTTTTTGATTGTATCTGTTCGATTTTTTTTTGTTTTAGGTTTCGTTTTGTTTCAATATGGTCACGATTGAGCCAAAGACACATAATTGTAAAAGTAACTATGTTACATAGAAAAGTAACTATAATAAATTTTTTAAAATGTTCGTACTTTTTAATATAGTATCCTTTTTTTATATATATAATAACCAAACAAAATCAAACAAAAATTAAGAAAGCATCACACCCCTATCCTTCCTGTTCTCAAACGCGTGCAAGATGGACCATTGATCTAAGATCTAATGGATGAAATTCCTTCCTATCCTTCCTATTTTCACACCCCTTCTTATTTGATCCTAAACCTATATATATATATATATATATATATATATATATATATATATATATATATATATATATATATATATATATATATATATATATATATATATATACACACACACACACACACACACACAACATTGTTATGGTAACATTTATGTTATATTTATTTAATTATTGTAAATTACTTTTATACCCCGTTAACTTTCTTTAATTACAATCAAACACCCTTTGACCCTTTCATTTCTACTACTTGGCTCCCAAGGAGATAACTACCTGATTTATTAGATAACCACCCATGATCTCCTCCATATTGCCTATGATCCCCTTAACTATCTGTTACCTTATCCTTTGAGTGACTATTATATATACCTTCTTTTGAGTTCATTTGAAGTTAAGTTCCACACATACAATCAATAATTCTCTAAGCAAGCATACAATCTTAATATTCTCATCTCTCCAACCACCATTCTCCAATAACTCTCTTATTCATTCACTTGTTCATCCTTTGATCTCTTATCCCCGATCAGACTTGAGCATCAAAGGGGTTTTTTGGGAGATCATCCCCGGCCAAGGCTAACTTGTTGTATGCAGGACTACAAATTCAAGAGGCTAAATCAATCCACCTTCTAACAAAGCATTTGAGCTTCAACAACACTTCTTCAGGTGTTCTCAAGGTCTTTTGACGATTTAAGTTTCGTATCCGAAACAATTTGGCGTCGTATGTGGGGATCATAGTTACTAACTTCGAAAGAAAAGTCATGGCTCCCAAGAGAAACCCTACTCAAACCGCTACCGTGCATAGCATAGATACAGACACTTCCGCAGGTCAGGCTAACAATCAAGTAGTGACCCGTCGTGATCTGGACATGCTAGCAGAAAATCTTACCGCTGCCTTCTCAGAACAACTTTGCTCCCTCATGAATGCCAATAATCCTGCTCAACAAAGAACCATGGATGACATGACCAATCAAATAAGAAACCTCCAAGACCAAATGAATCCTATCCAGAATAACTCTAGCCATCCAGCATCCAAAAGTAAGAACTCCAGGATGTCACACTCCAGCAGAAGAAACAAGAGAAGGCGTGACATGTCCAAGACCCACAAAACCTTTAGTAGAGGGAATTCCCAAGGAGAATCTAAAACCGCTTTCCAAGATGCCCGCACCTTGCTAGAAAATTAAAGACAAAAAATATCGCTGAGCACTCAATCCATGGTGGATAAAAAGCGGGAAGAAAGGAAGAAGATCTCAATTACCGACTCTAGTTATTATGAGAGCCCGGTAGTGAAGCAGCAGGAAGAATTTAATCGAGGAGGTCCTCTAGAGACCCCTATGTTGATAAATTCTCTGCTATCTACAGAAGTCTTGATTACCCCCCAATCCGGTAAAGATCAAAATCCCAAATATCATTTGAAAAATTACTTTATTTAAACAAGATATGCAAAGGGGTCACTATCAAAGAAGCTTTAACGACCATGGAATGAAGATCATTTGAAAAATACTTTATTTAAACAAGATATGCAAAGGGGCCACTATCAATAGGGCATCAGTCATCTAATTTTCAATTTTTTCGCTTATTAAGTCAGCATTTCATTCAGTCAGTACTTTCATTCAGTTAGAATTTCCGTTCAAGTTATGTAAGTATCTTCATTCAGGATATGTAATCCGAATTTTCAGAATATTTCATTGAAGTATTGTTAATCATTCATATCAGAGATTCAAAAATAGTTCAAATGTCAGACATACTTGACATGTTTTCACAATACAGTATTAAAAATCAAGTTTGTCAGACGTATTTGACAACATGAATCTGTTTAATAAAGAAAGTCTTCATATCGATAAGTCGGACCCTGAAAAGAGGGTCCCTTGTCAAAAATATTCTAAGTATTGATTGTCCCAAGAAACCTTCACATCGAAAAATCGGACTTTAAAAAGAAAGTCCCTTATCAAAAATATTCTAAGTGTTGAAGGTTTAATGAAACGGTAACATCGATAAGTCGAACCCTAAAAAAAGGGCCTCTAGTCAAAAAATATTCTAAGTATTAAAGGTTTGGCAAAAAATTAAGAAGCCATCAAATCGCGACTTTCTCTGAAAAGATAATACGGATATTTCCAAATACATATAATTAAAAACATATAATGTCAAGTTTTTTGAGACAAACATTCATTGGTGTCCCCCACCACAAAATAATTACAAGTCAAACTAATTACAAATCAAATATCCTCAAGAAAAGCTTCAACAACGGCCTCCCTATCTTAATTCTACGGCTCTTGGGACTCGACTACAGGCTGTGCTTCTGGAGAAAAGCTCACATAGTCCTCTACGTTGAAGTACTCAGCCAGTATCTCGGTAAACTCCTTGGATAAGGTCGTGACACCCTTGGCTTCATCAATTATCAAATTAGAGAGATCTATGCACCGTTCCTCTAGCTTTGACACGGTTGGCTTCACGTGAAATTCGGGGACAGGGGGAGGAGATGCGCTTAGTTTCTCAAAGTTGAAACACAAAGCTTTATTTTCCGCGTCTTCGCTTACTTTAGCCAACCATTCCGCCAGTTCCCTCTCATCCCAAGTCGGATCCACTAAAACTGTTGATTCACGGTCAAGCGTGGGAGCCAGGTTCTTCCAAGACTCGGTTCCTTTTTCCTTGGCCACTTTGGATAAGGCATCATAGTCCATGCCAAGTTTAGTAGCCGCTAATCTACATCAGTCGTCACTAATCAAAGATGTAACATCCCGTAGTTTAACTCGGATCGGTTTAAAAGAGAAAACGACTTTTGAAGAACCAAATACAGTTCGAGTCAAACCCGGGCGTTAAACGGATAGTTAAAACGGATTCATAACGAAACAAAACTTGCAGACCGAGTTCTAATAGTGTTATTATAATCTACCAGACATAAAGAAACTTAGCAGCGGATAAGTTCGTAGTATAGGTCTAATTATTACAACTCGAGAGCGTTCACGCCTCATAAAACCAAACATTTAAAAAGTACGAAAACTTAAGTTCATAATAAATTCTGGACTTTGACAATTTATTTCTCCCATAGTAATCCTCACTCCCCACCTGCAATTAACTTACTGCTAGTCATTATCCAAGAAGGAAACGACATCATCGCAGGACCGTTAAGATCAAAAGTACACGTCAGCAAGAAGTCGTAATTCATTTAATTCGAGTACAATAAATTTAAAGATAATAACTTTAATAATTTCTTGTTTCAGTTAGTCAGCCATACTGCTATATCTTTTTCAGCCATATTGTTGTATCTTTTCCAGCCATACTGCTGGTACCACTTCAAACTTCATAGGCGAGACAATACGTTAGGGGGAGCTAACCCCTAAGCAAGTCTCTACCATAGACACACGTCCTACTTCGGTGCCTATGGTTAAGTATGCATACGCCCGCGGTGGCTCATAGGCTCCAAAGGCCGCGAGTAATTCATTCCACCAATTGACGTCATACTACGTCCACTTTCAAGTTAGTGAGGTCATACTACCTCTGCTTATTAATATGTTATAATAGAATAAATTATTCGGAAGCGCATCAATATTCATACTACATGTCCATACTTTACCTTTGTTACCATTATCATATGGTACGTAACATATACTATAATTCTATGCTGCGTGTACGTACCTTGATAAAGCAAACAAAGCACAAGGTCCTAATCAATTTCCGGTCACGAATCGGCTTCCTACAAGGTATAACCGTATTCGGAAATAAGAATACATTCACATCTTCCTCAATGCGAACCACATCACATACATACAACTACCATCACACATAGAACACATACACATATCATGAGACATATACCACAATCCTAAGTCACATTAAACACAGCATATGAATCTGTCCAGAAACTGGTCATAATACTGTCAAACTAGAAATCTGACTTCACCGTTGCGTCCGGAAGGCATCAAAACTCCCGGGTACCAATTTTCATGATTTATAACATAGTATAGATATTTTTAACCTAATTTCAAAGCCAAAATGCTCCAAAAACACCATTTTTCATGATTTTCCAATCCTACGGGATTTTATCAATTCTTGTTCAAAATTCATATAAATTCCAATTTCTATATTTCCTATTAAATCTTTATCATACAAATCATAAATTCATGCTCACATAAAAGAAATCATTTTCAAAATCCATAATTAATAAATTCTTAAACAAATCATTCCTCCACTTTAGATCTCATGCCATACCAAGACATCCTCTTATTTTTCAATAAAACTTCTCCTTAAAAATTCTACTTTAAACATATATTTTATTATCATCATTATTATTATTATTTTTATGATTAATATGATTATTTTACACATCCTTCAACAACTTAGTTTAACATGCTCTTTTTTCAAGACAATTTCCACAACACAACATCCAACACCACCAATTGACAATTATTTAATAATAACCATACTACTATAAAAATCATTGAAGAAATTATGCTAAAATTCATTCAACACCATACATTACATACTCTTTACAATTATATTTAAAATTTTATAAAAGATAAACACATAGAACTACTTACAATGAGATGGAAAACACCAAAAATCCAAGAGTAGAAGATCAAAATGACGTGTGGCTTTGCTAGGGTTTGAGAGTTTGATGTTTCTAGGAATATTCAGAGTAAGAGAGAATTCTAGGTTTTAGGAAATTAGAATAATTAAGATGGAGGATAATTAGAGTAGTAATTGATTTAGACAATTAGAATAATCTCCTCATATTCCATGGGAGTTACATTCTAATTACTCCCTCCTAATGGCCGGCCCTCTCATTTCCCTCCTAACATTTTTATTTTTTTTTTCTTTTTGTTAATTTGAATTAAGAAGAGTTTAAAGTATTTAGGCCCAAAAGGTTTTAAAAGTTTAAGAGTTGCACAATGCATGTCCAAGCCCCATTTGAAAACATAAACTACTAATTAATATGAAATACTAGTAATTTCTATTAAATATATCGGAATTTATCGTTTCAAAATATCGGGGTGTTACAAAAGAACTGGCATCCATTTATTTCTGTTGTTAAACTTGCTAAGAAGTCAACGACTTCTAGATCATCGGGCTTAAGCCAGTCCTTTGCGTTCCTCGCCCTCCTTTCAAACATCATCTTATATATCCTCGCCACTTCAAGAACCACATTATATTTCTCAATATCATCCAGCACTTATTTATTAAGAAACTGGTTC
Source organism: Amaranthus cruentus (assembly GCA_019425755.1). NCBI lineage: Eukaryota > Viridiplantae > Streptophyta > Magnoliopsida > Caryophyllales > Amaranthaceae > Amaranthus > Amaranthus cruentus. Next base: position 10,375,470 of record CM033454.1, read on the forward strand.
TCATGAACCAACTTGGCGTGAGTATCGATCAAGCAAGAGACATCATGACCAATAGTCGCAGATAATCTCGTAGCCTTATCCAAGTTCACGACAGTTTCTTCCATATGATTTTTCATTCTTTCTCACCATTGCTCAGTCTTGATAAGCTGGTCTTTCAACTCAACACATTTTGCTAACTTTTCTTTCAAACCTGGTAACTTTCCCAACTCCTCCTTCAACTTCTTCAGCTCCTCGTTTTGTTCGTCGCAGCGACTGTTCAGGGCCTCGAAGGTTTCCCGAACAACAGCGCTTTGACGATGCAGGTTCAACTCAAAGGAGAGTCTTAGATAAGTCTGCACAAACAAAAAATGTTAGAACAAAAATCCTATACTTAATTTAAGAAAATAATCAAATATATACCTCCGCCGCGGAAGCCTGTAGTTGCCGAACTCTGTCGAGGGGCAGCATTGAATCGAGGTGGCTCACGTCGGTCTCGCTCACAAGCTGGGAAGATGCCTTGTTGAATCTAATAACCATATCCTTGTATCCCAGCTGGGAAAATAAAACGCCGGGCCTGAAAGGTATGACAAATTGACGATCATACGCCACCTCTTTCCGCGGTTCCTCTACAAGAATCGTCTCTTCAATCTTCTCCTTACCCTTCTCGGCGGCAGGAGAGCACCTATTTTCCACAGGCCTTTCTACGTCCACCGACCTTATGCGTAGAGGCACGACAGTCACAATTTCTTCCGCGGACTTGACCGGCGCTACGCTTTCAGCGTTAGAAGGAGATGGATCCCTCTTCCTTTTCTTCTTTTCCTTTTTCTCCTCTTCTTTCTTTCTTTCTACTTCCTTCTTCTTTGTCGGGGGAATCACCCTCTTGGTCTCGTTTGGAATATGAAACTTTTACGTTGTTCCAGAAGTCGTTGAGCTCCTTCGGCAGAGGGTACTGTTTCCAGTCCCTTGGTTATAGTAACTGAATCCTAATACAGAAACGAGTTAGTCGTGGAAAATAAAAGATTAAAACAACTTTAAGTGTTTACCTTAGGAGGAATGGGAAGTGGTCTTTCCGCGGCTCTCTAACTTGGACCCTGTGTGAACCGCATCATCAAAATCTTCTTCATCAGTTCTGGATATTTTTTCCTCAAGTTCTCTTTTGCAGTTCCTGAAAATATATAAGGTAAGCATACAAGTATACAAGCGAACAACAGTGGGTAATAATTATCCTTATTCTTGTCTATTGATAAACTGATTTGAAAAGTGCAAAGGAGATCCTCATTTCTGAGCTCTGTTGGTGAAGGAATCTCGTTGAACTGGACATTCATGGGTTTCCTGTCCTATTGCACGTCCATTTGGGCGTACTCAATTATCACCGCGTCACTTACCGAACATTACGGCACCGAGTTATTAAAACTCGTGAGATCGGGCTTGATGTCAAAAGAGGTCTTAATGTTCCATCCCTTTGACCCTTTCCATTCTACTACTTGGCTCCCAAGGAGATAACAACCTGATTTATTAGATAACCACCATGCTCTCCTCCATATTGCCCATGATCCCCTTAATTATGTGTTACCTTATCCTTTGAGTGACTATTATATATACATTCTTCTGAGTTCATTTGAAGTTAAGTTCCACACATTTAATCAATAATTCTCTAAGCAAGCATACAATCTTAATATTCTCATCTTTCCAACCACCATTCTCCAATAACTCTCCTATTCATTCACATGTTCCTCCTTTGATCTCTTATCCCCGATCTGACTTAAGCATCAGAGGGGTTTTTCAGGAGATCACCCCCGGGCAAGGCTAACTTGTTGTATGCAGGACTAAAAATTCAAGAGGCGAAATCAATCCACCTTCCAACAAAGCATTTG
>CM033454.1:10379822-10397656 GCA_019425755.1 Amaranthus cruentus
AGTGCATGGATAGAATTCAATTGGCCTTTTTGAATCTTATTAAAAAAATCATTTTTTGCGTCATCAAGTCTAAATATAAATATGGCTAGTTTAATGAAAATCAAAAGCAATTTTCATCCAGAGAATATGATATTTATGGCTACTAAGCCAAAACTATTGAATATTTGAGAAAGAAACTTGACAGATATTACATTGAATTGATTGTGGTTGACAAAAGTTGAACAAAAAAATGCAAAGAAATCTATAAGCCAAGAAAATTTTACAAAATAAATCTCAAGCTAATATTACAAGTATTTGTCAATATAAATATAATGCGGCCAAAATTAAGTAAAGTGACATTTATATTGATGGCAAAGAACCGGAAATAAACAAAGAAACACACAACAATATTGAAACAATTGTCTCTTCAAAGGTACAAAGAGTCAAATCATAAATGTTTCATTTTATCAACCCAGAGAAGAAGATGCTAAATACATGCAATGCAAATTGCATCCAACAAACTTATGCTTTAAGGAATTATTAGTGTTGTATGGATAGATAGATGATTAGATGGTATCATGTGTGCACTTTTTCCCCATAATTTTATGATATAAAAAGAAAATTCTAGGTGGTAATCCTTAGGTTTTTGGTTTTCCACGTGATAACCAAAACTTTTGAAAAATCCACGTGGAGACCCTGAGGTTTACGTAATTGTTTCACCGTAACTTTTCAGAACGTAAAAACGTTAGCAAACGTTAATTTCGAAGCATTAAAGATGTTGTATGCCTATTTATGAGACTCACCATTTCAAATACCATCAGTTTCAACCTTTTTGCCCAAAATATAAACCTCAACTCTACCATCTTTCACCCAAATCATTTTTTCCCCCAAGTCCAAAGATGGTAGAGTTAGAATTTATATTTTGGGGAAAAAATGTTAAAACTAATGGCATTTGAAATGGTGAGTCGCATAAATAGGCGTACAACAACTTTAAAGCTTCGAAATTAACGTTTTCTAATGTTTTATGTGCAAAAAGGTCAAGGTGTAACAATTTAGTAAACCTTAGGGTTACCGCGTGGATTTTTTTAAAAGTTTTGGTTATTTCGTGGAAAACCTAAAACCTCAAGGTTACCACGTGGAATTTCCAAAAAAATTTCAACAAATAAATTATATATTGTAGTTGTATTTTCATTTAGTTTACGAAAGTTATATGCATTGTATTACAATTTTAGTTCAACAATTTATCGTAATGATATTCATGTAGCTTAATTCATACCAAATGACTGAAAATCATAATTGATAATTACTAAAAAATGATAAACCTTTTATTTTGCACCAAGTATAATTGATGATTGTAACATCTTTTTTCTTTTTTTATTTCCACTTATTTGCCATCAATATAAATGCCACTTTTGTTATTTTTGGCCCCATTATATTTATATAGACAAATACTTGTAATATTAGTTAGAGAATTAATTTGTAAAATTTTCTTGGTTTATAGATTTCTTCCCATTTTTTTCTTCAACTTTTGTCAACCACAATCAATTCAATGTACTGTCTATTATGTGTCTTTCTCAAATATTCAATGGTTTTGGCTTAGTAGCGATAAATATCATATTCACTGAATGAGAATTGTTTAATTTTGATTTTCATTAACCTAGCAATATTTATATTTACACAAATTCTTACTTGAGACCGTCTATACAATAGAGTTTGGGCTGGCCAAATTTATAAATTTAAAGAAAAAAACTGGTTAGTGATTTTGTAAGTTAAAAGGGAGATATGGGGTGAGCTTTTGAGAGGCGCCTATACTATAGACGGTGTCTCAAGAGAGGACCTGATTTATTTAAACTTGATGACGCAAAATGATTTTTTGATAAAATTCAATGATCCATGCACTTGCTCTCCATCCTTTCAATCCTGATCATAATAGGGCGCAAATGTTTTAGCTATCGGTTTAGATTTTTCCTAAACCTAAATAAAATCATGATTCGATATTTGTTTCAAAGTCAAAATTCAAATTATATTTCATTTTAAACTGTTTATTTAGGTGAAAAGAAAAAACAATTCCAAGCAAATAAATAAAAAAGCATTAATATTCGTAGTTAAAAATATTTGATCACATAGTTACTTATTTTGTAAGTAAAGTTTTAAAACAAAGTATATTATTTTATATCAAAAGTTTTAATAATTTACAACATTCTCAAAAAACAATAATAAAAAACAAAATAATATCTATGAAATTTATTTCACGATTTATAATATTAGATGTGTAAATCAATAATGCACTATACTTAGTGCAAAAATATTATTTTACAAAACTTTAAAAAATTAAATATCCAAGTGAACTTAATAATATTGGATGGCATGATTACTTGGTAAGCTCAATTGTTGATGACATAATCAGGTACAAACTCAAAAAAACTAAAGGTACAATTTATAGATATCATTACCATTTGTTTGTATGGAAGTTCTGAATACACCTATTTTAATTGGTAAAATTAACTAACCAGTCTTGTATAAGATCGTCCCCGTGAAACGGGTCCATACAAGTGGCCTATTAGTAAAAAATACTCCCTCCACTCCTTTTTTATTGTCCACTTTCTAGTGGGCACGCAAATTAAGAAAAATGGTAGTGGGGTATTTTAAGTGATTATAATAATTGTAAAGGTGGTAGTTGAGGCATTTAAGTGATAATAATAATTGAAAAGGTCGTAGGTGGGGTATTTTAAATAATATAAGTTGGGGTAGTTGGGGGTATTTAGGTAAAAAATCTTTGCCAAAAATAGAAAGTGGACAATTAGAGTGAACTGACCAAATAAGGAAAGTGGACAATAAAAAAGAAACGGAAGGAGTATTAAAAATTAGGAATTCAAATTTCAACTAAAAGCAATTTCTTAATAATACTTTAGACTGACTGGATTGTAGTTGTCTCACGGTAAGACGACCTCAATAAAGAAATAGTGAAAAAACACTTAATTTCCCAATCAAAATTCCATAAAACTTATAAATGCATTAATGCATAATTACAATGCAAAATCAAGTTATTTTATAAAGACAGTACATAAACAATTAAACACAACGTTTAACAATTTCCTACCCTGTATATTCCATTACATTTCCCAACTCTTATTTAATTAAAGTCAAACTCAAAGATACCCAGAGAATGAGAAATCCAAAAAAAAAAAAAAAAAAAAAAAAAGGAAAGTCGAATTCTTCATAGGTTAAAGGATAAATGATTCCAAAAACAAAAGTACTTCAAAAAAAAGTCAAGTAAAAGATGCTAATCCTCTTTAACCCAAAAAAGGGCAGCTGGGGAATCCTTGACAATTTTAGGGATCAGCAGGGCCACTGATATTCAAAGTCAACAAAACATGTGGATTGACTGATTGACACTTTTTTTCTAAATTATGAAGGGGAAACGAGAATCGAACTCAGGTTTCTCTAGGAAAAGTAATAAATACTCCAACCGAGAAAAAAATCTGATCTTTGGATATTTTAATCAATTCAAGTCAATTTCTAAGTGTGCTTACCAGTAAGAAAAAGATCATTTGATATTTGTAACTTGCATTAAGTACGGCCTTTCAAGCTATAAGTGTAAAACACGGACAAAAAAGCAAAAATAAAATCATCACATATCGAGTTCTCACGACAATCGAAAAAAATGACTGACGAAAAATATGTATATAGCAATTATATTTCTTTTCAAAATGATAATGGCAATCGTTTCTTTCTTTCCTTGAATTAAGCTAAAACAAAACCTTCCCATTTATAGTATAAAAGAAAAGAGAAAAAAACAGTAAGGTGAAAGTTTCAGCAAGCGAAAGGTCTCATCAGGCTAACTTGATTTGATACCGGGTTTGGGCAGGTTGTCTTCTCTGTCGAGCAAACGCCTCTTGGTTGAACCATAACCTTGATATTGGTAGATGAGGCTGTAAAGGGATCGTCTTATGTGCAAGAGATCATACCTCTCCATGAACTTCATGTCATTTGCTCTTGCTTTGACACCTGCAAAACGCTGGTATTCCTCAAAGACCGAGGGCAAACACCAGTTCTGTAGTCTTCTAAGACAGCCCACGACGCAACCTGTGCGATGCTGCAACATCATGGGTGTTTTACATGAGCTACTCAATCACGTAATTGTAATTTGTATTTTTACGGCTTTTCAAAACAATGCAGCAATTAAGTCATTACGTTAGTTAAGCTAATAATTCCCTCGACGAAAGCCCAAGTCGAAGTTGGCATATTATTTGGATTGAGCAAATGAACTTAGGATATCAATCGAGTACATGGTTGAAGTTAAGTCATTACCTTTCCACGTTTGCAATGAATTAGAATCGGATAATTTCTCACATCTGCACGGAACAAAAAGCTTAAATAAGATTAATGAGAAAAAATAGAAAACATTACGTGTCATGCGTTAGCATAAATAGTTCACGCAGAACTACCTATCAAAATCCTAAGAGCCTTAGAGATGACATCCTCAGGGATAGTCTCCTGCCAGAAGCCACAGCAACAACATAAGAAAACATCAAATTTATTCCAGTTTAGCTCAGTCGTATCAAGGTTTTACGCGGCTAATACACAACATTTATTAAGATGCTATAAAATGATGTGACTCAATCATTCAAGTATCAACTACTCAACTATGGAAAGATTATGAATAAAGAACACCCAATAATGCACACAACCTAACGCAACAACTTTATCATAACAAGCTCAATCATAATACATATTCATACAACGAGTCTCTAAGTTACGGATTATTATAACTCAACATTTAGATCCATATAACACCCTCAATATCCGTTTTCACTTCTAACAGAAAGAACAAATAAACAAATCATTAGCAGAGCAAACCGCTAATCTAGATTTTAGCTCTTGACAAAGGTTAATTGTTAGAATACTTGCAATTTCAACTATTGATTTCTTTTGGGTCCAATTGATTCTTCAAAGCACACATGACTCAAGCTGATCTTGTTGATCAAAAGATAAAGTGACTTTTAGTCCACTCATGTGACCCTTCAAAAGGAAAAGCCAATAGATTTCTTCTCACCACATGTTCAAACCTCAAATTATGACATCCTTCCAAATGAGAAAATAGATGATTCCATAGATATCAACATGTAAGCCTTATATTGTTACACATATCCACTTTCCAAATGTAACTTTCAAGATTTTTCTTCCATGGACTTTATACTAAGACGAAAGGTCATAAGAAGGAAATTTTTCATAAAACCTATGAAACACGTAAATGATAAAAAGGCGAAAAAGCTTTTCTCCCCAAAAGGAAGAAAAGATGAAAAACAAAAGAAAGATCGTCACGCATAAACTTCATACTTTATTGTGGAGCACATCTACTTTATCTAAACTCTAAAGACCGTCCATCAAACTGTTTGCTATCTAAATGATCAACAATCGCTCGCCACTCTTTAATCTTTCAATCTGTGTTTCCATAATGTCTAGCAAAACCAAGTAAAGGCATCATTCCGATTCGAAATTCCATCATGAAATAAGCATATCAACAGTTCAACATAAAGATGAATCAAATTTAAACATCCTAAGCCCTAACACAACACATCATCTTACAATTACCATGAAAAAACACTAATCATAATGCTTTTATATTTCAATTACAAAATAAACACTAATCATAATTCAGTAATTATATTTTGCCAATCCCTAATAAAGGGAAAACTTATCACTAAATTAGATTAATTTATTAATCCCTAATAAAGGGAAAACATATTTCTAAACTAAATGAATTTATGAATTCATACAACAGATTATAAATGAATAATAATGATTAGGAATCATTTAGACACTCACTGGTAATAAAAAATAAATAAATAAACTGGTAATCTTTATAAATGACTAGAAAACAAAACAATAAAATAAAGAATAAGAAAGAATTTTACCTTTGTCCCCTTAATTCCAAATTGAAACAACTGAATATTATGAGAATCAAGAAACTGCTTATGCTGTTCTGGGTATTGTTCAGTGCACAAATAACTACAATAATATTTTTAAAAAATTAAAATTTTCATAGTAAAATTAATATATAATACAGAAATTAATTAATTGAGAAAAATTGAAACAGAACAAAAAGAACTTACATGATAGACTTGAGATTTAGGGTTTCCAAGAACCCAAAATTGGAAGGTTCTGGAAACCCAGATCTGTACAATCCTTCTTCAACCATTGAAAAATTACTAGGAGGAATCAAGACATCATCTTCCTCTTTTAATTCTTCTTTCTTCTCCTTTTTCTGCAGCTTTTCCCACAATATTACGCTCATTCTCCAAAAATTTATTGAATTAAATTGAAATTTTTGTTGGATTTATAAAAATTGAAGGAGAAGAATTAAAAAGATTGAAAATTTATCATAAACCCAGAAAAATAATTGTGATGTTATTCATATTGAAAATAATCTCCCACATTATGAAGCAGGGAAATTGAAGGAGAAAGGGTAAAAAGATTGAAATTTATGAATGGAAAATAGAAGTATGAGAGTTGGATTCTTGAGAGAGAAGCGGAGTTGTCAGTTAGGATTCTTGCAACTTGTGAGTGAGCCTCTCAAAACATTACGCACAACGAAAAAACATATTTATTACTCCATTTATATACTTTTTTTTATACATACTACCCCTCAATAAGTTTTATTAAATTAAAAACATAAATATACTCCACCACTCAATTTGCCATATAATTATTATTTTTATTTTAACTTTTGTAATATTTAATGTTGAAAAAATCTCAAGGGCTTTTTTCTTTTTGAGCTACCTAATTTTTAATTATTTTAACTTTTGTAATATTTATGAAATTATTTATATTTATTCGGTTAAAGAAATTAAGTTTTAATTTTTTTTTTGTTAAACTGAAATAAATTAAATGGGTTGGAATAGTTAAGTTTATTAATAGTGTTGTAGATTCTTACTCCCTCCGTACCTTTTTGTTTTTCCACCTTACTAAAACAGGTAGTTCCATAAGTTTTTCTACTTTGGAATACTTTCTTTTTTTGGAAAGTTTTTTTTCCATTTATACCCCTCATTTACCCTCCTTTACCCTAAATAAACCGGTTATTCTCCTTTGGATTTCTTTAATTGCCTTGGGACATTCATATGTCACTATTGTTTCTGATTTATTTCCTTCCCTCTCCCAAAATAAACGGTTGCTTTCTCTAGTTTCTTCCATGGCTTTCTTAGCCTTTAACCCCTGTTCATTCCTCATTTTTACTGCATTAAAATATAGATCTGAATTTGGTCTTCATTTTGAGGTTCGTTTTGTGAATTTTGGTTGAGTTTGATTTTTTGAAGCCCTCTGTGTTGGTTTGTTCTTCGACTTCCATTGTTACTGTTTGAAGCTTTTGTTTGTGCATGGAAAACGACGAATCCAAGACTGATTCAACCATACCATCATACCTTTATGATGGTTTATGTGACCGTGGAGAATTTTGTTCTTGTTCCATTAAAGGGAGGTCACACTCTTATTCAAACGAAATTCTTATATGGACTAAAAAAGAGCTTGAATCATATCAGAAGGCCATGGAGGATGATTCTATATCTAGGTTTCGTGATTCTACTCCTTCTCCTAATGTTGAAGAAGAATTACCAGAAAGTGTTCTTGAGTATTTTTTTGGAGTCTCTATCTGACCTAAATCCTTCAACTCCATCCAACATTCATGAAGACCAAACTAATTTGGTTGTCCCTGACACTCCTGAGGAAGTAATTGATTCTAGGGGTAAAAAAAACTCTAAAAAACGCAAATGATTATTGTAAGGTTTTTTTGGACTTCCTTTTAATTGTAAACTAATGGTATGTGCTGGTGATGTTTGCTGTTGGAATTGTTTGATTTTGTGGTGTTGGATTTATGATTTTGTATTTCTTGTTACCTTGTTTAATTTCGTCTATTTTTTTTTAAAGTCTGCTCATTGAAATTTTCTTAAAAACCCCTGTGATGTGTTTCTGCCTTTACTTGCTTTAAAATCTGAAAAACTATCTCTAATTACTTGGTTGAGTAGCAATTGTGTACAATCGACACATCATTTGACTTTTAGTTTCATTACTGTAATTTGCTTCATTTGTTGTTGATATTTACAAAAACTGAGAGGTTCAAAGACCTCGATGATGAATCAGGGGGCAAAAAGACTGAAATGAACATTATAATGAAGTGAATACATATGCATGACCTTAAATTTCGTTTGTGATGTTGATTTCACAGTTAGTTGCTCCTAAGTTTTATAGAAAATTTTTTAATGATGATAACAAATTAACTGAGGGGCTTCATAACGTATTCATCTTTGAGATTCTTCCACTGCTTCATCATATGCTTCAAGTACTTCTTGATTATGTTGTGCTGCATCTTTATTTTCTGTCTGTGTGCCTTGCTGATTTGTGCTTGGGTTAAGGAAGCGTACAGAATCCCTAACCAATTGTGATGGTACTCGCACTTGTATTCGTAACCTTCCATTGTCTTCTTGCACTTTCTTCCCTAGGTGTGGCTGAACATAGTCATTAGACCCTTTAACCTTTAGGATTTTATTTAAGTGGTGTTGTAATGAAATCCAAACATTGGTTAAAGTATTTGGATGTAACTCTTCAAATGAATCTTCCACTGCTTTTATTAACTCATTCATGTTCTTTGGCATTTTCTTATGCATAAGTGATTGTATGCTCCTAAAAAAAACTCAAATCTAGAATATTATAATCGGGACTATTTGGTGGTTGTTGAGTTAAAATGAATGTTAATCCCCCTTGCCTATTGTTTTGTTGCCAAATGGGATCATCATTTGTTATGTGAACCCTTACATTATCTTGTTGGATGAAAATTATGGATGGACCATCACTTGGCCTTTTTCTAAGAATTCCTGGAATTAATTGTTCTATGAGCATGCTACTAAAAACTTCCTGAGTAACCGACTCAATTGGTTTAATTTCTATAGACCCCCTTGGACGGTTAATTGAATTTCTTTGTGCTACAACCCTATTCACGAAAGGGAAAATACCAATTATCCCATCAAATGTGCATTGGCCATATTGATTCCATTTAGGCCTTGCAACCGCCCCTAAAAACATGGCTTTCGGAATGAATTTTGAAGACTTTCCCGCCCTATATGGAATTTTTTCTTTGTGTGCTAGATAAACTCTTTGTGTTTTCTTGGTTAAGTAAAACCATTTTTCATCAATATGTATAAAGTCATACATAGCTTTATACATTAGATGATGATGAATTGTGTCTTCTTGAATGAGACTTAAAATCCACTCAACCCTTCTTGCCTTGTTTGCATCCGTTAAAGAAGGGTGTAGTGGATTTGAATGTGCCTTAATCTCCCCCCTTCGTATTAATCGCCAAACCGTTGTTGGTGCCAAGTCTAAACATGTTGCAACGTCTCTTATGCATGTACGTTCACCCATTGGTTTGGATTCAAGAACGTTTGGTGGCACTTCAACTCTTTTTCTTCCACAATTTTTAAACTTTGAATCAACAACATAAGGCTTGTTTTCTTCTTTGCTTTCAATTGCACGTTTCCATAAGTTTCGAATTGATTTTGGTGTGTACCCGTATTTGTTTGCTATTCGTACGAATGTACCATGTGGGAGTGAGTCACTAACTTTAAGTGACAACATTTCATGTAAAATGAGATGCCTCAACTCGTTTGTAAGCCTTGGCTTCCGTTGAGCTTGATGTTCTGGTTGTTCTTCTTCAATTTCTTATGGTTCCTCCTCCGACTCGGAGCTGGACTGTGGATCGTATGAATTTGATCAAAAATACCAAGCCCCCTGTAGCTCATCGTTATTATCTAAAGCCATTACAAGGCTAATGATTCAGCTGAAGTTGCTGGACATATGTTTTTGGTACTGTGTTTCGTGGCTAGACAGTAAGTTTTTGGGTTCTTTGAACTTGCTGTGTTGTTACTGCTTCAAGCCTCATTTCAGCAGCTTTAATAATATGATTAGGAATTTGTATGGTCATTTGTTTGAATATTATACTTGTAGTTATTCAATATACTAATCCATGTATTTGTAATTTGGCCAATGGAAGGCCAAATTATGCTGTTTTAGATTTTTGTAATCATGAAATTGATTCATGTAAAGCAAATTATTCCCTCCTTTTTTTTAGAACCAAAAATATAAACTTTCCCAATTTGGAAAGTGGTTACTGTCCCTTCATGTGTATTCTCTCTCCATAATAAAATCAAAATTTTATTTACATTATTTGATTATATCTACAATTATTTTCTCTTTCATCATTCCAATCATACACTATATTAATTTTAATGTATAGTATAGAAAATTTGAGTGAATATGAGAGTGTCATTTGTAATTATTTTATTGGCCAGTATTTATGGCAGGAGTATTTATGGCCAGAGATTTTTAAATACGGCAGGATTATTTATGACCAGGGATTTTTAATGTATAGTATAGTAATTATTTTACTGACCAGTATTTATGGCAGGTATGACAAGAATAAAATTGCATACATTACAATTTTGACAATTTTTAAATATGTCAGGATTATTTATGACCAGAGATTTTTAATGTATAGTATAATAATTATTTTATTGGCCAATATTTATGGCAGAAATATATATGGCAAGAATAAAATTGCAATGTATGTATGTAAACCTATTTTGTGTTTTTTATATTTATTTTTAATTACAATGTATGTATGTAAATAATTTATTACGCACCTTCATTTAATATTTTCGTTCGTATAAAATTTTAAAACGTATTTACAAATCCGTGCATTGCACGGGTTTCTATCCTAGTACAATCATAACTTCCCACTACAATATAATTAAAATAATACCCACTAACCTCAAAGATTATCTTTTTCTTAATTCTTGTGAAATTCCGAAATAGGAAGATCATTTAGGAACGAAGGGAGTACTAATTAAATAAGATGGACTACTTGTCAATTTTCGGTCACACGTTCTTATTTATAAAAAGAATAAAATAACGCAGCTCGTCTTGTAGCAGACCGTCTCATCATGAGATGGATCCATATAATAGTCTATTTCTTCAATTGATTACTTTAAGATTATAAATACAACTGGTCTTGGGCGAGACCGTTTCAAATTGAGACAAGGGTTGGCCGGCCCAATTCGCGTGCCTTACATGCTTTCTCTCTCTTTTTTCATCTTCTGAGCATTTATCAATTATAATCTTAAAGATATCAATTTTGACCTTAAAGATATCAATTTCAATTAAAGTAGTACTTAAACATATCAATTAAAGTAAAAGTTTCAATTTGAACCTATAAGTGATCAATTTTGATGTTAAAGTGATCAATTTCTACCTAATATATGGTTATGCTTCAAAATTTTAGAACGAAGTTATATAAAATAGTGTTATTCTATCATTCTATGGATGAATTACAAACAACAAATAAATAGTCAATAAAACTATCAATAATTAAATTTGAACTAAATGTTATACAATATATCTATACAATTTGAATACTTATTTTTAAAACGATAATTGAATATTAGAAGTTTAAAATTGAGTTAGATTATAAAATATCATTGTCAAATTATATGTCATAATTTAACTATTAACTTATTCAATTTGAACAAAAACTTATACAATATCTTTATAGACTTTGAAATACTTATTTTGAAAACGATAATTGAAGCTTATACGTTCAAATAGTTAGATCATAAAACATCAAATACTTAGGTAGAAATTGATCAATTTAACGCCACAATTGATCATTTATTGGTTCAAATTGAAATTTTTACTTTAATTGATATGTTTAAGTACTACTTTACACTGAAATTGATATCTTTAAGGTCAAAATTGATACCTTTAATGTCGAAATTGAAAATTTTCCAGAAAATTGAAAAAAACAAAAATACGATATTTGGAGGGCAAAGCGCGCGCGTATAGTACACGCGCCTAACAATGGACCAGCCCAGATCTCGTCTTAGAGTAGGACGGTCTCGTCCAAGTTTTTGTGTTATAAATAATCGTTTTAAGGTTATGAGTAGTCACTCTAATAATAGTCACTCAAAGACTATAAAAATTAATTATATTAAAATTATAAGTGAAACCTTTAATGTTATAAGTGATTATTTTAACAGCTAGTCTCCTGAGAGACCGTCTTTCTGAAAGACGTCTTTTAGGCCCAGCCTATTAAAGCTTAATCTCTATTTTTACTCTATATTTTCCCTTATGAGCCAGTTCAATTAGAGATGGTCTTTCATAAAGACCGTCTCTCACAGTAATTTGTGTTATTTTAAAACTAAAAATGTAAATTGGGTTAGTCCATTGGAATGGTCTCAATGTGAAACTATCTCAAGAATTAGTGTAAAGTAAATTAATAGTTAATTTAATTAACATAAAAACGTAGAGGGTATGTTATTATTATTAGGAGTATTAGATTTAGAATAATTCCTAAAGAATGTGGAGTAAGTTTTCCTAAAAGACGTAAATTAATAGGTTTAGAATATCAGGTTACTATTAATGTATTTTCCTGCATTATTGTTTAATTTTTTACCAAGTCAAATTAGTTTGATCTAGGGTTCGATAACCCAATCCGAATTGATCTTGAGATTATCAATGATTAAAATCGGTTAATTATTTAATTTCCTATGTTCAAGAAAATAAAGTTAAAATATTATTTCGTTTCAAAAAAAAAAAAATTAAAATATTATTTTCTTGTTATTATGTTGGAATTAACTTTTCCGGATTGGAAGTTAAAAAAAAAAAAGCCTTAAAATTTGCGTTGTTAAAGATATTTCAGTTAGAAGCTTTGAAGCCCTAGTCAAGAAGCAATTAATACCTAGAATTTTAAGTGATGAAGCCTTTAAGTGTTCAAACGACTAATATGATGAGGCAAATACTAAATATAAAGTAGAGCTGCTCATGGCCAAGCTACTCGCCAAGCTCGACTCACCCAACTCGAAAAACAATTGAGCTTAGATAATGTTTTTCTTAAAAAAATTAAAATTTGCCCGCCAAGATAAATGGGCGGGTAACAACACCAAAAAATTACCCGCGGGTATTCCCACCCGTCCGCTTAGATATATTAAATAATAATTCTATTACTTCATTGTTTTAATTGTCTATTAAATGCTATACATATTTTTTGAAAGAAAGAAAGATTTTATTGATCAAAGTTTGTTGTGAAAGGCGGTTTCTCCAAAAGGCGCATTAGATATATGAGCTAAATAGCCCAACTAATACAAATTAAAAAGAAAATAAGAATGTAAACTTCTTATTTTAAAGTGATGTCTTTGAGAGACGGTCTCTCACAAGAATGTTTATACATTGATTCAAAAAAAAGCTAGTACAAGACAAAGGCAAAGAGCCTCAAGACAAAAGCAGCCTTAATGAAGTATAAATGGAAATGAGTTATGATCCTTCTAACTAAGACTTATATAAGTGAGCAGACTTTGGATATAAGCCTATAAAACGAAACTTAATACTACTCAACTCTTTCTAGTCTTTTTAACTGTGCTAATCTAACACCATCAATAATGCCTGCTTGCTTCAATATATCTCTAGTTTTCAACTTGTTAAGCACAACCAACTAGAAAATGAATGTGTTTAGGGATAGATGCTCTGTACCATACAAGTCTACTCCATTCCATTTCACCTTAGAGTGCGACCCCATAACCTCCTTATAACTCCATTGATTACGTACCTTCTTGGGTGATAATTTGGATCGACTGATTACCATTAACACATTGGCAGATGGTTTGGATCGCGGGGAGCTCACCTTTACAAAACAACATCAAGTCATTTGCAATGCATAGATGATTTGATTTTGTTGATTTGCATCTTAGGTATACAATCTTCACAAAGTGAGAGCAAAAACCCAGAGAAACAAGCATATTGAAAGGGAGGTAGTAACCTCACTCAAGGATCACAAATTAAGGTTTAAGTGAAGGTTTGTGTTGTATCAATGTATAACAACATATTAAGAAATAATAATGCAAATGCAAATTACAAATGGGAATTCGTATATATCGTTTTGTTGATGAAAAAAATAAAACTTACACGTTACACTAAAAACAAAATTGAAGATTATTTTGTAACGACAACCGTTTCTCGGAAGCTTGATACTTGTTGTAGGCGTGTGAAGGCTGTGATCACTTTACATTTGTGATATTTCCCCCACAAAGGTACTTGGGTTTGATCTTGAAAATTCACAACAAGATACAAACTAACACAACACACCCTTAGTACTTGGGGTATGTCACTTAACAACAAGTGTTTAAAGAATCAAATGAGTTGGAAGCTCTTAACAAAAGTTAATTACTCTCAATAAGAACACAAGTAAATCAGAAGAGTAAGAATGAGACATCAGAAATTTGATGTGTCTTTCACTCATCACCAAGCCTCTATTTATACTACTTTGAGTACACCAAAAAGTCATGGAACAATAATCAACATAGATGACCAATATTCATGGCCTCCAATCAATACCATTAAACCATACAATTACCTGTTGGACAAAATGTGTTTTCCAGTACCTAAAGCCGAGTCGGCTTTAGGCCCAATTTCAGGAGAGCCGAGTCGGCTTTTCTTACTGACTCGATTTTCATATTTTGTTTTGTCCTATCCTTTGAATTGTCCCACTACTTAAGTAGTAGTACTTGGTGATTATAAACTTAGGATTATTAGATACTAAATGTTCAACAAAACAAAATAAGCAAGTAAGCCGTGAATGAAAATAATAAATAAATAATCAAGAAAAAAATTTTAAGGTGGTTCACCAATTTTAGGCTAAATCCACCATCTAGGCTAGGGTTAATATTATGTGTTTAAAGCAGAAAATACAAAGTTGAAGGAACTACAATGGAAAATTAGTGTGGGAAGAGAAGAGCTAATTATGGAGTAATTTACATAAACAAGTAAGTAGTATTTAAGTGAGACTTTTGGTGCACTTATGACTAAGTAAATAGAGGTGCATTTATAGAGGGAGTGATATAAAAGTGGGTGCAACAAAATAGAGTAACTGAACAGCAAGCTGCAGACTCGAAAATGAGCACAATGACCTTCGCTACACTTAGACTCGGTCAAGCCATCAGTCGAGCAGCAAGTCGAGCAACCTACAGCGGGTTTTTGACCTTGCCTTTTCACGGTCTCCAATATTTCTTACACCTTGCATTTGAACTGATTTTATGTACTCTTTGCCTTCACATGAAAAGATTTACACTATCAATAGTACATGTACTATTGATTCCATACGAACCAAATCAGTAACATGTGATGGGTCCTCTTCTAACTTACACCTACTAAAAATGATTAATTACTTTAATCATATTTTGATTACTTGGTGAACATAAGTCACCCATAATCATAACAATCTCCAGCTTGACTTGTGTTCTCCAAGTCCAAAACATCACCTTCAAAGATGATCCAACAACACTCACAAAAAATCTCTTGCTAGCAACATACTTAATGAAATAAAATAAACATGTTGACAACAATATAAAAAAGCACAAGCACTACAATGATCTCTAAGGGCTTGCAAAAAGAGTATTAAACACCAACCATGTCCATGCAATCCATGGACTTGTTGGAAGATATTGAAATTACATACTTGACATCAAGAGAAGTATCATTAACATCATGCTTGGTTGAAGTAGAGGCATCACAAACCAAACTAACTAAGGTTGAACCAACTAACTTATACAAGCCATCATCATCAATAAACCCTTTCAAGAACAACTTATGGCCCTTTCCAACCTTCAAACTCCACCTTCACCAATGCAAGCAAAACCTTATGTATCCAAAGTACCAAGAGAAATTAAGTGCCTATTCATGCTTGGAACATGAAGGAATTCATGCAATGTTCTCACAAGACCATCAAACATAATGATCCTAACATCACCAATACCAATTATCGGACAACTAGCCTCATTACGATAGTGACTTTTTGTTCCATCAACCTTTTGATAAGTTCAGAAGAAAATTTAGTTAGAAGTCATATGGCTAGAACATCCAGAATCCAATACCAAGAATCACCACCCTTGTACTCACTAGAAACAACGAGAGCACCAACATTACGATCTTCTTCAAAACTAGCCTTAGCGGAGCTAATTCCTTTGGACTTGAACCATCGGATTGTTTGGACTTTAAAGTTCAACATTCTCTCTTAAGATGGTCTTTCTTCCTATAATAATTGCAAGTCATACCTAACTTGTTCGTACTAGGCTCCTTAACAAATAAAGCATCATTAGACTCAATGGACAACTTTGTGCAAATTGAGAATCCATAAGGTCTTTTGTGTCAAGACTTTTCTAACATCCTCACTACACAATGTTTCTCTACCATACAATAAAGTCTCTCTAAAATGCTTGAAGGAAGAGGGTAGTAAACTAAATAAGAGATTGGCCAAGTCTTCATCATTAAGTGAAACATCAATGATGTATAACTCGAAAGCGAGAGAGTAACACTCATCCAGATGAGGTTTCATGAGTGTACCTTCTTGCAATCAGAGATCATATAATCTACTCTTTAAGAGTAATTGGTTGATAGAACTCTTGGCCATGTAGAGTGATTCCAACCTCTCAAAACCCTTTAGAAGTCACCTTCGTTACAACTTCCCTCAAAATTTCATTGGAGAGACAAAGATGTATGGTGGATAAAGCTTTGCATCCATCTCTTCCAACTTATCCTCAATAAGACCAAGCTTCCTATCATCAACTTCAAGTTCCTTATATGAATACCATTTTTGAATCAATATCGCATTGATTTTCACTTGCCATAAACTGAAATATGTGTTCTTATCGAACTTCTCAATGTCTAACTTCATAGTTGAGATTTTGTTCTTCAAATAACCACCACTAACACCTCAAATACTCTCAAATAACCCTTGCTTCTGATACCACTTGAAAGGAGAGGTAGAAACCTCACTCAAGGATCACAAATTAAGGTGTAAGTGAAGGTTTATGTTGTGTCAATGTATAAGAACCAAATTTGCAAGTTACTGATAGTAACAATAATAAATAAATGAAAATTCTACATGGTAAGCACCAACTATAAGGAAAGGCGAGTGATAGTTCACAAAATAACACTCAACTCTTTGAAAACTCACTACCGTAATAATATAATGCAAAAAACGTTATGTAGCCGTTTAATGGTGAAAGGACACAAATACCCTTGTTTAATTTCAATAAAGGAGATTCGATGTGGTAAGCACCAATTATAGGCAATGGCGAGTAGTAGCAATTCTTAAAATTTTTTTCAACAAAATAACATGAATTTAAGAATTGCCTTTTTATCCACAAAATAGCAATCAATTCATATTGTCAAAAGGTGTCAGTGCAGTCAAGATCTCCCACAAGACGATACCAAAACTGTAAACGTCAACTTTCTTAGTATGGTGTTGTTCTTTAATCAACTTAGGAGCCATCTAGCGGTAGGTACCAGTGAATCCTTTCGTATTACCACATTGAGACTCCAAGTAAGATATTCCAAAATCATCAACTTTAACTCACATATCTTATCCTAGAAGAAGATTCTCTGATTTCAAATCACGGTGAAGTACTCCCTGCGAATGAAGATATTGTATTCCACGAGCAATGTCAAGAGCTAGCCTAAAAACTAGATCCATAGGGACTGAATATGGCTATGCTGATGAAGATATTTTCTCAGTGATCCCCCCACCATATACTCCGTGATGATACAAAACACAAGAGGTTTCTAACACGCAGCAAAAACCTGCAGGAGAATAATTAAAAATGATTAACATTAACTTCTTGTTGAATATATATGTGTGTATATATATATATATGTGTGTGTGTGTGTGTGTGTGTGTGTGAGTGCGTGTGTGTGTATATATATGTGTGTATATATATATATATATATACACACACACACACACACACACACACACACAT